>ML677382.1:11364056-11374201 GCA_007922305.1 Dermatemys mawii
GGAGAGATCGCGGGGGGGGAGGAGGGGGACAGGGCTGGGGGGAGGGGAGCGGTGCAGGGGGAAGAGTGGCACTGGGGGTGTTGCAGGGGAGAGGGGGGAGTTACTGGGGCAGCGAGGCCGGGGGACTGGGCCCGGTGGGGGCTTCCTGTGGGGGTGGCAACAGCTGAGTCCCAGCCCAAGCCTGAGGGGCAGTGAGAACAGTGGAGCCCATCGGCCTCCCCCCAGCCCGGCCTGTGCTCAGGGTGTCCTGGGGCGAGGGGCCCCGACCCGGGGATGCTGGGCTGGGGGACACCACGGGGAGGGTGCTGTGGGCCAGGAGGAGTGAGTAAAAGGAGCTGGTCTTTTGGCCCTGGCCCCTGCCAGGGCACAGCCTGGCCCCTGTTGGGGGTGGGGGCGGAAGCCAGAAGCTATCGTGGGGCGGCGCTTTGGGCCCCCAGGCTATAAAGAATCTTGCCCCTAAAGGAGCAGATCAGTCCGGAGCCCTGGGTCCCATTCCCAGCTCTGGCATTGACCCACGTTGTGACCTTGGGCAAGTCTCTCCTGTCTCTGCCTCTGATCATCTGCAAAATGGAGTAGAACGTGCCCATCCCTATGGAGACTGCAAAGCTGTGGCCCTGAGGAGGAATTAATCCTGGGTGGATGGGCAGCCTGGGAGAGCCCAGCTTCATTAGGAGAAAGTGTTTTGAACCCTCTGAAATAACGGTGTGGAAGGGCTGTGCATTATCTCCCTGCACAGCTCGTTCCCGGCAGTGTGGGGATCGATCCCTCCCTCCATGCGTTCTCTCCCACCCCTCACTGGGCTGCAGTGCTGTACAGCCAGGGAGAGGCTCTGCTCTGACAGGACTCCCCTGTTGCCCTCTCCCTGGCGCTGAGTCATTCGGAAGTGATGATGCTCAGACGTGCACGTCTCGGCCGTGCGTCCAGTCACGGCTCTCTTCTCTCTGGGGAGCAGGGAGAACGGTGAGACAGGCCGTGCTCTGGCTGTGGCGTGTTCCCTCCCCACAGCCCTGTGAGGGAAGCAGAGTCATTGACAGGAAATTGCAGGACCCATTTCATCTCTCTTGCTTGCTAGACTCAAAATGAGGCAGTAGGCAGCAGAGCGCCTGATTCATTTCTCCTGCCGATGCTATCTGGGTGCAGCAGACCGATCGGCAGGGACAGAGCTTGGGTTATCTAATCCCATTGCTGGAGCGTACGAAGCAAAAATGTCCTAGAATAGAAAGCATCTGAGAGAATCTGTGCTGCAGCCGCTCTGTCAAGTCACAGCCCGTGCTGGTTCTCACGCAGGTTGGCCGCTCTCTCCTGGGCACCTGCGGGACGGGAGAACCTGTGCAGTGTGATCCTGGGTGAGAGGAGCCGGGTGCCAGGCAACCCCGGCAAGCTCCATTGTGTTGTATAGTCCCCTTCCACCTCACCCTGGAACCTCGGCAGCAGCCTTGTGTAACCCTATTGCCTCTTCTCCTCAGAGCCCCAGTCATCGTCAGCATGGGGCGTGTTGTGGGGCAGCGCGCTCCAGAGTAGGAGTCGGCCTGGCTTTCGGAGAAGCTCTGTTGCCGACCAGGATGAGGGGATTTCTGAGGCAGTGGTGGGAATGGAGCCCCCAGTTCCTCTCTGACTCGGGCTGCAGCAACCAGTGTTCCCTAGAACTCAGGACCCTCCTGCTGTGTGCGGAGCTGTCCTTTGTACTGTGCGCCACTGCCGGCTGACAGCTCACGGGCCTCTGCAGGGGAGGCCTGGCCTGGCACAACCGCCAGCTGCATCACGTCCCCACCATTCTAGCTGTGTGGCCCATGGGGCGGTAGGGCTTGGGTCGGGGGTCCTTAGCCACCCACTCAGTGCTGTGTAGGGCCAGAGCTTCTAGATGCTCTCACGTTCCCGAGATGGGTTCAGGCCAGTGATAGAGCTCCTCTGGTCGGGGAGGGGGCTCTCAGTGCCCTTCTCTCCGCCAGCCCTGCCCCAGGAACTGGCCGCTCTCCCCCGAGCTCTGGAGAGGATGCAGTGACTGCCTGGAGCGCCACCCCACTGAGGTTACATAAGCGTCCTGGCTTTCCACTTCAGCGAGCCGAGTTGCCTTGTGATTGGTTGGCACAGCTTGGCCAGACTGTGGAGGGGGGGCCCAGCCTGTTGGGTGGTGGGGGGGCACGTTCACCCTTGTCAGGCGTTGGGGAGAGCAGAGGCTCTGCAGTGAAGCCTCGGTGATTCAGCAGCTTAAAGTCCTTCTGAGGCAAAATATTCCCTTTCCGTTGTAGCCTGTGAGTCGCAGGCTGGTCCATCGGGTTACACCAGCTGCTTAGCCTGGGGATGCTGATACCGGATAACAGAGCTAATGTGATCTCCCAGACATGATGGCCTGGATGGAGCTGATTCACTGCCGGGGGGTGAAGCCCGTCCTCATTGCCTCTGGTCGACTCCTGAGTGCACGGGGGGCTGGCTGGACGTAAAGCCGCGGCTGTAGGCAGCGGTGCCCCGGAAAGGCCTAGGGCCAGGGAGTTCTGGGCACTGGTGCAGTCTGTGGTGGTGGGTCAGAGCTTGGCTTCGTGGACTAAGAGGGAAGTGCTCCCAGCATGAGACTCCTGGCATCTGCCCCCCTCGTTTGCATCTCATGGGTGCCGTGTGCTGATGGCCTTGGGGTTCTGATCCCTTCCAGATGCTGGCTACGAGTTCGACATCTGTTTCACCTCTGTCCAGAAGCGGGCAATCCACACTCTCTGGACCGTGCTGGATGCCATCGACCAGGTGTGGCTGCCTGTGGTGCGGACCTGGCGCCTCAATGAAAGGCACTACGGTGGCTTGACAGGCCTCAACAAGGCTGAGACAGCTGCTAAGCACGGGGAGGCCCAGGTGAAGATCTGGAGACGTTCCTATGACATCCCACCACCTCCCATGGAACCGGACCACCCTTTCTACAGCACCATCAGCAAGGTGAGGTGGGGCCCTCACAGCTCTGCCTTCTCCCTCCTGGGCTGGGGAGAAGGTTGGCTGGCATGAGTCGTCGTTCTATGGGATCCTGTGTGAATGGGGGGAGCGGGTGCTACTGCATAGTCCTAGCTGGAGCTGGGTGACATTTTCGGGGGGGGGGGGGGCGCGAATACTTTATGTGCCAAAAAATGGAGCTTTGAGTTGACCAAAAATGCACAGAGATTTTGTAAATTGTTCTTTGTTCTTACTGTGGAAAATTACAGCAAAATGGAGTCTTGGAGTCACATGGCCACGTCACATGTCCATGCATGACTCAGGACTTGCAGGAAGCAGCTGTTACCTACATGCTACCTTGATGTCAAGAGAGAGAGAGGTAGCCGTGTTAGTCTGGAATTGCAGAAGTGACAGAGTCCTGTGGCACCTTAAAGACTAACTGAAGTATTGAAGCACTTATGCTCTAATACTTTAGTTAGTCTTTAAGGTGCCACAGGACTCTGTCACTTCTGCTACCTTGAATGTCCTCAGGTAGACTACTTATGTGGATTGGAGCCTCCCAAGGTCTTGTCTGTTAAGTGCTTTCAGACTGGAAACTTAACTTGCACATTCCTTTCCCAAGAAGCTGACCAAATGTTCTTACTAAGGCTACTTAGAAACCAAGCAAGTATACAGCCAGTCTTCATGATTTTGAACACGCAAATGGTACCTGCATACAGACAGTATAATCATAGTCAGCAAACCAGAACCTGGTCTTAGACACCTTCTGTGACCCCCTTTACATAAGTGTTGATGCCACTACAGGACCTTGGTTGCAACAATGATCTAAACAGTCCCACTTCATGTCAATAATGTCACAGGGTGCTACTGCATAGTCCTAGCTGGAGCTGGGTGACATTTTTGGGGGCAAATACTTAATTTGCTGAAAAATGCAGCCTTGGTTCGACCAAAACTGCGCAGAGATTTGGCAAATTGGGTTGGCTATGTGCAGGATGAAACGTAGATAGTTTGGTAGAGAGCTATGTGCAGGATGAAACGTAGATAGTTTGGCTTCTTTCCGAGGGGAAACAACATGGGGGCAAAATGTTTTGGGTCAATGGAAGCAATCTTCAGTAATTGCTGTTTCAGGACAAGCCAGGATGAAATCTTTTCCCAGGTGTTTTTGTTCAATGGTCAAACCAGGCAACTAGGCCTTGGCGCAGTGCCAGTCCTTTCTGCGGCTCCTGTTCTCCCCGCCCAGGGCTGGGGTGGAGGTGCACTTGGCATGGCCCTGGGTGCCTCTTCCCCCATTGTGGTCTCTGGCACGCAGCTCCACCCTGACTTCCTGCTGCCTTCACTCTGTGTCACCTGTGACTAATGATTTCAGACTGCTGGCTGGTCTCAATCTCTGCTCGCTGTCCTGTCCCAACAGAAGATACTGACTCCATTAGGCAAAGCACAGGCAGGGGCTGGGAGCCCTGTTATGCTGTTAATAATTAAAGTCCTGTGTAGCTCCCTGGGGTGTTTGCTCTGCAGTGAAACCCTGCTCCTAGATAGGGGCCTGCAGCCCCCAGAACCCAGCTGACAGGTGAAAGAATGTCTACTGGCCATGGGAAACGCACAGCAATCCCAGGAAGCCTCAGGAACTAGAGAAGGCTCCCTGGTCTAAGTGTACCTTGAGTTTGGGTCACTCTGTTAATGGCCTTGTTTGCTCTGCCGATCTGGGCCATCCCCCTCTCCGCAATAACCCAGTGGGGACTCAGACCAGGATAGCAGAATGGTGGGTAGGGCTCCCTGCAGACACACTCGGTTCCAGGGCATGAACCGGTGGGCATGCCCCCACATTGAGCCCAGAGCACTTCTCTAGCTGGCATTGCTGCCCGTGTCCACAGTGACTGAGGGCTCTTGGTGCTTGTTCCCTAGGACCGGCGTTACGCTGACCTGACCGAGGACCAACTACCGACCTGTGAGAGCCTGAAGGACACCATTGCCCGGGCCCTGCCCTTTTGGAACGAAGAGATCGTCCCCCACATCAAGGAGGGCAAACGAGTTCTGGTTGCCGCCCATGGCAACAGCCTGCGAGGGATTGTTAAGCACCTAGAAGGTACGGCAGCTGCCTGCAAATCAGTGGGTCTGTACGGGCTGGCTTGGCCCCAGGTTCAGCAAGGGGTCAGCACCCGAGAGCTGGCCCTGGGTGGGTGTGTAACTGAACTCAGTCCCCTACCCCCCCAGCAACCCTCTCAGCTCCCTGCTGGAGGAGCACACGTGGGGCTCGGTGGGTGATGGTACCTTGTGTTCGCAGGCATGTCCGAAGAGGCCATCATGGAGCTCAACCTGCCCACCGGCATTCCCATCGTCTATGAGCTGGACAAGAACCTGAAGCCCATCAAGCCCATGCAGTTCCTGGGGGACGAGGAGACCGTCCGCAAGGCCATGGAGGCTGTGGCGGCTCAGGGCAAAGCCAAGAAGTGAAGGCAGGGGGTGGAGGTTTGTGAGCAGTAGCTGAGCCCCCTTCCCACTCCTCCCCTGCACACAAGAACCACGTACAGAGCCCGCTCCCTGGGACCCACATCCCTCCACAGACCCCTGCAAACCCCCCGGCCTGCTAGAGCCTCTCCTCAAAGAGGAGGAAGCCCAGTGGCCATAGGCAGGCGGTAACTCCTCCGCCAGGCTCCAGCAACCCTGGGCTAGATCAGGGATTGTGTAAGGTTCCCTAGACAGTCACCCTGGGCTTCCTAGCTGTGCCTGGGCTCACGGGGAGCTCTTGTCACTGTCACAGGTGGGAGTGCTGCTGAGTCAGGGACCAGTCTTGCTCTCCTATGCCCCTGGGGGTTTGTCCTAGTTTACTCCTTGAAGAGAACTCGGTTGGGGTGCTGCCTCTAGCTGCGCTCTTGATATGTGGGGGTGCCCTGTAGCCAGTGACTGTACCCAGCTCTCCAGGGGCAGCCCTTTAATTTATTGCCTTCAAACCACAGAGTGGGGAGGGGTTGTACGGAGGAGTGTGTTGTGGAGCCAGTGTCTGCCCTGCCCTCTAGAACTTCTACTGCCCCAGCCCCCCCTTGCCTGCTGTGTAGTGCTAGTGAAGCACAACTCCTGGCTGTTCACCCACGTGCTTGTGTACCTGGCACTAGCCTCACCGGGAGCCTGGGTTTGCACGGGGTCTAGTGTCACTGTTCAATAGCGGTTGTCTCGTTAAGTACAATAAAGGAGTGATGTGCAATAGCTGCTGTGTCTGTGGCATGTCCCGGGGCAGGGCCCTCCAGTACCAGCACAGAGGCAATGATAGGGGAATGCAGGCTCCCTGGGGCCCTGACACCAGGTACACACATGGCCAGGCCCTTTGTCTATCCCAGCTGGGCCTTAAGGGTCCCTGTTTCCCTTTCCTCCACCTCCAGCCATGGCCCAAAGTCCGATCTCCCTTTCCCTTGGGCACACTCCTAGACCCCCTGCTGGAATGGCACCAGCCCTGCTACGCTGCTGCTGACATGAGCAGGAGGGCGGCCCCTGCCTGTGCAGAGTGGTGTGTTCACACTGGCTGTAGCTAGTAGGCCCCTGAGCCTGCCCTCCATTGCTGTGGTGGAGGAGAGGGAGGGATGGGAGAATGCCTGGAGGAGCTGGCTCCTGCCATGCCTTGGCTTTGGGGGGGGGGGGGGGGGGGGGGGGGGGCCCCCCCGGGGAGGGAGGGGCCCATGGCTGTGAAGAGGGCCCATGTGCCACTTGAGCTCCTCAAGGGAACCCACCTCTGGGGGCTCTCAGCTGCTTCCCGCCCTCCCAACCACTTACACAGGGTTAGCGGACGCCGGGGCTGGGGAGTTTAGAAGAAATTCAAGGATCACAACAACTGACTTTAGGGAAGATAAGAGTGATTGTCAGACCCCCCCCCACCCCCAATCTCAGGAGCAGTGCGAGGACAGCATGGGGCTGGGGGGAGGCTGTTTGCCCACACCCGAGGCTGGTGTCTCACTCCCGGACAGTGGCACACCTTCCTGCAGAAGCACCCAGAGGAAAGCCCGGGCTGGGCAGTAGGGGCAGCCCCCTAGGGTGGTTCCATTTGAGCCTGGCCATCACGTCCAGCACAAGGGGCACAGGAGCCCATACCCAGGGTCAGTCATGCTGGCTCTGCAGTGCCCCACTGTTTCTATGTAAACATAAAAAAAATGTGTGCAGGTAACACCGGCAGTGACAGGAGCTAACAGGGCCTGGCTGCCAGCTTGTGGGCCCGGCCCCCCAGCACCCACAGTCAGCCCAGCAGTACCCTCACCAGCACAACAGGAGGCCAGAGCCCTTCAGGAAAATGTTTATTCATGACACAGCCATTTAAAACCCAGCTGGAGAGCAGGACCCTGCTCCCTGTGAGGGGTCCACTTGCAGGAGGACACCAGGGCCCCTGTTCCCCCCCCATCCCCCGCTTGCCTTAACACAATCCAGAATCCAGTGGCTGCTCCAGCAGGTGCAGGCCCCCTGCCCTGCAGTGGGTCACTAGGCTCTGGTTTAAGGGATGGCAGCAGAGGCAGGCTGGCAGCTCAGGCTGGCCTGCAGCAGGGACGGGGCACAGTCGGGAAGCAGGGTGGCAGCTAGGTCTGCAGGAACTCCGGCTGCACGCGGGCCACCTTGCGGAGTTCCTTGGAGTGTGTCCGGGGGCACTGCATCTCACACCAGCTGATTGGCACCATCTGGGCCCCTAGAGCCAACAACAACAGTCACTGTCCAGCTTCCCCAGGGGCTGGGATCTGCCTGTCCAGCACAGAGGGCCTCAGACTGAGGAAGGTTCTGAGCACCCATGGGACTGCAGCTTCCTAGAGAGGAGAGTCCACATGGCCCTCTGCCAGTGCTGTGCAGAGCATCACCCATGCTCCCCTCCCCACGGGCTTGCAAAGGAATCCTGGCTCCCATACCCGCCCTGAGCACTAGACTCACCGTGCTATCAGCCCGGACACGGTCCTGATGCTCATTTCTCCTCCATCACCCCACCGGGAGGCCCAGAGGCAGCAGGGAGTTGGAGGCGAGGCTGCCGGGCAGCTCTCCCTGCCAGGCCTGGGGCCAGTGACTTACCTGCTTCGCTGTGAGCTACCACCACGCCCAGCTCGTTCTCAGCAGTGCTCAGCAGGTAGTTGGACTGCATGTCCCCCAGGGAGATCTAGGCACAGGCGGGTTAAAGGAAAAGGCTGTGGGGCTGGGCTGGAACAGCCGGGCTGGCCCCTCCCCTCCCCATCCCACCCCTGCAGGGAAGGATACCACTTTGGCCAGGACTATGTCCCCGGGACGGAAACTCTTGTAAACTTCCACCTGCCGGAGAGAAGACGGGGGCAGGTTAGTGGGGGAGGGGGGGACGACCAAGGCCAGTTCCCTTTGCAGAGGAGCCGCAGAACGTCCAGTGAGTCCCATTACCCTGACAACAGCCCCGTGGACCCCCCCAAAGGACAGCAGCGAGCCCCAACCACTGCACCCTGCTCAGCCTGTCCCAGGGGGAGGCTCCCTTCAGATATCGAGAGGGGGGGAGGAAGACCCCCCTCTGAGAGGGAGCCATGTCCTGAGCAGGCCAACAAATGGGGCAAGCCATGTGTGGGGGGCGGGTACAGTACATGGAGGTGAATGGGGCGACCCATGCTAGGGGTGGTGGTGGTTTATGGCTGCATATGCAGGGAGGTGAATGGGGCAAGCCATGCGGGGGGGGGTGTGTGTGTCAGTGTGTGTTACAGTACAGCTGCACACACGGGGAGGCCAGTGGGGTGACCCATGCTGAGGGGTGGGTTACGGCTGCACACACGGCGGGGAGGATGTCAGCTGCCGCACTGGGCAGTGCCCGAAGCAGGCAGTGCCTGACTGACCTTGTCTTTCTCTGTGGCTCGAACGTCTTCTCTCCTGTAAGAAGAGACAGGGGGATCCTAGTGCACCGGGCAGCAGGGCCCAGGGCTGCTTCCACCTTCTTCCGAGGCCCAGCAGTAACAGGGCTTATCCATCCCCTGCCTGCCCTTGTTTCAGGGTGCTGCCCCCAGGCCGGTGGGAGGGCTCCGGACATGGCCTGGCACTGAGGCTGGGCGGAAGGCATTAGCCTGCAGGGGCCAGTCATTGGATAAGGCAGCACTGGGATTACAGACTGGCAGGAGGGGTGTGGGGGGGACCCAGCCCTCCCCCAGGGAAGGGCAGATGAGGCCAGGCCCTACCGTATGGTGCCGCGGAAGGCGGATTTCAGCGGCGTGGAGCCGATGTACAGGATGCGCACCTTGGCAAAGCGGGAGTTAATGCTGCACACCTGTGGGGAGACATGCATGAACCCCAGGCTGAGAGCTGCCCCCGGAGGTGCCCATGTCCTGGGCGGTGAGACCAGCAAGGACTGGCCCCTCCCGGCTCTGCATCCTGCTCCAAGGGGAGTCACTATCACAGCAGGGTGCGGCGCTCCACGCCAGGCAGACCCCACTCCCCCTAAACAGAACCCGTTCCCCTCCAGCCTGACACTCCAGGATTTCATGCTTGCCCCACAGCCCCAGGGACCAAGGCCACCTCTTCCCCAGAGCAGGGCCAGCCTGGTGGAAAGCAGGAATTCAGCCTCCATGGCCCACACTCTCCCTGGCCTCTAGCCTGAGACGGGGGGCCACCCTGCGGACACCTGCCCCTCCAGACAAGGAGACGAGCCCAGCAGCTTGTGGCACCCAGGGCCAGAGCAGTGGGGGCGGGGTTGGAGCTGGGGCTGTAGAGCCAAGCGGCTCCTTTCCTAGCCCAGCCCCTCGGGAGCCAGCTGGCACCGGGCCAGAGGGGGCATTCGCCACGGGAGGTGCAGCGGAGGGGAAGGTGTGTAACACTCTCCGGTCCCTACCTGGGCATCTCTTGCAGGGGCCTCCTGCCCTTCCCCCACCCCCAGCGCTCTCGTCACCCCAGACAGGGTGTCCCGGGGGTGACACCCCCCCCGCAGGCCTGGCTTCTACCTTGCACGTCACGATGGCCCCAACGTCGGGCAGGAGCTGGGACTCGGCGTCTCTCACCACAGACACCACCGGCAGCTGCACAGGCACAGAGAGAAGAGCCTCCGGTTAGCCCAGGACCCGAACCCAGGACCCGGCAGCACCTCGCGGGGCCGGCCAGCAGCAGGGAACCTCCCGGGTCCAGGGCTTATTCCCTCCCCAGCCCGCTCCAGGCCAGGCCAGGCCCCCGTCCCCGGGTCCCCCCTCACCGCTCCGTCCTCGCTCGTCTTCGCCAGGCAGCCGGCCAGCGCGGCGCACACGTAGCCATGGCGGGTGTAGGTCCCGCTGCCCCCC
>ML677382.1:11388241-11401578 GCA_007922305.1 Dermatemys mawii
GGGGGGGGTGGCTCCGTGCAGCGTGGCAGGGGTAATGTAGTGACGGGGGGAGGCAGATGCGGGGGGTCCCAGCCTCCCAGGGTGGAGCTGATGGGACTTTCCCCACGTGGAGAGTCGTCCCCGCCCCACGCCAGCCAGGCCTCAGTACCTGAGTGTAACTCCTCCGCTAGCCTCTGCACCATGCGGCCCGTGAAGGCTCCAGGGTAGATGGGGGCCAGAGATCCTGCAGCCTCCATGGCGGCCACGCTGCGAGGCACGAAGAAAAGGGATGAGAGTCACCAGCTTGGGCCAGCCACACGCAGCAGGCAAAGGACTCTGAGTTGCAGGGAGCCAGGCTGGGTTCGCAGCCACTCAGTGGGGGAGCTGGTGACTCTACCTCAACCCCCCGTCACTCCTCTAATCCTGCAGCAGGCCCCAGTCTGGCTCAGGGGGGCGCTGGGTACCCAGGACCCCAAGAGCTCAGTGGGGCCCCAGCCCGCCACAGGCCTCCCACAGCCACTCACCAGCTCTGGGAATCGTCCGCATGCAAGACGAGCCGGGTCAGGTGATCCACGACCAGCTGCACGTCGGGGGGAGCCAGGAGCCCTGAGGCGAGAGAGATGTCTCAGCCCCCGCAGCTCGACGGCGGGCCCAGGGCACTGCTCCCCGGGCACCAGGCTGGGCCCCGCCCCCACGGCCTGCAGCACCATCTAGTGCCCCAAGTGCTGCCACAACACAGCAGTGGAAGGGGAACAGGGTCCCAAAGCGCCCCCTGCAGTCAGCACCCTGCGAGGGACTGACACGGTCCCACAACCGGACAGCCCCCGCTTCCCCTCCCGGGAGACACCAACCTGGCAGCGTGCCCAGGACGGTCAGGGCTCGGATCCCCACCAACTGCAGCTGCACGCTGGGGTCCGTCAGTGCGGAGAACAGCACGGAGCAGAGCGGGGCGCGGGATCCCAGCAGGGCGCTCTCCTCTGCGGGGACAGACAGACAGAGTCACACCCCCAGGCACCGGGGGAGTGGTGGGGACAGGCTTTGACCCAGGCCCAGACACCTCACCCACCACAGAAGTGCAGCCACCTCTGGGGCAGGACACAGCAGCTGGTTCACCTGCACATCAGTTTAAAACAGTAATATTGAATGTGCTGTCAGCCCATCGGACCAGGCCGGCCCATCGGGGGCACCCTGGAAATGGGTCATGGCCTCCCCATGCTGGGGACTGGGGGCTGACAGCCTCACCTTCATCCTCGTGTCCCCACTTCTGCTGCAGCTCCAAGAAGCCCAGAAGCATCTCCAGGATCGTCCTCCGCTGGCTGCTCTACAAGGGAGCAAAGGCCCAGCCCCGGTCAGAGGCCCCTGCGTGGAGCTGGAAGGGGTCTCCCAGCCCCAGGGCCCCCTCTGGCGGGCGCCCCTCACCTGGGGGTGCTGGTTGTATTGCTCCAGCAGCAGGGGCACCACGCTGCTGGTGATCCGGTGGCCGGCTCGGAAGGAGGCGCCCGCCGCTGCCTGCAGGAGCTTGGCGCTCGGCCACACCAGCTTCATATCCGGCTCGCACAGGTGGTGCCTGCAGTCTGAGAGCAGGCGTCAGTGTCACGGAGGGCGGGGAGCAGGGCCCTGCACCCCACTTCCTGCGATTCCCCGGGACTCAGCCAGCCGGGAGAACAGAAGGTTTATTAGGGACGACAGGAACAGTCCAAACCAGAGCTGGTAAGGACAAACAGGACCCCTCCGTCAGGTCCTGCCGGGGGGCAGGGAGAATAAACCCCACACTAGGGCTCCCTCCTCTTCCCCAGCCAACTCCCAACTGGAAACCCCTTCACCTGTCCCCCCAGCCTCCACCCGGCTCCTCCAGCCTTTGTCCAGTTTCCCAGGCAGAAAGTGTCAGGTATCGTCCCTCGGGGGAAGTCTCCTGTCCCCAATGAAACTCCCCTGAAATAGCCCTGGGCCAAATCCGCCCACTCCCTGCTGCATCACAGTCAGCGAGGACCCCAGGAGCCCCAGGCCACACTGCTGCTCTTCCCCCCGAAGCCCACCAGGTGACCCCGGCACTTCCCCAGCATGTCCTGCCCGAGGTCCAGGGGGCGACACCAGCGCCCCAGTCCCCGGAGCCAGGCAGTACCTCGCAGGACGCCGCTCAGGAAGGAGTCAAGCAGGTCCTCAGTGTCGGAGCTGAGCACAGAGCGGGACAGGCAAGCGGCCAGGCCATGCAGCGCAGCCAGCGCTTCCGCCTCGACCTTCTCGCTGGCCGTCTGGAACACCTGGGGGAGGGAGTCAGACATGCCCAGACGCCGGCCGGGGGAGACGGGCCCCGCCCCAAACGCACTCCCCAAGAGCCCCAAATGGCCTGCTTTGCCCAGGGGCACAGGGCCCCAGAGCGCCCCCTACAGTCAGTACCCTGCAAGGGACTGACACCGTCCCATAACCAGACAGCCCCCCATTCTGCCCCCCTGCTCCCTGGGGAGACACCGCAGTGCTGTGGGGCTCTCTGGCGGGGACACCTCTTCCCAGCAGGGAGCCCTCTGCCCCCAGCTGCACTCACCTCCCTGCGCAGGGACGACCAGAGGCTGGGCAGGAATTCCTGCAGCTCCTTCTGCCCATAGATGGTGCAGCAGGTGACCTGCAGGAGGGAGCAGGACAGACGTTAGGGACGTACCAGCAAGGGATCCCCTGTCTCCCATCAGAGGGCTCAGCTGGGCAGTGCTGCAGGGACAGCTGCGCGAGGCCCAGGGAGGAGAGACCCAGTGCTCCCGACCGCCCCCAGGGCTCTGCCGCGGGGAGCCCGGCCCCGTACCAGGGTCTGCAGGGAGTCCAGCTTGGCGCTCTGCATCTCCGAGTCCATCTTCTCGATTAGCAGCGGCAGCAGGAACTGCAGCGAGAGTGAGAGGTGTTAGGGTCCCTGGACCCAGCCCAGCCCCCAAGCCCCTCCTGCCAGTCCCCCGCCTCGGACATGGAATCCCCACCCTCACCCACCCCCGGACAGAGGCAGGGCTGAGTGCAGAGCCTTCCCCAATGCACGGCTGCCGGCGGTCATCCTGAGCTCACAGGGCAGGTGACACAGGGGGGCCTGCCAGGGCTTGCTGCCCTGTCCAGGGGAGCCCAGCCCGTCAGCTGCCATCCTGCCCCAGAGAGCTGCTTCCCCATAGTGCCTGGCACCAGTGCCCAGCAGCCCACAGCCAGTCTGGCTGGTCCTAGCTCCGTGGCCCAGCCAGTCCCACTGGAACGGCAGCATACATTTGAGAAGGGGGAGGGGAGCCGTGGAGTCTCTGGCCCGTGCTGTTTGTAAATCGAGCTGGGATGTTTTTCTAAGGAACCAGCCCTCAGGATTATTCCAGGGCAGGTCTCCAGATGATCACAATGGCCCTGGGACTGTGACTATGGGGTGCCATGCAGGGAGCTGGCTCTGCTCAGTGGTGCCACCCGCTGCTCTGGAGAGGGGCCGGTGCCCAGACCAGCACGTCCGATCCTCTCCCACACTACAACCCACAGCCCAGGGCATGGAACCCCAGCTCGCCCTCCCTCCACCTCACAAGGGCGATGCTCCCCACCTGAGGGGCGTCGTACCTCGGCAAACTGGGGTGTGGAGGCCAGCACGGCCCGGAGGCTCACAATCAGGTCCTCTCTCTGAATGCAATGAGGGTCGTTGGGGGGCTGGAAGAGAAGCACAAAGAGCCAGAGGCCCGTCAAACAGATCCCCCAAAGAACGGACCGAGCAGCAAAACACACCACCAGGGCTGAGCCACAGAGTAAAAGAGGCAGTGGGAGAGAAAAAGGGCATCTTTTAAACACTGCAAATCAAACCCTCCCGAGGAAAATAGAACGGAGCAGAGAGTTTCCTTCCCTTGGTCTTAACGGCTGAGGATGTGAGGGAGATTCCCAAACCTGAGCCAGTCTTCTTAGGAGACACATCTGAGGATCTGTTCCAGATTGAGGTGTCAGTAGAGGAGGTTTTGGAACAAACTGATAAACTGAACAGCAGTAAGTCACCAGGACCAGATGGGATTCGCCCAAGAGTTCAGAAAGAACTCGAATGTGAAATTGCAGAATTATCAATTGTGGTCTGTAACCTATCGCTTAAATCAGCCTCTGTACCAGATGACTGCTGGATAGCTAATGGGACACCAATTTTTTAAAAGGGTCCAGAGGTGATCCTGGCAATTACAGGCTAGTAAGCCTGACTTCCGTACAGGACAAACGGCTTGAAACTGTAGTAGGGAACAGAACTGTCAGACACAGCGATGAACACGATTTGTTGGGGAAGAGTCAAGATGGTTTTTGTAAAGGGGAAATCAGGCCTCCCCAATCTACCAGAATTCTTTGAGAACATCAACAAGCATGCGGCCGAGGGGAATCCAGTGGATAGAGTGTACTTGGATTTTCAGAAAGCCTTTGACAATGTCCCTCACCAAAGGCTCTTAAATCAAGTCAGCTGTCATGGGAGAACATCCATGACCCTCTCATGGACTGTTAACTGGTTAAAAGAGAGGAAACAAAGGGACCAGAGACCAGTCAAACGAACCTGATCTCACATACACCGTCCTGCCCCCAGGAAAGTCCGCAGCCTAGGACACAGAGACCCACAACGGGATGCTCACCACCCTCGGTTCTCACCTTGCCCCTCTTACCCCCAGCCCTGGACGGGACAGGGCCCCATGGGAATGTGCTGATGGGGCAATGTAGAACGTATGGGGAGGAGAGACTCACTCACAGGAGTAAAATCAATGGGGAAGTAGCAGGACGTCACTTCAAAGAGCTCCTCTACGAAGGGACCTGCGGAGAGAGAGCAGAGACGGATGTGTCACCCAAGCCAGGAGCCAGCAGTTCAGGATCACAGGGTCCCTTAAGGGCGGTGGATGCCCAGGAGGGAAGCACCTCCAACAGCGGGGGGTCCCCCAAGCCACCTGCAGGGCCGCCAGGTGCTTACCCAGCACATAGTCCCTGAGGATGAGGTCGCGGACGATCTGGAAGGCAACCAGCAGATTGCGAGGGTCCTTCTCCCCATCCATCACCTGGATGAAGCCGAACGTGAAGTCGGCGCCCAGGCCCTTCAGCTCTGCAGAGGGAAGGAGCACGCACAGCAATGGCCCAGGGTCCACACAGCCAGCCGCTGGGCCACGCCATGGGGCACAGCCAGCGGGCTCCCCCATACCTCTTACAGGCCACAGCGGCCACCCGCCCCACCTCACCTTCCTCTCTGGTGCGCATGAAGTTGGTGATGATGCTATAGACCGTGTGGCGATCCAGCTGCAGCAGGGACTGGAGGGGAATAGCGGAGGAGTTAGGAGAACATGCCTGTGATGCAGAGCAGAGCTGACTGGGAGCTGGTGGGACTACACCACACGTTGCTGCTGGGTGAAGGGACGCCCAACACAAAGGATGTGCGCCCCCGGGGAGGGAAGTTAGTGTGGCACAAGGAGTGACAAAGTGGGAATGTTCTTAATGTTCTCTCTGGATACTGTACGTGTGCCTCAATTTCCCCTGAGCATTTCTTAAGACTCTAGGTGGTGGGATAAGGGTGTGATTGGTGCAGAGCAGAGGTCCAATGTGAGGGAATGGCCAACACCCTCACACCGGACCTCTGTCTCCTGGCAACTGATGGCCTGGGCCCCTCCTCCCCTGAAAGGTGTCAGCTGAAGGTGTTGGAGAACAAAGGGATCAGGTGACCTCCTGGCCCAGGAAATAGACAAAGGCAGAGGAGGGGCTGCAGGGTTTCAGTTTGGAGCTGGCTGGGGAAATGGCCAGAGGCCAGACTTGGGGACTGGCCTACCTGCCCCGCCCCACTAAGATGGACCCGGCTGAGGGGTCCTGTCCTCTGTACCTAGAAGCTCTGTTTTAAATCACGTCTCTGTCATCTCTAATAAACCCGTTTTACTGGCTGGCTGAGAGTCACGTCTGACTGTGGAGTTGGGGGGCAAGGACCCTCTGGCTTCCCCAAGAGCCCCACCTGGGCAGACTCGCTAGGGGAAGCGCATGGAGGGGCAGAGGATGCTGAATGCTCCAAAGTCAGACCCAGGAAGGTGGAAGCCGGGTGAGATTCCTGCCCTGGAGACAGTTGCTCACAGAGAGGAGGGTCCCCCAGAGTCCTGACTGATCCTGGGACGAGCAGTTCCAGAGTATCACCCCAGGGACTCCGTGACAGGGGGCATTAAACAAGGAGGTCAGGCTGGGTGATCGTCTCCAGAACAGGTGGAATCCCCGTTGCTTGGAGGTCTAACCCTGGCCTTCAGAACAGCCTGAAGGGCCCAATCCTGCCCTGGCCAGAGCGGGTGGGGGAGGGGCCCAGATGGGACCCGAGGCTCTGCTCTCTAAGACTTTTCCAACCATGCTCCAGGAGGAGCCGGCAACCAAAGCAGCCCTGAGCCACCAGCCAGCAGGGAGTCCCCAGGGACCAGCACTGCCCTGCCCCCGGGCATGGCGGGATCCACACCTCCATGCCGGGAGGACAGAGGATCAGGGGCTGTGCCCCGACCCGAGAGGCGCAGCCTGGCTCCCCAGACCACGCATGCGACAGGTTGGGGGTGCGAACAGCGGCTGGGAAGGGCCCGCAAAGGAGACAGACCGGCTCCGGCAACTCACCTGAACGTGCACCTCCTGGAAGATGGCTTTGAGCACGGACACAGCCAGGCCTGGGGCCAGCACCTCGCACATGCTCTGGGGACATGGGGAGAGAAAAGCAAGGTACAGCGCAGAGCTACCTGCCACCACCGGAAGGTGATCTGAGCAGAGGGTGGTGCCTCCCATGCTATCTCTCCCCCTCCACAGGATTTACCAGCTGTCCCCACACACCCTGCACAGCCTAATGTCAGGGAGCCCATAGGCTAATCACACTAACGATTCAATCACTGCTGTGCCAGAGGGACCCACCTGCTCCTGGGGTGGAGCTGGCCCACGGCCATTAACACGTAAAAAGGGTGACCCAACCTCATGCTTCAGGGTCTAAGATGCCCTCCCCACCCCCCAGGGTCAGGAAGAAATCTGCCCTGTTCCCCAGCATCATTCACATGCATTAGAGGTGGCTTCAGCTTCTTCGGAAGCATCCTACCGGCCACAGCCAGTGCCAAGCGACTAGCAGGCTCCCGTGTGCCCCTGCCCCCAGACGGACAGATGCTGCTGGCTCCTGCCAGGCAGAGAGGGGTTGTGGCAGCAGCAGTGAGCTCACCAGCGCGTGGAGTCCCTGCAGCACAGCAGGAATCACAAGGTGATGATCCTTCAGCCGGTTCTCATAGAACAGGACCAGGTGCGTCACTGCACGGAAACAAGGCCCAGCAGGTTAGTCACCCACCACACTTCCCCGAGAGTCAGGGCCCTGGGACAGCTGCTAGGCTAGGACCCAGCGCACTCCATGGGGAACACCTGGCTCTGCAGCGGCTGCAGGCTTCCTGCCCTCAGCAGCACCATCCACTCCCTCACCTCTGCACCCCATGTCTGAGCGCTAATGGCGGGGGCCTGCACCAACAGCTCTGCCCACCTTTTGGCGAAAGCAGAGACGGGCCTGGGCATAAGAGCGTGTGCAAACCCCGGGCCACGAGCCAAGTCAGCTCAGTCAAGCAGGGAGACATGCCAGGGCGGGAGCAGGCCCCGGGAGCAGCCTGGGATCCCCCCACACTCATTCCAGATCACGTTCCTTTGCCCTGAATCACAGCCCAGAGCAGCCTGGGGCCCGAAGTGCCAGCTCACAGCCCTGGTGCCCTCTGCTGCGGGGGAACACTCAGAGCCTGGCACACGCGTGCGCCTTGGAAACAAACAGCGACACCTTTCGCACAGCCAGGCTCCGAGTGCCATCTCCTGTCAATCAACCCCCTTTCGTTTCTATTTAACGCTATCAGAAATGCTGGAGGCAGGCAGGGCTTGGGGGTGGAGGCTGACAGCTCACAACCCTCACAAACTACCCCTGCGCTACAGCCCATCATGCACACGGGGAGTCCCCCAGCCCATGCTGTGCTATCCCACTCTGGGGTCCAGGGCTGAAGGGGGCTGGCACATCCCCTACCTTCTCCCTCTTGAAGCATGGAGTGACATTGGAGCAGGACCTGGGACAGCAGCTGGAGGCCTCGCCCACGCGTGCGAGGCTCTGGATTCTCAAGGCAGGACCTAAAGGTGGGGTGGGAAAGACGACAGGGCTGCAGTGAGCGGAGCCCCCGTTCAGTGTGTACAGGTGAGGGGGAGAGTAGCAGTTTGAGCAGGGACGGCAGCAGGGAATGCTCTGCTCTGTGCCCAGTTCTGACACTGGCTGCATGGCCCTGGCAATGTCACTTCCTCTCTGGGTAACAGCCTCCTGCCTGCCCACCCGCCCTGGGGGAGGAGGACTGGTGGGGAGGGGCTTCGCTCACTCAGCTGTTCGGGGCTATGGAGTGACACCAGATGCCCTCCCTCCCACACCCATACATCCACAACAGAGAGACCTCCGTCCTTCATTATCCAGCGCAGCCGGGAGCCAGGCTCTCGGTCTGACGGCCGCAGGGATTGAGGGGCAGGAGCAGCACCAAGACAAGGACCCTGCCTAGAGAACTCCTGTGGGAGAGGGGCAGGGGCAGTTACTCTGGATCCTGGCAGGCAAAGACTCGGTGGTGACTCCCAGAATTCATCCTCCTGAGGCAACCCGGTACACATGGGCTGGGCAAGGGAGGCAGCACGCAGCCCAAGCTCCATGAACGCTCCTCCCCAGAGGGGATGCTGCATGGTACCGATCAGTCAGAGTGCACAGGGGGATCTCGGCTCTTGAGGGGATCTCCAGTCCGAGCTCCTGACTTTCCTGAGCCGGAAGAGGGAGAAGCGTTCGAGGTTCTCACCCCAGGGCTTCCACGATCTCCAAGATGGTCCAGCTTCCCGCCTTCACCCCTAGGAAATGAGACAAACGATGAGCCGGGAGAGCCCAGGTGCCCCTCAGACAGCCAGGGCCCCAGAGAGCGGGGCTGGGCTGCTCCTCCTCTCTGGGGAAGGAGAGGCAGGCCTCGCTGATGGCACAGGTGCCATGTGTTTCCCTGACACCCCATTAAGTACTGAGGGAATAACGGAGTATTGTGGCGCCAGGCAGAGTGTGCTCATGCCAGCTCCCAGGACGACAAAGGGCTGGGGCAGGTTTTGCGAAGTCTCTGCATCCCCTGCTGCAGCCTAACTCGGTGCCACACGAGGGTCTGAGTTCCAGTCCCATGCGAGGAGCCCCCGTCTGGCTCCCTCTGCAGCCTCACTGGGCCAGGGGGTGGAATACCTTTCACTCCCTGTCCCCAGCCCCTATCCCCAGATCAGCAGAAAAGTCCAGGCCTGGGATCCAGAGTGTTTTGGTGCCGTCTTTGCTTAGAAGGGGGCCCGAGTAAGACAGTATCAGGACTCCCAGGTTCTAGTCCTAGCTTTGGCTTGGATCCCTCAGAAAGGTCACATCACCCATGTGTTCCTCAGTTTCCCTACCGGTAAAGCAGGGGTAACAGTCACCAGCAGGGGACTCCTGAGGCCTCTTTCAACGTCCGTAACACACTCTGAGAAAGTCAGAGTGACAGCACTAGGGAAGAGCTAATATTGCACTGCTGATGTGATTTGCTGTCCTGGACAGAGTTCAATTCCTCAGTCACTGGTGCACGAGGGGGTACTTGACACACACTCATCTGATGTTCCTAGCTGGCCCATCCCCGCCAACTCCAGGGCTACATCCTCCCCCAGAGCAGCACAGGGGGAAAGCAGACACCCTGCCAGCGGAGGGGATTGCAATCAACATGCTGTCCCCACATGATTGGCACGGCAGCCACCCACTGAACCTGCTCTGGGTCGCAATTCTGCCCCTCCGCTCGCATGTAAATACTCCTTAGGTTCCTGCTAGCCCAGTTAATGTCCCTTAAGCTGTTCAGTCCAGCTCCCCGGTACTGGGGAGAGCTCGGTGGGGCCCATGGAGGAGGAAAGAACCTGTAAGGTTAGCACACCAGGCAGCTACCACTGATGCAAGCCTGAACCAAGAACTTTGCCATTCCTGCATGTAATTGATTCCATTTCACCAATTCTAGCTCTCACCTAGATCTTTACCTTCATGAATAAACCTTTAGATTTTAGATTCTAAAGGATTGGCAACAGTGTGATTCATGGGTAAGATCCGATTTGTATATTGACCTGGGTCTGGGGCCTGACTCTTTGGAATTGGGGAGAACCGTCTTCTTTTACTGGGATATTGGTTTTCATAACCATTTGTCCCCAGGACAGGTGGCTGCTGATGGTGATATTGGGAAGCTGGAGTGTCTCAGGGAATTGCTTGTGTGACTTCTGGTTTTAGCCAGTGGGGTAAAACCAAAGTCTTCTCTGTTTGGCTGGTTTGGTGTCTTAGAGGTGGAGAAACCCCAGTCTAGGGCTGTAGCTGCCCTGTTTGGAGCAATTTGTCTTGACTTGGAGCTCTCAGTTGGGTCATGCCAGAAACAGCCCCATCACAGAGGATCAAGAGGTTTGAGGAGGGCAGGTCGAGCTACCTGAGCAGGCGTAGGAGGAGGGGGATACTGCAGGACAAGGGGCCTTCAGCATGAAGGGCTGCAGGGAGACTGGTTACCCTCAGGCAGGGAGTCCTGGAGAGTGGGGCCCTGGGAACGAAAGGCTGCTATTGACTGTCTGATTCGGGTCCTGACGATGACGTGCCTGACGAGGGGAATGGAAAACCGCTGTACCTTTCTATGGTTATTGAAGGAACTACCAGGCTTCCGGGAACTCTGTACTGATGTACATAAACAAATTATGCCCAGAAGCAGGTTTTGTATCATACAGTGCAACACTATGTTCCCTTCACGGGTGGAAGAAAGGGGAAACTGAGGTAGGCACTCCTATCATACTGCAGCCTGCTGCTGGAGAGCACCTACCCCTTAACCTACACAAGAGAGTCGGTAATTGAGGAGCATCAGCAGAGCTATGGGGAGGACTGGACTAGTTGGGGTGTGCAGGCCAGAACTGGCACTGGGAGAGCTAGGACGAGCCAGAACTAGACTAGCAGGGGGTGCCACGGGTCGCTGCCAGAACTGCGTGTGGGAAAGCAAAAATAGAAGATCACGGGGCGGGGTTGTGGGGGGGTTAGGATTCAGTGAAGTTGCATCGGAAGCGCCAAGAAGGAAACATGTAATGTGCAAATTTGAAAAAAGCTCAACTGTCAAGTCTCCTTCCTTAAACTGTCTCCTAAAAGCCCAGGAACCCCACACCTCCACGGACTCTAACCCTGAGCAATGAATTCCTGAACTTGCAAAGGCAAGATTTAAATTAACACCTACAGAGAGGAGTGTTTCCTCAGAAACAGGAAAAGGCTGAAGTAGAGTGACTTAACCATGACAAGTTACTAACGCTTCTTGAGGCCAAGCTACCTGCTCATTCTGCTATGTTCTTAGGCTAGAGCATTTGCTCAATACTCAGGTGACCAGAGGCTTGAGTATTTTCACCTAGTAACCACATTAGGCTATGAAAGACACCTTTCGTTGACTGTGCCAGCAGCGGATACTGCTATTGGGTTGAACGTGGTACAGCCGTAAGCACAGGCAAGGTCCGATTGTGCTCAGCATGGTTTCAAAAACTATGGTAAACCAGTGAAACTTTCAGCATCATCACTATATGGGGTATGGCAGAAAGTGCCAAAGGTTAATTATCCATTGGGTAAAACAATATTTCCATGTCTCACTTTGTGCTACCTTAAAGACTAACTAAAGTATTATGCTCTAATACTTTAGTTAGTCTTTAAGGTGCCACAGGACTCTTTGTTACTTCTGCAATCCCAGACTAACACGGCTACCCCTCTGATTCTTCACTTTGTGCTGTGTTTCATGTTGCTCTCGTGAGGTCTGGGGTGGACAGAAGTGCATGATTTCTCTGTACCGTTCATTAGTCTGGCTACATCGTGTTCCGCTGATTTGTCTCCACTCTAAACAAAACAGCCCAGCTTTTATTCTCTCTTCCCAGACCTCTAATCATTGCTGCATCCTTTCATTTCTTCTATACCCCATTCTAACATGGTGCCCACGAAGGAGCTCAGTACTCAAGGTGAGCGTGTGATGGATTTCATAGGGTACGGGTAGTTTAAATTGTTCCTTCCAACAAATATCACTGTCCATTTCACTTGCCATCATGTTAGCCAATGACATTCTGCATTATCTGCTTGTTTTGCCCACTCACCGATCACCCCTTTCCCCAACTCACTGATGAACATGTTACAAACCAACAGTCCCTGTACAGACTCCCAGCCCTCAACTAAGACTCCATGAGATCTAATAGACCGTGTATCCCTACTACTCTCTTAGCTCTTTCCAACCCATTGCCAAGACGCAGCCATACACCCTTGTATCCTTAACAGTCAAATTCCAGATGCGGCAGAACCCCTTAATGTAACAAACAGAATGGCAAGTTCTCTGGGGAGCCAAACAGCACAAACCTTGTCAAGAGAATCTTAGAAATGCGGGGCTGGATGGGACCTCAAGAAGTCTTTTAGTCCAGCCCCCTGCGCTGAGGCAGCACGGAGGAAACCTAGACTATCCCTGACAGGCATCTATCCAACCTATTCTTAGAAACCTAAGATGGGGACTCCACAGCCCGCCTCAGATGCCTAGTCCAGAGCATAACCACTGTATCCTTAGAGATGAAGCCCAGTCCTTCTTGTCTCAGCCTTGATGCACACAGAGCACAACCGATCGCTGTCTTCTATAACCGCCCTTAACACACTCGCAGACTATTATCAGATTTACCCCTCAGTCTTGTCTCAAGTGAATATGCCTTTTATTAACAATCCTTCACAGGTCAGGTTTTCTAAACCTTTTATCATTTTTGCTGCTGTCCTCTGGACTCTGCCTCTCATCCCCATCTTTCCTAAAGCATGGGGCCCACACTTGGACACAGCAATGCAGTTGGGGCCTTGTCAGCACCCAGTACAGTGGGGACAGTTACTGCCCTCACCTGACATCCCACACCAGAGAGAACTATCCCACCCCGAGAAGTGCCAGGGATGGTAGGGAACCTACACACAGGAAAGGCAACCAGGGACTGGCCCGCCTCAAACCCCAGAAAGTGCAGATGTCACCCAAGTCACCTAGAGCATTGTTTTCCTGTATTCAGTCTTGTCCACCCGCCCCCAGACCAGGGCCCATGACCATCCTAACCCAGATTCCCAGCATACTCACTATCCCGTCTTCCCCAGCGCCCTGCCTCCCAGCACACTGCCCCACATCCACCCAGCCCTGCCCCACACTCCACACCCACCTGCCTCGCCTCACCTCACATCCCTCCCAGCTCCCAATCCCCTGAGCCCAGTCTGGCCTCAGCCCCACATCCACCCAGCCCTGCCCCACACTCCACAGCCACACTGCCCCCAACCTTGTTCCACATCTTCCCAGCCCCTCCCCACATCCACCCTGCCCCCA
>ML677382.1:11471578-11482685 GCA_007922305.1 Dermatemys mawii
GGCGGAGGCGGCCAGCGAGCGCGGCATCTTCCCGCAGCGCATCTCGCAGGGCTCCAGCGGCAGCTACTTCGTGAAGGACCCGCAGGGGGTGAGGCGGGGGGGGGGGTCCCCGGCGCGGGGGTTCTCGGCGGGGGGGGGGCCCGGTGTGTTGTGTGAATGCCGCAGGCTGGGGGCAGGCCCGGAGCCCCGGCGGAGAGGGGCTCTGGCCGGCCCGCCCGCCCGGGTTCACGTCCTGCGCTAGTTCCTGCGGTTGTGGCCGCTGCATCCTGGGTCGTTGACCGCGGAGCCGCACCGGGCAGCAGGTCTGCTGGGCTCCAGGCCCTGTAAATATTGGGGGGGTCCTGCCCTTGTCTGTGTCGAGCCTCCGCTGCCCACCAGTGCGGGGCCTGCTTGTTGCTAACGGACCCGGCCGCCTCGGAGTGAAGTGGGCCAGTGCCGGGGCTACTCTGATTAGACACAGGCCAGGACCCTTCTGAGAGCGTGTGACTGCAGGACCCGATCTCCCCTCTGCAGGGCTGGGCTCAGCCCGATCCCATCTCCTACCGCGGAGTCTTGGGACGGGGCCCTCTGGGCTGGAGTGGGGGCCAGGACCTAAGAAATTCTGTCACCCTGGGCAGCTGCAGCAGTTTAACTGGTGGGTGGTGGGGCCGGCTCTGGGGAACGCCGATTTGTCTGGCTGTCTCTGCGGGGTGTGACTGGGGAGCAGGTTTCGGTTAAACCCAAGTGTGCCCCCCCCGCCCCCGTTTGCCTTGGTTCAATTGCAGGGCTCAAAAGCTGGGTTTGAGTGACCCGTGCAGTTCCCCCGCCCCCGCGGATGGGCTCAGAGGAGGTGCCTATTGTCTGGACTCTGCCGTGTTGTCAGGCTCGGTGCGCTGGGCCCTACAGTGCCCGTTGTCCCAGCCAGGGACCCTGTGCTAGACTCTGGGGGAGGGGCACGGGAAGGAAGATCGATGCTCTCAGCCCAGCTCTGCCAGGCTCCCATCTCATTGCCTGGTTTCCTCGCACCCCGTTCCCTCGCCTGGACCTGCATTCTCACTAACACCCCCACCCCGAACCCTTCCTGAGCCCATGGCTCTCGGAGAGCTCCCCTGGCTGTGCCCCGGCCCTGTGGGGTCGCTGGCTCGGACTCTGTGGTACGGTGCTGTGGGAGCAGAGCAACAGGGGGACAGCCCAAGGCAGCGTGAAGTCCTCACCTCCCCGTAGGCCCATTCTCCAGGGCATTGATTGGGGTTGGGCACGGGGCCATGTGGCTGCCTTGTGACTTGCTGCTAACCGGATTAGTCTTGCTGCTGCTTCCTGGGGCTCCCTTGGCAATTGCTGCCCCTGGAAGCAAGTCTGGGCTTGGCTGGGTGTCTCATAACGCCAACTTCCCTGCCCCTGACGTGGGCCAGCTGGGATTCTGGCTACTGGGTCTTCCGCCCGCTGGTCCTGATGCATAGGAGGTGAGGCAATAGAGCCAGTGGGTGACTTCCTTTCACCCTGGCTGTATGCCGTTCCACCCCACACACTCTCTCTCCATTGCTGGGAAGTGTTGTCGGAGGGGATGGCACTGGGGGGCAGGAGATTGGGGGCGGGGTATTCCTGGCTTGAGTGCTGCCCATGACCATGCATGTCTGGGGGGCTTTCGGAGGGGACGCAGTGCTGAGCGGTGGGGTCTGGGGCTTTCAGAGAGGACACAGTGCTGAAGAGCAGGGAGGGTCCCACAGCCAGGAGATGGCAGAGGCCGGTGCCTCCAAGTAGCTATCGATGTTGAGCAGCCAAGAGCACTTGTCAAGCCCTGTAAGGAAGGTGTGGGGCTGTGGGGCTTGGTGTATTGGGGGTCCTGCGTTCCTAGCCCCCCTTGGCCCAATGCCTTCTCCCAGCCCTGGCCTCACACCCTGCGAACAAGGAATGAAGCAGGTAGAGCTGTGTTATGCCGTTCAGCAGGTGTAGAAGGGAAGGGCCTTGTATGGAGTCACTTAATGAATCAGTGGCAGAGCCAGGAGCAAAACTGGCCAGAGTAGCACTGAAATGCGGCCGCCTCTGGGTTGGAGGGTCCCAACCCACTGTCCTGTGCGATGGATGAGTGGAGGGGAAGTTTGAGGTACAGGGAAAACCTTCCTATAGAGGGAACGTGCCCCCCTGCTCTGCCCAGCCTGGTGTCCTCTGGCACTTCAGAACATGAAGGGCTGAGCTGGACCCGATGGGATTCGACCCTGTGGTGCCGGGGAGTTGGGGGCTCAGGCTGCTTGGCCACCCCCTCCCAATGATGGGGCTCTCTGGGAACAGCCATGCAGGGCTCTAGGGTCCTGGGCACCCAGCCTGTGCTGCCACCGGTTCCAAGTGGCTCCGTCCTTGGGGCTTGCGGTGCCCTGGAGCCGTGGACGGTGGGGTGAGTGGTTTGCCCCCAGGTGCCAGGTCTGAAGTGCCACTGCTCAGGGAACGGAGCTGCCCTATCTCATGCTGCATTGCTGCCCCTCCCCTCCCCTCCCCTCCCGGGCCCCTCGTTCGGATCCCGCAATGCCAGTCGCGTGCCCTGCCGTGGGGGCCGGCTGCTCTCTGTGCAGCATTCAGCACCGTGTGTACTGCTAACAGACCCGGTGGGGCTTGCCCCGGTCTCTCTTCCCCTCCCGCCCCAGCTCAGGGCAGAGCAGGGCGCCGCCCCGTGCCCCCCCCCCCCCCCCCCCGGCCCCGGAGCTTGCCCAGCCTGAGCCACATCCCTGCCACGGAGCCTCTTCTCCCCCCTCGCTGGGGATGGCCTCCGCAGAGTCCCAGTGGGGCGGCTGTGGGAGTGCGGTGTGGGGCAAAGGGCAGGGGCCCCGCACCGCCTCGGGGAGTGAGCCATCACGGACAGGCACCACTTCCTGCCTGCGGCCCCTGCCCAGGAAGTGCCTCCCGCTGACAGCTGCTGAGACGGTTTGGCCCTGGCCTGTTCCCGAGGACGGCGGGGCGGTCACGTGCCCTGCTCAATCCCAGCCTGCCGGAACTGGCTGTCCCTGCGCCTGGCTGCTTGGGTGAGCCCCAGACCCCTCCTCTGAGCAGCAGGGAGCTGGGCACCGCTGTGGGGCCTGGGGAGGGCACTTGGGCTGAGGGGGTACAACTGGCCGTGCAGCTCATGGGCCCCTTACTTGGTGCAGTGGGGCGGGGGTCGCTGGGTGGCACGGTAAGGGGAGCTGCCTTGAACTGGGAGCCCTTGAATGTCCCGGGTGCAGCTAGTGCCAGGTGCTGGAGGTGCTGAGCCCCAGTCCCTGAGCTCCCTGTGTGGCAGCCAGCGCCCCCTGCCACGTACTGCCGGGCTCCTCGATAACCAGCCCTGGCTCCTTGCCCCAGGCTCCACAGCTCACCCCGGCAGCCGTCCCTTCCATCCAGACACTGCCCCGAGGGTCTGACTCCATCCCCCCTCTCTGCTGTAGTGCTCTGGGCCCTCCTCTGCCCCAGCGTGTGCCTGGCGCTGTCGGGGCTGCGTGGGAAGTGCAAGGCACTGCGTGCAGCTCGCCCTGCCCTGCCCTGGGCTCCTGGGACTGCCGGGGTGGAGCCCAGGTTTACACCTGCACGGGCTGAGCGGGGGGGGGGGGGGGGGGTGGCAGGCAGGAGCCCAGCCTGTCTGCACAGGCAGCGAGCCCGCGCCAGGGAAGGGTGCTCCAGGCTTCGGCAGGTTGGAGCAGGCTCCAGTCTGGTGCGAGTTGCTCTCCAGGCCCAGCTGTCCTCTGCCCTGAGCCAGGGACTCTGAAGTCAGGTGGCAGCTGCCCCTTCCCGGGGTCCCCTGCCGGGCGGGGGGAAGGGGCAAGTGTCTGGGGCAGAGTTGGCCATGCCTCTCCCGCTCCTCCCAGGCTCTGGCTGGAGAACGGGGCTGCCCCTGACCAGAGCTGGCTGAGTCCTGCTGCCCGGCTCCCAGCTGGCCCCCAGCGGCGTGTGTGTGGGGAGTGGTCTCCGTACGTCCCCTCCATGGAGGGTGAGAAGTCCTGTCTCTCCCCATGGCCTGGCCAAGGCAGAGTCCCCAGGCCAGCGTCCGGAGCGCTCAGAGCAGTTCGGTTGCAATAGGTGAAGATGGTTCCCGCAGTGTCCTGTCTGCTCCCCCCGAGCCCTTGCCTCTCGGTGGTGATGGGGCCTGAGCAAATGCCGTGGGGCCCTTCTCGTACCCCCTGCCTGAGTGTGGGTCCAGCCCCTGCTGCCTGGAGCCTGCCTTGGGATGAGCAGGGCTTTGGGCAGGTCCAGCCCCTCGTTTCGTGGGGGTTCTCCAGCTCCAGGCCACAACTTCTGGGTGCAGCTTGCCGAGGTCACTAGCAGGGCAGCACCACGTCCCGGTGGAGCCATGTCCTCTCCTGCGCCCTTGGCTCTGGGGACAGGCTGCCCCTCCCCGTGACACCCTGGGCCTGGGGCAGGGGGTGAGGGTGCCCAGGTGGTGCTGCTGTCGCTTTGTGCGGAGAACAGAGCCTGGTGGGCATCTGCTCTCTGTGGCCCCATGGCCTGGCCCGTTGGCCCACAGGAGCGGGCAGGGAGGAAGCAGGCCGGTTGGCTCAGGGCACATTGGAAGCCCCCTTTGGAGTGGGGATGTCTGGTGCTACAGCGCCTCTCCCTGGGGTTTCCAGCCATGCCCCAAATGTTCCAGCTCCTTTCCCGGGGCTGGGCAGACTTCACCTCCTGAGCTGCCGCCAGGCTGCGGGGCCTGGCTGAGCTGTGGCGCAGCTGGGAAGAGGCTCAAACTCCCCTGGGAGGTGGCTGGGGGCGGCCAGGTAGGGGACGTCTGCTGAGAGATGTGCAGTCTGTTCCCTGCTGCTGTGGAGTCCCCCCCTTCTCTCCCTGGGGGTGGTTGAGGAGCCGGTGGGGGCTCAGGGGTGGGGCGGGGGTCGTCTCTGCTGCCCCACAGAGACCCAGCTGCTCCCCTCTGTCCCCAGAAAATCATCGGCGTCTTCAAGCCCAAGAACGAGGAGCCCTACGGGCAGCTCAACCCCAAATGGACCAAGTGGCTGCAGAAGCTTTGCTGCCCCTGCTGCTTCGGGAGGGACTGTCTGGTCCTGAACCAGGGCTACCTGTCTGAGGCCGGCGCCAGCCTGGTGGACCAGAAACTGGAGCTCAACATCGTTCCCCGCACCAAGGTGAGAGGGCTGGAGTGGGGGGGAGCTGGTTTTCCATGCCCCTGCCGCTCTGCTGATGCCCCCGCGGTTCCCGCCCGGCCGCCCCACAGCCCTCTGCTCTAGGGGTCCCACACTGGGAGCGTCCTGTGCTGCTGGCCCAGGAACAGGCAGGTCCCACAGCTCTGCCTGTGCTCTGCCCTGACCGCTCTGTCCCCCCAGGTGGTGTATCTGGCCAGCGAGACGTTCAACTACAGTGCCATTGACCGGGTGAAGTCCAGAGGGAAGAAGCTGGCCCTGGAGAAGGTGCCAAAAGTCGGGCAGCGATTCAACCGCATCGGCCTGCCGCCAAAGGTAGGAGCTGTTGGAGACCCCCCCGGGACTGCCCCGTGTCCCCAGCCCCTCACCTGGCCTCTCTCTGCCGCAGGTGGGCTCCTTCCAGCTCTTCGTGGAGGGCTACAAGGACGCGGATTACTGGCTGCGGCGCTTCGAGGCGGAGCCGCTCCCCGAGAACACCAACCGGCAGCTGCTGCTGCAGTTCGAGAGGCTGGTGGTCCTGGACTACATCATCAGGAACACAGGTGGGGCGGGCACCGCACCCATTCCCAGGGCCCGGCATCGGGCCTTGCTGCCCGGAGGGGAGAGCCGTTGGTGGGGGAGGGGGGCAGCATGTTGCTGCCCCAGGATGGCGGGAGGTCCGTGGGGTGGGAAGAGTCCTGTCGCCGTCGTCCCTGCTGCTCACGATGCTGCACCAACCCCGTGGACAGGAGTCGCTGCAGCCCCTGTGACAGGGCAGTGCCGTGTGGCCGGGGAGGCAGCGGGTCTCGGCTCAGGCTGGCCTGGCCAGGGCCCTGTGGTTCAAACCACGTCCGTGGCAGAATGCCACGGAGCAGGAGCTGCTGGTCTAGCCCCTCTGGGCACTGGCCTGGGCAGGGGGGCTCATGACAGGCTCGGGGGAGCGCTCCCCTTCTCAGCACTGTGCCTGGCAGGGGCTGGCCCCGCTTGGTCTTGGGGTAGGGAAATCTCCTGGCCTTGGGGCCTGGAGCATTTCCCAGGGTAGAGTTCCCTGAGCACCCCCAGGGGCCCTCGTGTGCATGGTTCTACCCCCCGCCCAATCCCTGGGAGAGTTCTCTGTCCCCTCCCGTGTGCTGCCCGCACCCAGGGGGATACGGGGCTCGGGGCCCAGGCTTGGCCGGTGCTGCTGGAGACAGTGACCCCCTTGCGCCCGAGCAGGGGGCTTTGCTGCTGCTCCTCCCAGGCAGGTCAGGCGCCTGCAGTGATGTGGCTGGTTCTGCTCCCTGCAGATCGAGGCAATGATAACTGGCTGATCAAGTACGACTGCCCCTTGGACAGCACGAGCGTGCGGGTGAGTGTGGGGCGGGGGCTGGGCAGGGGCGGATGTCACTTGCCTGTCGGGCAGCAGAGGCAAGTTCAGAATGCACTGAGGCTCTGGGCTTTTCCCCAGTGGTGGGGAGTTCCCCAGCCCAGCTGGAAGAGCTGCTGGCCATGTGATCTACATGGACCGAGGCTCTTGTGGAGGGAGGAGCCAAGGCCCGTTCTGTGGGGGTGTTGGCATAGGGGCGCACACAGTGAGCTGGGCTCTGTTTCGGTGCCACGTGCTTGTGATGGTGTTGCTAGGTAGACTCGCCGTCCCCACAACACAGTGCGACATGGGGGGTCAAGCTGTGGGTCACTCAGTCCCAGTGGGATGAGGGCCCCCAGCCCCTCTGCGAGGCCCCAAAAGCTGTGTGGTCCCAGTCTAGGCTGCAGGTGAGATTGGCCAACTCGTGGCCCTCTCTAAGCAGGAGGGATGCTGGGAGCCAGGAGGGACCATTGTGAGCATCTCATCTGACTTCCTGTATAACCCAGGGCAGAGCCCTGCCCTGCAGGGATTCCTAGAACAGAGCTTCAAAAAACCTCCCATCTGGATTTAACACTGGCTGGTGACGGAGAATCCACCTCCAGTGGTTAACATGCTCCTCATTTCCAGCCTCTCTCTGGGTAGCTTCAACGTCCAGCCACTGGATCAAGTGAGACCTCCCTCCGCTAGACTGCAGAGCCTGTGGTTAAATATCTGGTCCCCATGTAGGTGCTGACAGACGGGGATTGAGCCACCCCTTAGCCTGCTCCTTGTTAAGCGAAATCGCTCAAGCTCGTTGAGTCTGTCTCTTTCAGGCAGGTTTTCTAATCCTCTAATCATTCCCAGGGCTCTTCTCTGACCCCTCCAACTTAGTCACATCCCTCTTAACTTTGTGGGCACCCGAACTGGACACAGGATCCCAGCAACGGTCGCACCAGTGCCAAGTACAGAGGTAAAATAACCTCTCTGCTCCTTCGTGAGTCCCCTGTGTCTGCAGCCCAGAGTCGCATTGGCTCTTTTGGCTGCAGTGTGTCACTGGTATCCGGTTAAAAAATGCGAGGGGAAATAGAACGAATGGAAGAAAGAGGAAATTTAGTAGAAATATTCGTCAGAAGTTGGGAATGGTAGAAAACTTGATAAGGGAAATCCAGGGACACACGGAGAATCCATGGCCAGCAGAGTGAGGGGACAATAAGGAGGAGCCGGATAATAGTATTGGTCCATTGACAGATGGAAATGGTGGTAGAATGATCAGTGATAATGCAGGAAAGGCAGATATGTTCAATAAACATTAATGTTCCCTTTTGGGGGCAAAATCCAAATGATATCCTCTCGTCGCACGGAGACCATGCTATTTCAATTCCCCTCGTATCTCTGGAGGGTGTTAGACAGACACTAGTAAAGTCAGACATTTTTAAATCAGCAAGTCCAGTTAATTCGCATCCAAGAGTTTAAAAAGAGCTGCTTGAGGAACTTCCTGGACCATGAATGCTGATTTTCAATACCTTATGGAGTACTGGGGAAGTTTCAGAAGACTGGAAGAAAGCTAATATTGTGCCAGTTTTTAGAAAGGGTTAACAGGATGACCAGGGTAATTATAGGCATGACAGCGATCCTGGGCAAGATAATAGCGTGGCTAATGCAGGACTCAGTTACTAAAGGAGGGTAATATAATTAAAGCAAATGAGCACAGATTTATGGAAAACAGATCCTGTCACTTGGATATATTCTTTGATGAGATTATAAGTTAGGTTGATAAAGGTAATAGTGCTGATGAAAGACTTTGCCTTCTGGAAGGCCTTTGACTTGGGACTGCTTGACATTTTGAATAAAAAAACCCCCGAGAATGATATAATATGAACCTGGCCCCATGAAATGGACTAAACGCTGGGTAACTGATAGGTCTCAAAATGTCACTGTAAATGGGGAATTACTGAGTAGGTCTCTTTCCAGTGAGGTCCTGCAGGGATCAGTTCTTGGCCCTACACAATGTGAGTTTAATCAGGAAGAAAACCTAAAATCATCCCTAATAAAGTTTGTAGATAACCCAAAATTTGGGGGAGTGGTAAATAGCGAAGAGGACAGGTCACTTGGCAAACGGGGCACAAGTAAACAATATGCATTTGAATGCGGCTAAATGTCCATGTACGCATCTAGGAACAAAGACTGCAGGTCTCGCTTACAGGCTGGGGGACTCTGTCCTGGGAAAATTCCTAACTTCTCATTTATACGCCTTCCTGTTGACTCCCCTGTCTCCCATTGTGTGGATTATCTTGGGATTTTATAGCTGCTGTCACTTCCCCTCTAAACCAGCTCAGTTTTGTTTAACCAGCACAGCGCTCTTCCACGGTTGTGGCTTTGGGGCATCTAGTGAAGTGTTCTGAAATGATTCCCAGTGATCATTCACACTGGTCTCATTAAACAACCCTAGCTGATTTGGCAGCTCATTGCTGTTAAGCTTTGTGAAACTGGCCCTGTTAAAGCCCCAGGGATCTAGACCACTGGTCTGGGCTTCTTTCTGCTTCCACGCTAGAAGTGTGATCAGTCACAATCCCTTGAACCAAAGCTCCCATTAACTTCAAGTTCTGGGGTCAGTTCCGCCTTATCTGTAGGTCAAGGTCTAGTAGTGAATGCACTTGGAGTTAGGAAACTGTCATTTATAATGGTTAGAAATTCCCAGGATGTCTTAGCAGGAGACCTCCAGCACACAGTCAGTCCCCCAACTGTCGCTTTTTCCTACATGTCGTAGCGAGGTGTGTAAGGAGCCGGTCCTCCCACTCCCCGGTGTGATTTGAGGGTCTGTCTCAGCCAGCAGCTAATACTCTGGCTCGTGCCTTAGCTGCCGAGACATCGATACATAAACATTCAGGATCGGGGACTCTGAAACGGGTAATGCTGGTTTTAACATAGTGCCCCTCCCCCTCCATCCTTCCAAAATAGGTTAGAACCATTGATTTCAATGTCCCAGTCACGCAGCAGGTTTCAATTAGTGCTGACTCTGTTGAATGTGTTCGAATAGACGAGCAATTCCAATTCCTGCGTGTTCCCCAGGCGCCTAACTCTTGTGTAAAGACCATTCAAGGATTTCTTCTCTGTGTCCTTTGGCTCTTTAATGTTCTTCTCAACCTCCTCGTTTCATGCGAATTGCTCAGATCTGCCCTCTTTGCTATTTACCCCCCTCCTGACGACACTGACCCCAAGGAGACTGGTCCCCTTCGGCTGAGGTGTAACTGTGAGACATTGCCCCCCCAGAAGGGGGGGCAATGTCTCTCAATACCAAACCCCTCTACCACTTACCTAGCCAGTGGTTCATGTCCAGAAGCTTCTGCCTTTCTTTGCTTGTGGGACAGAAAGATCCCAGAGAAGATCTTTTGGACAGTCCCCTTGAGTCCTATGCTCTGAGATCCTTCAACGAGGAGTCAAGTGGCAGCATGAATGATCGTCGCTGGATCCTGGCCCCCCAGCTTCCGTCGGCTCGCTGATCCCAGTGACCTGTCCTGCCTCGCTTGTGGGAAGGCAGCGCGTCCTCCCATTGTCTGCCTGTCCTTTGCAGAACGTTGTTTAGATTCTTCTGGGTACTGACTTCCCCCCAAGGACCGTCCACCTTCCTTGGACAGCTGGAGAACTCTCTGCAGGAGGTTGATTTTCGTACAGCTCTCACCTCCCAACGTCCAGGGGAAGGATCGTTCAGTTTCCATGTGGAGAACCTGGCATGGATTCAGAATTCCTTCTGGTCCTCTCTCTGGTGGCCACGGCCTGCCCTCCTCTGTCTCCAGCCCTGTAGCTTGCTCCCATGACCTGGTGGTGCCAGGCCTCCTCTCTGGTTCCTTGGCGGCCAGCTCTGTTCGTCCTTGAACCTGGGGGATTGGGGTTCTCTGAATCTGGCTGGCTAGGAAAGCCTCGGCCTCTCTGATTCTCAGGAGCGTCTCCTTGTCCCTCCAATCCACGACTCTTCTCTTCCAGCACAGCGACCACCTGGCCCTTCCTGCCCGTCGCTCCCTTCCGGCTCCGGGCATGGAAGAGAGCAGGGCATGGCCGAGGCAGGTCACCACCACGCTCCGTCACTGGCCATCCTGACGCATAGTGCTGCACTTGGATCGTCCCCCCTGCTCGCTCCGCTGTCCGTGGCTCTCAGCTCACCTGCACCGGGCCCTGCCAGGCAGCGACTAACCCCTTAGACTGCAGCCAGCCGGGCGGCTCACGTCCTGCTGTGAGGCCGTTGTCTCTGCCCGGAGCGGGCGGGTGAGGCTCTGGGGCTGCCATGTGCTGCAGGTCAGAGCAGACGATCACGATGGTCCCTTCTGGCCTCAACGTCTCTGATCAAAGCGCCCAGGGCCTGTAGCAAGGCCCCCTGCTTCCTCCGGGGGCACGGCCCTGCTGCACAGAGAACCCCCGGCAGACCAGACGCACTGCGGCCCGGCACTTCCAAGCACCGTTGGCACCTCTGCCCTCCGAAAGGCCCCTGTTCACCGCAGGGCGGTGGGGTCCTTTCCACGCAGACCTTTTGGGGAGGGGGAGGCCTCTCAACCAGTCCCCTGAGGCTGCAGCTCCCCCAGCTTGGATCCTTGTCCCAGAAGAGAGGCTCCGCTCCTCCAAGGAACGTACAAACCTAAACTGGAGTGAGCCCATCCGCCTTGGCCTGTCGCTGGGCCTAACGCCAGCCCTGAGCCCTCGGTGCAGTGCACTGGCTCCCGTG
>ML677382.1:11482695-11498787 GCA_007922305.1 Dermatemys mawii
GCCCTGAGCCCTCGGTGCAGTGCACTGGCTCCCGTGTGCCCGTCCCCATGGGCAGTGCTGGCCTTGAGCCCCTGGTGCAGTGCACCGGCTCTCATGTGCCCGTCCCCCTGGGCAGTGCCCGCCCTGAGCCCCTGGTGCAGTGCACCGGCTCCCGTGTGCCCATCCCCCTGGGCAGTGCCGGCCCAGAGCCCTCGGTGCAGTGCACTGGCTCCCGTGTGCCCGTCCCCCTGGGCAGTGCCGGCCCGGAGCCCTCGGTGCAGTGCACTGGCTCCCGTGTGCCTGCCCCCTGGGTCCAGGGCAGATGTTGGCAGTGGGGGGCGTCCGGGATGAGAGTGGAGGAGCCAGGCGGCGGGGAAGTGCCTGTGGCAGGGAGCGGGCTGCAGGCTGGTGCCAGGGGTGAGGCTGGTCTCTGGCTCCCTGCCCCAGTGACTCCTGGTTGGTCTCTTTCCCCTGCAGGACTCCGAGTGGGTAGTGGTGAAGGAGCCCATCATCAAACTGGCTGCCATAGACAACGGCTTGGCCTTCCCCCTGAAGCACCCCGACTCCTGGAGAGCATGTAGGTCCCTCTGTCGCGCTCCTGGGGGGCTGCCTGGTGCTTTGACAACTTGCCCCCAGGCTAGGCCTGCAGCCCTGCCAGGCACCACGTGGCCTGGGGCTGCACTGGCTGGCCTCGGGCCGGGATCCTAGCAGCAGCAGGGGTGGCCTCGGTTCCCCTGGGGGGCTGGGAGATGGTTCAAGGGATGGGAGGCCTCATGCCAGCCCCCAAAGGGTGGGGCTGTCCCCGGAGCACCAGGCTGTGACACCCTCCCCCGCCGCCACCCAGGCCGTCCTTCGCGGGGCAGGGCTGAGAACTGGGCCCTGACCTTGGCTCTGGCTCCCCCACTGCAGATCCCTTCTACTGGGCGTGGCTGCCCCAGGCCAAATTCCCCTTCTCCCAGGAGATCAAAGACCTGATCCTCCCAAAGGTGTCCGACCCCAACTTCGTCAAGGACCTGGAGGAGGATCTGTACGAACTCTTCAAGGTCAGCTTGGAAGGGAGGGGAGCAGTGAGACCCTTTCGGTGGGGGGAACGGGTGGGGGCTCAGCTTGCATGGGGAGAGTTTCGCTGCGTCCTGCTAGCACCAGCAGGGGGCTGGGTCCAGGGTCTCGCTGCTGGGGTGAGGGAGGCGGGGGGTCCCGCTGTCTGGGGCTAGAGTGTCCCACTGCCTGCCGGGGGGTTTCACTGCTGGGGCCTGCAGTCCCACTGCCTGGGGCGGGTGTCTCACTGCCAGTCTCACGGCTGTTTCTCTTGCAGAAGGACCCTGGCTTCGACCGGGGGCAGTTCCACAAGCAGATTGCTGTCCTGAGGGGCCAGGTATGCCGGGAAGGCCCCTCTGGGTGGGGCAGGGGCCATGGCTCCTCGTGCCTTGTGGGTGGGCCCTGCAGAGGCCTGCTGGGTGCTAAAATGGGGGACACTAGCCTGGCAGCTCCCTGGTCTGCTGCGGTGCCTGGGGCGGGGTCCTGGACTCAGCCTCCCTTCTGCTCTGTTGCCTAGATCCTGAACCTGACGCAGGCCCTGAAGGACGGGAGGAGCCCCCTGCACCTGGTGCAGATGCCGCCGGTGATCGTGGAGACAGCGCGCTCCCACCAGCGCAGCGCCAGCGAGTCCTACACCCAGAGCTTCCAGAGCCGCAAGCCCTTCTTCTCCTGGTGGTAGCTGGGCGCTGGCCCTCGTGGCCAGGACTCTGCGGTCTGGGTGCCTTGGGGGGAACCTCCAGCTGAACTGTGCCCGGGCAGAGCCGTGGATTCCCCTCGCTGTGGGGCTTGGACACAGCCTGACGGAGCCCAGCTCCAGCTGCAAACTGCCCTGCTCAGCGGGAGTCTCAACGCAGACACCTCCTGTGTGCGGTTCTGAGCCCGTCTGCTCACGGCTGGGGCTGGGATTCGCCCACCCCTCGAACCCTGGCTGTTCGCTGGTGCAGTGCCATAAAGGCAGCCAGTGTCTGCTGGAAGGGGCCCTGCTGGCTGTCCCCTCCCTCCAGTGGCTCTTTGGGGCTGGTGTCCTTGGAGAGGAGGCGTGTGCAGGAGTGAGGGGCTGGCAGCAGGCCTGGGGGTGCCCCCAATGCTGCACTATGGGGCGTTTGAAGCTGCCCTTCCTCCAGGGGCTGGAGACTGTGGATCCCAGGGAGCTCTGGGCACCATGGCACAGGAGTGAGGCATGCTGGGCCTTGGCCCCACGGCCCAGGGAAGCTGAGGGCCCTGGCATGGGAGCTGCTTGTCCCCCTCTCCACTGGGCACAGGGTGATCTGTCCTGGGTTAGCTGGCTTGGCCTTGTTTCACCCTCTGCTTCTCCCCACAGGCTGCTGGGCAGGCCCCCCATCCAGGGGCACAGGCCCTGCTTGGCATGGGGGGCTGGTGCCTGCTGGGTGAGTGACAGCTGCCTCATGGCCGCTGCCCTGGGGCAGTTCTGGGCCTCATCCCGCTAGCTTCCAGGCTGGTCCTTAGGCTCCATGGGGCCTGCCCCAAGCCCCCTGGGGGGCCTAGCACTGGCCCAGGGGCTTAGGCTGTCCCCCTTGGGGCAGGGGGGTTGTGCACGTTCCCCTCTCAATGGAAGTGGGGGAGGGGGAGGTGAGCTGGGCTCTGGGGCAGGGCTGGGGGCCAGGGGCACTGGAGCTGGCCAAGGGCTCCATGGGGTGTGGCCGCCGCTAGCCCCCTGGAGGCGCAATTCCATCTTTCTGGCTGCTGCTGCAACTGTCTCGTTCTCCTGCACTGTAGAAATGTACGTAATGTATTTAAACCCCTGCACCTGCTGAATCCGGCCTGCCGTTCCATGGGGGGCACTGTGGGGTGGGGGGAGTCCCTCTGCCTGGAGGCACCACGTGCTGGGCCTGTCATGCCCCCAGCCTGGGGAGGGAGGGAGGGTGCTGCCCTTGCTCTAATACCCCAGGGAGCTGTGCTGGAGGGTGGGGGGAGCAGATGAGGCCAGGCTGGAGCAAGGGGCCTGTGTGGGGAGCACCGTGTCCAGCAGTGCTCCCCCCAGAGCTGGCTGGGGTTAGTTAAACAGGCCTGTCTCCCTGATGCAGCCATGTGGCTTGCCTTGAGCACTAGGCAAAGCTGCCCCAGCTGTGAGGAATGCCCTGCAGAGATGGGCATCTAGGGGTGCCCCCTTGGGGCTGGCAGCTGTGGGTGGCTGAGGCTGGAGAACTGCTTGTGTGAAGTGACCCCAGGTGCCTCTCCCCTGCATATCAGCAGGCTGGAGAGGGGTTGTCCCCTACTGCCCAGCCAAGGAGAATGGGCCACATTAGGAGAAGTAGGCTGGGCCCCTGCTGAATCAGCTGATGGGCAGGCTCACCCCCCCCCCACAGGCCTTACTTCCAGTGTCTCCCAGCTGGCTCTTGCTGCCAGCTGAGTGCATCTGAAATGGGGCCTTCTGGCCCTGGCCTTGCCACAGCCCCTGGCCCCCAGGAGCCAGGCCCAGGGGAGTCTGTGCAATGGGCTGAGTGGATTCCCCCGTGCCCAGGATGGTGCCCAGGCAGCTGAAGAGCCAGAACGAGACTCTGGCCTTTCCACCCCCAGTGAGCACCCAGCTGGGCTGAGGGGCCATGGCTGTGCCAGGCGGCAGGGAGGGCCAGAGTGAGCCTCCCAGCTGGTACGGGGCCAGGCCTGGCTGCACAGAGGGGTCTCACAGCCAGGTTACTGGTCAGGCTTTTATTACACCCACTGTCCGGCAGTATTCAACAAGCAGCCAGTGTTTTCCTGGGGCTCACTCATGGGCCCCCTAGAAAGCCAGCTCTGGTGCAGAGTGCATTTGCCCCCCACATACCCCCCAGCCACCCCTGGTGGTGCCTGCTCGTGTGTCATTCTCCTCCCCCTTTGGGCTCTAGTCCAGCTGCCAGGACCAGGCTCAGCACCACTCTGCTCCCAGAGGTCCTGGCCCCTCACCAAAGGGCCTTCAGGGCCCATTCATGCTGGGTGGGCTGGCTGCAAAGGCCACTCACAGCCCAGGCTACAGCTGTCCTCTGCTGTGTGGTAGTGACAGTGGCCCACTCCCCCAGGGACCCCCCCCCTCTGCTCCCCTCTCCTGTCACCTACCGAGGGAAGGGAATCTGCAGCTGCTTGGTCCAGTGGAGAGAGAATCCCACCCCCCTTCCCCCAGCGTCTGCCAGTTTGTGGGGCTGAGCCTGGCCCAGGAGCTTCCAGCGGCAGCTGCCCCCCCTCACGGCTGGAGCTGGTGCAGGTACCCTGTGGGCCCAGGTCCCCTCTTCCTTCGCCTGGCCCTTGGAACTTTCCTCCCAGGCCTCGGGTGCTGCCTGTCCCTGCTGGGCCCTGCCAGCTGCGGGTTCCTGCCAGGGTCTGTGCTGGGGGAGCTGCCATCCTCTAGCCTGTAAGGGAACAAACAGAGCCAGTGTGAGGGGCAGGGGATCCCTGCCCTGGGGGCTACAGAGCTGCTTTGGGCTCCAGGCCCCTAGCCCAGCCTGTCTGAGGGCAGAGGAGCACCCCTGCCAAGGCTGCCCCTTCCAGTCATGACCTCCCCACAGCCCCGCTACATGGGGGCTCCCCTCCTGGGCCAGGGCAGACAGGAGCCAGATGTGGGTTTGGAGTCTGTTACACACACCCCCACCACTGCTGTGGCTGGTCCAAGGAAGGGCCCTGGCCCTGGGATGGTCCTTAGTGCCTGGGGGGAGCTCAGTCTACCCTGTGCCAGCCCCCAAGTCACACAGGCCAGGCACAGCCCCAGCAGGGCCTGTGGGGTGACCTCCCACTGTACCCCTCCTCCCTGGAGCCCCAGCCCACGGGGGCTGGGCCGGCTGCTCCGCATGCTCAGGGCCCCTAGCCCAGTTTCAGCTCCATGGGGTGCAGCTCCCCAGGCCTGGCCCAGGGCCCAGCCTGTACCTTGGGTCACTGCTGTCCGGAGCTGCTGGGCTTAGCTGGGGTGGCGGCCGCCGCCACCTCCTCTGCCTGCTCCTGAGCTGGCGCAGGGCATGGGCCGTACGCCGGTCGCCCGCGTGCTCCCAGACCAGCTGGGCCCGCTCCTCTGCCCGCTCATCCCCACTGCTCCGGAACAGGCTCTGCAGCTGCAGCAGCCCCACGTCCTGGAAGATGTTGGCAGAAGCTCTTTTCCGGGCTCGGGCCTCAGGAACCTGGCACTGCAGGGGGTCGCATGCCACAGAGGCAGGGGTGCCCATGGGTCTGCCCCAGTGGGGCCAGAGGAGAAGCTGTGGGAAGGAACGGAACTGGATGAGACTGCAAGAAGGGATTGGGCTCCCCACTCCCTCCGTCAGCCTGCCCCCCATGGGACCCCCTGCTGTCTCCCCACCCCTCGGCTGGCTCCTCCAACCTACATGGGACTGGAGAGGGGTGCAGCCTATGAGATTTTGCAAACTACACCTATGACATCAGCCAGGGTGTCACTAGTGGAGCCCAAGGCCAGCTGGGAAAGAGAGGAGGGAGATTTCCCTGCCTAGCTGTGCTGCCTTTCCAGGGCCCACAGGGGTCCCTGCTCTTTCCTGCTTATCTGCCCCATTTTGTGAGCTGGGTGAGCAGGGCTGGACCAGAGCTAGCACCCCCTGGACACGAGAGCCCCATAGCTCTCTGCCATTCTCTCTGGGCCGAGAGCAGTAGGTGGGGCGCTCCAGTGACCAGTGGCACTGGGCTCTCTGGGTGCGTCTACACTGCAGTTACAAATCCAGGGGCTGCCGCTGGTTCAGGGGCCGGCCCGGCTGGGGTCTGGGCGGTAGGGCTCAGTGAGGTGGGAGGATCCCAGAGCTCCAGCCCCGAGGACCCTGGAGGGCGACGACCAGACCCCCAGCCCAGCCCAGCCCAGCCCAGCCCACTTGGCACACGCAGCGGCGGGGTTTAACTGCAGTGTAGACGCCCCGTCGGTCTCAGCCGTGCCAGCGCCGCTCCGCGCCCGCCCGCCCGTGGTGGGAGCCGGTCCCCGAGGGCGGGGAGGGGCTGGGCTGCCGGCGGGGAACCCCGGTGCCCCCCGGCCGCAGCCTGGCTCCAGCCGGGTCCAGCTCGCAGACCCCGCCCCGAGCACCCCCCGGGCCCGGCTACCTGCGCACGGGAGTCGCGGCGGCTCCGCGGCCAGGCCGGGGCTCTGGGCTCTGGCCCGCGACCCCACCCCTCAAGCAAAGCCAGAAGCTCCGCCCCCAGCCAATCAGCGCCCGCTGCCATCCGCGCCCCGCCTTCCCAGCCGAACGCTGAGACACCGGCTGCCCAATCAGGCCCCGCAGAGGGGGAAGGGGCGGGGCCTTGCGCCTCTCGGGGAAACACGTGGCACCTAGTGACGTCAATGGGCAAGCGGTGACCTGCGGCTGGCGGGGGGAAGCGGGACCCGCCCAGCCCCGCCCCGCCCCGGGAGCCTGCAGGGCCCCGCCCCCAGGATCCCCCGGGTACACATTGGGGTACCCAGCCCAGAGCCCCGCCCACCCGTCCCTGCCCAATCCCCAGGGCTCGGGTTAAGTAACCTGGGCGCTGTCGGGACCCACCCGCCCCGTTTCCCAGCCCCGGGGGCTCGCGGTGTAACTGCGGCGGGTTTGCAGGTCCTTGTCCCGGGGAAAGAGCCCGACACTAGCACGGACATCGGCCCTCTGCGTTACCGGTCACCACCCTCCACGCCCCCGCTCGCACTCCCAGGGAGGCAGATGAACGTGTCTCGGAGGCCAGTCAGGATCGGGTCCATCTGCGGGACTGCAGGTTCTGCGCGGTGTGGTGGCAGGGTGCTGAGCTCTGACCTTGGGGCTCTGGCCTGGTTCCCAAGAACTTCCTTTCAGACCCCGGTTTAGAGAGTGAAATTTGAGTCATTTTTGGCTTTACCTTAACGAGCCCTTATACTAGCACGTTACTAGCCAAACAACGCTCTCGAACAGCGACAGAGTCTTGTGGCACCTGTAGACTAACGTATTTCGGAGCTCCAATATGTCTGTTAGTCTATGAGGTGCTGTCGCTTTTGCAGATCCGGACTAACAGGGCTCCCCCTCTGATACTGAAAATTCTCTAACCAATTCTACCCCACCCCCTTCATTTACACCTAGCAAAATGAACGATGTAACAGACAGAACCAATGACAGAACCAGCCGGAGACCCTACAGATAAACAATAGGGAAGTGGGGACCAAAATGACAAAACAACAAAGACACGAGGATTTCACAACCACGGCTATTGAGAAGTGATTCCTTGCCAGACAGATGCCATCAAATGAAGTTTCTTTATCTGGTGCTAAAGGGGGCCATTAGGACGGGGGTTTCCTTCTTAACCGCGGCTAGTCCCCTGGTTTCTTGCCATTTAGATGGAATGTGGGGAGGTGACTTCCTGCTTCTCAGCTAATGGCTGCTGCTTGTTTAATCTGGCTGCAGACGAAGGCCTGATCCTTACAGCTCCCTCCCAGCCCAGGCTCAGCCGCTGCCCTCTGTGGCTCCATGTGGCTGCTGGGGACTTTGGATCTTTCTTGCGCCCGCAGCTCACAGTGTCCCAGGTGAGACAGAGTGCGACTGTTCTTAATGTTCTCTCTGAATACTCTGTGGGTGCCTCAGTTTCCCCTCTGCATTTCTAAAGTCTCTAGGTGGTGGGATAAGGGTGTGATTGTTGCAGAGCAGAGGGCCAGTGTGAGGGAATGGCCAACACCCTGTGTCCTGGCAACTGATGGCCTGGGCCCCTCCTCCCCTGCAAGATGCCAGCTGAAGGGGTTGGAGAACAAAGGAATCAGGGGACCTCCTGGCCCAGACAGGAGACAAAGACAGAGGAGGGGCTGGAGAGTTTGAGTTTGGAGCTGGCTGGGTAAATGGGTTACCAAAATGGAGGGAGGTCCAGATGGGTCCCTGGCCTCCCTGCCCCCCAAGAGGGACCTGGCTGAGGGATCCAGTTCTCTGTACCTACAAGCTCTGTTTTAGATCATGTTCCTGTCATCTAATAAACCTTCTGTTTTACCGGCTGGCTGAGAGTCACGTCTGACTATGGAGTTGGGGGCAGGACCCTCTGGCTCCCCCAGGACCCCGCCTGGGCAGACTCTCTGTGGGAAGCACACGGAGGGGCAGAGGATGCTGAATGCTCCGAGGTCAGACCCAGGAAGGTGGAAGCCAGGTGAGCTTCTTGCCCTGGAGACAGTCGCTCACAGAGAGGAGGCTCCCCCAGAGTCCTGGCTGGCTTCGTATGGAATAGTTCCAGAGTATCCCACTCCTACCACCAGTTGTCACAGAATCACTGGGTGATACTCTACACAGACAGAAAGCCCACCCCCCACCTCATGGATCCCTGCCCCTGCTGCAGTCTCGGTCAGACATGCCACACCAGGAGATGGCATACGTAGTAGCTGCTAAAGCTCTGCACTGGGGGAATCTTCCCTACAGACCTTGCAGAAGGACAAAGGTGATTCTAACAATAACCTTCAGCTTTTGAACCTCGGACCTTCAGATCCATAGCACAAGCCGTGCCACTTGAACTAAAGGAGTAACCTCATTTGCTGCCACCAGTAGTAGGCTACTATCCACCAGTGGCCCAGCACTAGAGGGGGAAGTGACCCATTTTGCCAGCATCACCTGAGGCTGTCTGGAGCCTGGGGAGAGGTCCTGCACTGGGGCAGGACACAGATGGACGATGCAGCATGGGAGGAAATGGGTTTATCGGCTTCCCTGAGTGACAGAAGAAACACGTCGCTGAAGGGCCGGGTGGACCCTTCCCTTTCCGGGCACAGGGTTTTCATCATGAAGGAGGGAGCCAGGAGAAAGCAGGGCACCCGCTGGGGCACATGGAGGTAGGCTGCTCAGGAAAGACAGTGTCCATCCACCAGCAAGGATCCTGCAGTGTGGGGGAGTGCCTCAGTGCTGGCCGGTTGGGGTGTGGGTGTGGGTGTGCGGGTGTGTGCATGCATGCGTGTAGATGGCTCGTGTTCTGCACGGCTGTTGTGGGGCTCACTGACTGTCGATGCCCCTATGCCTGGAGGATGGGGGAGGGCTAGCTCTGACAGCCCATCTCCCCCCAGCTCCACACAGCATGTCGCAGACCACAGGAATCCTGTCAAGACACAGACCTGCCCCTCGGGCTCTGTCTGCAGACGGAAGGAGCCTCCCAGCCCAGGAGTTAGCAGGGCTGGTGCGTGGGGGCCCGTGTGAACCTTTGGGGTTCGGCCCCCGCCAAGGGACTGGTTACAGGCTGGAGCACAGACTCAGCCCTGTGGATCCCTGGCAGTGCCTCTGGCGGGAAATCTGCCAACGCTACCAGCTGCAGGCAACACCAGTGCTCCACACAGGGCTCCTTCCCTCTGCAGGCCGGCAGGTCACACTGGAGCACCCAGCCCCTGCTTGCTGGGAACCAGCATCCTATAGCCACTGGCCTCTCCTCAGTCCCACCCTCCCTGCAGCACACTCCTGGTTCCTGGGAGAACCAAAGGGAAGTCGATTTAGCGGAGCCAGAGTTCAAGATTCCCAGGCAGGTTACGGGTAAAAGACAAACGCGCCAGGCAGCCTAGCGCCTGCACTCATTACCGACTTCCTCTCAGGCCTAGCAGGAAGTGCTAACCAGACTGTGGTGGGCTGGGTTTTACTGACCCAGTCCCTCACCGTGCTGGCTTGTGGCTCAGCGTAGGGCTGGGCTCACGGCTGCAGCGAAGGGGTGAGAGATCTGTGAGTACACGGAGTGAAGGGTGAGTTCAACATCCTCATGCTCCAGGACAAAGGAGATCAGCAGCGGGGGTCAGGAAGAACGGTCCTTGCCTCACACCTCTGCTGTGAGGTAGCCGGACAGTGAGGCACAGGAGAGAGACACGGAGGGAGGGAAAACCTTTCACTGGACCAACTTCTGCTGGTGAGAGAGACGCACACGCTTCCCGAGGAAGAGCCCCCTGTCGCTGGAAAGTCCGTCCCTCACCCCCAGGAATCGGTGCAATGAAAGGTAAGATGTCACCCACCACTCCTCCCATGTCCCGAGACCTATGGGGCTGCAACACTGCTGGCCACGACGGGGGGCAGGGAGGGGGGATTTCTGCCTTTCTCTGAAGAATCAGGCTTTGGCCACTCAGAGACAAGGCACTGAACTAAGGGACGACTGGTCTGCTCTGCCGCAGGGGTGGGGCCAGGGACACGAAGCATGGGGCTTGGGCTGAGGACACCTGGCGTGGTGGCAGGGCTGGGGATGCCCAGTGGAGCCGGAGATGCCAAGTGTTGTGATGGGGCTGGGGACCCCTGGTGATGGGGGTGGGGCCGCCCGGCTCAGCGGGCCACAGCTGCCGGTGGAGACACGGAGACACGCGTGGGGCTCTAAGTGGAAATGGCAGCCCGTAGCAGGAGGGGGACATGCGGACGGGGCCGGGGCTCCCCCTGTGCCCAGCCGAGAGCACCCCGGGCCCCCAAGGGCGGAGGGCCGGGCGGGGTGACTATGTCCCGATTTTGTAGGGACAGTCCTGATTTTGGGTCTTTTTCTTCTATAGGCTCCTATTACCCCCCTCTGCCTGTCCCGAAGTTTTTACACTTGCTGTCTGGTCACCCAACCCCCGCCCAGCCCAGAGCGCTCGGGGCCCCCAGGCGGGGAGGGCCGGGCCGGGCCGGGTGACGCGCTCCGCGCCGAGCCAGCCCCTTGCAGGGAGCCCCTGGCGGGGCCGGGCCGAGGGCGGGGCCGGGGCCCGGCGCAGGAAGGACCGTTAGGCGCCAGATGTTTGGCAGCCGAGCGCAGAGGAAGTGGCTGCCGGGACGGAGCTAGCGGGAGCGGCCCGAGGCCCCAGCGCTGCCGCCATGGCCCCGCCCGCGCCCCCCGCCGCGCCGCCGGCCCGCGGGCCGCTGACCCTGCACCGGCCCTTCCTGCGCAGCCCGCTGGCCCCGCTGCGCCTGGGGCAGCTGCTCCTGGGCGCCGCCTGCTGGGGGACGGTGGCCGCCCACAAGTACGAGGGCGCGGCGCACTTCGCGCTCTTCGCCGCCGTGCTGGCCTGGCTGCTGGCGCTGGCGCTCGCCGGCCTGAGCCTGCTGGGGCGCTGGGCGCTGGTGCCGCTGCTGGGCGCCCGCTGGCTGCTCACCAACGCGGCGCACGACCTGGTGCTGGGCGCCGGGCTCTACGCGGCGGCCGCGGGCGTCATGGGCCACAAGGCGGAGCGCCACAGCTACTGCAACCTGCGCGGCTACAGCCAGCCCTGCCTCTACCGCGCCTACCTGGCCGCCGCCGCCTGCGCCGGCCTGGCCGCCGCCCTCCACCTGCTCTCGGGCCTCTACTGCCTGGCGCGCCGCTGCCGGGGCCACAGCGACATCGTCTGAGCCGCCCGGCCGCCGCCCCGACGGACGGACCGACCGACAGACCGAGCCCCCCCCGTCCCCGACGGACCCACCGACCGACCGACCTCGTCTGAGCGCCGCAGCCTTCAGCAGACACAGCATCCCCGACAGACAGACCGAGCCCCTCTGCCCCCGACGGACGGACGGACCGACCGACAGACCGAGCCCCCCCCCCCCCCCGGGACCCCCCCACGAAGGACTGAGCACCAGGGACAGACAGACAGACAGACCTCCCTGCCCCCGCCTGACGTCTCCCCTAGCCAGACAGCTCCCCCCCAGGGATGGACACAGGCTGTCCTCAGCCAATGAACCCCAGCACCCATCGCCCCAAGGTGGGGGCTGCCGGCCCCCGGGCTCCCCCCTTCCGGCTCTCACAGGTGGGTGCTGGCTCTGGGTCTCCTCACTTGCTCCCCGGGGCGGCTGGGCGGTGGGGCTGGGACAGGAGGGAGCAGACCCCCATGGCTGTCATGGGATGGGACGGGGGAGGGGTCAGGGCCAGGAGTCGGTCCCAGCCAGTGGGACCTCATGCTGTGCTGAGACCCCCCCCCCCCGGGGCCCAGCCCCACATGCAGCCCCTCCCCCATCTGCTCAGGGGCAGAACTCCGTCCCGAAACGCGGCCCCCTCCGTTCCGAGGCTGGGCAGATGGCATGTGGGGGGAGGGGAGTCCAGTGCCAGCTCAGAGCCACCACCCTTCCCTGGCGCCTTCCCAGGGAGTGAGGCCCCAGCAGGGCAAAGCCATTCCCAGCCCTGACTCATGGGTGCGGGGAGGAGGGAGCAGGGGCTGGTCCAGGCCTGGGTATGTCAGGGCAGCCTGAGAGCCCCTTCAGTTCAGCCTCCTGCTCGGGGGGTGTCTCTCCCTAGTGCCCTCCGCAGCCCCGACAAGCTGTACGTAGGGATCACCACACCTGCCAGGGAAATGCAGCCACCTCTGGGGTGGGGCACGGCAGCTGGTTAACCGCTGTGCAGCCGGAGAGGCCCAGCTGAAGTTGCAGGGTGGGACGGATTTGAGGTTGGTGGAATTTATCCCAATAAGGAAATTCAAGGGCAGGACTGGCAGGTTTCAGAACCAAGCAGAGACCCTGCAAGAGGAGACGGCTCCCCCTTCGGCACATCCCCCGCGCAGGGCCCCTCCACAGGGCAGCCAGGCCTGTGTGGTGGCCTCTCTGCTCCGTGGGCTGATTGCACAGGGCCGTGCCCCTGGTCCCTGGGCAGCGGCTGTGCCCAGGCCGTTCCGGGCAGCCCGGAGGAGCCTCGTGCAAGTGCCTTAGACTTTTCACAGACTTCCACCCTGGTGCCATCGGTCTCTGTGCGACTCTTGCTCCTGGTGCTGGGCGCGATTTGCCCTGGGTGCTGGGCGCTGGACTGGCAGAGGGAGCCCAGCGCCGCGAAGGAGGCACCGAGTGACAACGCAGCGGCTGGGGGCGGTGCCTTGTTCCCGGAACCCTGCCCCCTCCCCCGACGTCTGGACCCATCTCTCGGACTCCTGGGTTTCCGGGGCTTGGTGACCTGACTTGGGTGCAACCTGGTGAAGTGCCTTTCACCCCTGCGACCTCCAGAGCTCCGGGCGAAGGCAGCGGGGGCGCCAGAGGGAGCCCCCCGCCTGAGAGCCGACAGCTTGGGGAACTTGACCGGCTCCAGCACGTCCTGGGAAACCCCCAGCTCTAGCTGCTCTCCAGCCATGAGGCCCTGGGGATGGACTGGCTGTGAGGGCTGGACCCAGAGGAATCGTGCTGGGAAATTCATCATTGGCGGATGCTCTCCACTCGGCGCTCTCCAGGCCCCTGGCTGCAGGCTCCCCCCAGCCTGGACACCGGAGAAGCAGCGGCAGGACCCGAGGGCAGAGGTGCGGTGGATCCCGGAGGTGAGAGCTCTGTGGTTTCAGGGGCGTGGCACAGACCCGCTGGGCTGGGCGGGGGCTCCCCTGGAATGACTCAGAGCTGGGCCCAGCACCCTGTGGGAGCTGCGTGCCAGTGGGGCCACAGGTATACGTGGCCGTGTACTGGCACAGAGAGGCCCCCAGTTCTCCACATCGGGGGAGCCCCCACCTGAGAGCAGGGTCATTCTGGGCCTGTCCCATCTGTGGGTCTGTGCAGCACCCAGGGCAGGGCCAGCTGGGCCGGGGGGGCTCTGCTCCCCTGCAGACTTTATCCAGAGCTCAGCTCAGACTCTCTCTGTGCTCTGAGCTGCAGGGTGCCGCGGGGCTGGCCAGGCGGAGGGACGGGGCCGCCTGCTCTGGGCTCACATGGGGCTTCGATGCCCCCAGGTTGTCCATGGTCCTGTTGGCCATGCCAGGCCCAAGGCTCTGATGCAGCCAGGCCTCTCTGAGCTGGGCGTAGGGCCCTGGGCCAGTCCTGGCCCAGTGACTCTACGCCTGGAGGGGGTGAGAGAACAGGGGGCAAGGCTGTGGTGGGGCCTTCTGACCCCTGGCTGCAGGGTTAACCCTTTGCTGTCTGTTTGGGTTTGAGAGCCATGGCCCCGCTCCGGGGAGAGCCCGGAGGCAGCCCAAGGATTGCACCTGGCCTCTGGCTGTCGTTCTTGGGGTCCTCACACCCCATTGTTTGTGTCCATGGCAGGAGCCCCGACACAGGCAGCGGGGGCAGGGAGCAGAGGGTGGGGTTTGGGGCTGAGGCCAGGGCCTGGCTGCACTGCTACTGACTTTGTTTCCCTTGCAGTCTGCTGAGGCACCTGCTCCCAGGCGCAGGGCCTGGGCTGAACTTGCTCTCGAGGCCTCCGGAGGCTGCCCTGGGCGGGAGGAGCCGGCGAGGACCCCACGAGGGACTGGAGAGCTGCAGCCGCTGCCTCTGGAGACACCCGCAGCACCAGGCTGCTCCGGACGAGGACGTGGACTGGGTAGAGGGTCCCTGCCCTGTACAGCCAGGCTGGCTCCCCGTGTGCTGTGTAGAGTGACCAGATGTCCCGATTTTATAGGGACAGTCCCGATTTTGGGGCCTTTGTCTTATATTGGCTCCTATTACCCGCTATCCCTGGTCCTGATTTTTCACCCTTGCTGTCTGGCCACCCTACGACGGGCCCAGGGCTGCCTGGTGCCTTGTGCCCAGGCCGTGCCATGCTGCTCACCGATAGCCCAGCCCCAGTGCACTGCAGAGCTGCGTGCCTGTCTCACTGCCCAGGCTTTCCCCGGGCCGCCCTGCACGCTGCCCTTCACTCCCAGGTGTGCCCCCATCCCGGCCATGGGGAGACCCCACCCGTCAGCACAGGACATGCCGTGGGCCCCAGCCGGGCACCGTCCTTCCCACCCTCCCTGCTCCTGCCGCCGGACTCTGCTCTGCATACGGCCCGGGGCCTGCACAGCACAGCAAGGCGGGAGCTGGCCCCGCGGGATGTCGGGGAGCACGGAGCCGGAGCCCCCGGCCATGCCGAATGAGACCTCCAGCACCCCAGGCTGGGTCCCCCTCTCACCCCAAGGCCCCTGCCCAGGAAGGGCACGGCCCTTCCTGAGGCCGGTTGGGTTGGCGGGGACGGGCTCTGTCCCTGGCGTGTTTCCCAGGCCCCGACCCATGCAGCCCCCGGCTCTGTCTGACTCGCGGGCCCAGCCGCACCCGCTCCGTTGTCTGCTGAGGATTCCCCTGTCTAATAAAGGGCTGCGAGATGCGCTGGGCGCTCTGTGTTGGGGCTTCGTGTCTGGGGCCAGCCATGGGGCTGGGACGGCAGCCGGGGGAGAGTCGCGCCACATTCCAACCCAGCAGAGAGGTCCCAGACCTGCTCCCATTCCCGCCCCACAGGGACCCCGACCCCCAGCTCCGCCCCTGGGCTGAGCGTGCCTTAGGGCTGGGATTGAGGGTCCGGCTGGGAGCTGGGCGCAGCCCATCGCTGGGGATCCCCACGACCCCCCAGGACCCCACCCAGCTGCTGGAGTCTGATGGGTGGGGCTGGGACTAGCAAAGGCTCAGTGCACCCCCCGCAGTCTGAGCGGATTCCTCACACTGCGCCCAAGGGGGGCCTTGTGTCCTGGGGGGCTGACGGCCCCACCTCGCCTGCCCCATGTCACTGCCGGCTGGGCTCCCGCGAGCTGGCGGGACTTGCCGAGGGCTTGTGCACCAGCCAGCGGATGGGCCCTGGACCCTGTTCCTCGCACTGGCCGCCTCGCCCCTGGCAGCAGAGCACACGGGAGGCAAAGGCTCCCTGCCCCCACCCCTGCCCCACCAGCAGGACCAGAGTGGGGGAGCAGCTTGACCCCCCCGCCGGCAGCATGGTGCTATCAGCCCAGCCCCCCCATGTCGCTGTGTGGCTCAAGGGCCTCCTGCCCCCTTACCCAGGGCCCTGCTGCTCCCTGCGCAGAGGGGCAGGCGTAGGAAGCCCGGGGCCGTCCCAGCAGGAGCGTGGCGCAGCTCCGGCATTACTGAGGGCTCCGGGGCCGGCGGCTCAGACACAGTGATGCCAAGGGCAGGCCAAGCCCTGGACAGGCCCCGTTCCCAGCCCCGCACACCGGGACAGCCCATCTCTCCCGTCCCCGCGGCGCCCTGGGCGTCGCCAGGGCTTTCCTCCGCCCCGGCTCAGCGTGTGCGTGGGGCCCCAGCTGCAGGGAGTGGCTCCCTGGGGGGGCGGGGGGATCACGGCCCTGTGGCGTTTGCCCTGCCAGGCTGCGAGAACAGAGCGGCAGCCGGGGCAGCGTGGAGCCAAGTGGCCGCGTTCCACAGGCCCAGCACTTCCTGTGTTGGCTGCTGCTGAATGGGCTCTGTGTGTGCCGGGCCGGGGGCACAAGGTTGTGCTCCAGGAGGGGCGGGCAAGGCCGGGGCAGGGAGCCAGAGGGCACTGGGGGTGCACAGGGCCAGGGGAGGGAGCCAGGTGTGAGGGGGCACTGGGGGTGCACAGGACTGGGGGAGGGAGCCGGGGGGC
>ML677382.1:11566313-11578057 GCA_007922305.1 Dermatemys mawii
TAGTATGGGGAGCTGCGCTCGTCCGGCGCCAGGTTCACCAGCCGCTGCCGTGCCCGGTCGTACTTCAGCACCAGGTTGGGCCCATTGTACCTGGGGGGACGTGTGGGGGGGATGAGCACGGGGCAGGCACGTGGGACCCACCCCCAGGCCCTGCATGGGCCTTGGGACAGGCTGGCACGGCTGGGCCTGGCCCCCAGACGATTTGGGGTGACCCCAGGGCTCTTTCCTTGTACCCCCACTTGAGCCCTGCCATGGGGAGGGAGAGGCACCTCCTGCCTGGTGCCAGTCCTGGCCGCTGGCCAGGGGCTGTGGGCAGCACAGCAGGGCCCTGGCCCCCGGGGGACGGCTTGGGGCAGGTTCAGGGCTAGATGATCCTCACTGGCCCCACTGGAGCCCAAGGCCTGGGCAGGACCCGGGTGTGCCCAGAGTGGGGCCCAGCCCCACGGGGAGATGGAGGCTCTCTCTGAGTGCCCCCCACAGCAAGCCCTGGCTGGCAGGAGCTCGTTCCCTGAACCCCAGAGGCGGGAGGGCAGGGGGGAGCGAGCGGGTGCTGCTGCTTGGAGGGATCCTTGACAAAGCTGGTGCTGGGGGGTGAGGTGCTGACCAGCTTCTGCCCCCAACTGAGCCCCCGCTCCCCCGTCTGGGACGGGCACCACGTCCCCCTGCCTGAGCGCCAGCCGGCGAGGATCACGGGGGCCACATCCAGCCCTGCCACACAGCAGTGCCGGGCATGGCCAGAGCAGACACCCCGTGGCCCCTCAACCATGGACACGGTGGGTGCTGCTCGTGGCACTCAAGTAGCCTGCTGCCGCTCACGCCTCACGCAGCTCCCTGGCGCGAGCGGGGTGACTGGCCCCATGTGGGGCAGAGGAACGGGCACACAGAGTGCCCCCCCCGCCCACCAGAGCACCCTGCCAGCACACAAGGAAGCAGCTGGGCACAGCAGCAGGGCTGGCCCCTCTGTGCACCACCCCAGAACTGGCTGCCCCAGGTGAGGCTCAGTGGGGCTGGGCCCCCCAGCTGAGGGAGGAGCAGGACCATGGCCTGAGAGCCGGGGGAAGCAGGGCACAGTGACAGGCAGGCACATGGGGCCGGGCCCAGGCCCACAGCTCCAGTGCCAGCGACCCAGGGGTCAGGCTGCTGACACGGGGGGAGGGGGGCTGGACAGCTATGGGGAGGTTGGGGCACTGCCCTGCTGGGGCCCCTGTGGCACAGTCTGGCGGGAGGACGGGGCCCAGTGCCAGGAGCTGAGCGTTTGCCCCTCTGCAGGCTCCGTGCCCTGCCCCCTCCAGCCATGGGGCAGCCCTAGAGCAGAGCCTGGGAGCCATGGCAGCCGGCAGGGCCAGGCCCCAGCACAGGTGGTTTGGGGAGGCCGGGAACAAGTCAGCCCCCCACCGAGCCCTGCCCACCCCCCAGGGGCCCAGCCCTGCCCTCAGCGCCTGTAAACACGTTACCCAACCCGGCCAGGGCTGGTTACACAACCCTCTGGCCAGCTGCTCACTGCACGTGGCATGGGAGGGGGGCAGGCCCAGCCCCTGGGCGGGGGGCAAGGAGGAGCAGCCTGCAGCCCCCCCCCCCCCCGGAACGCAGACCACCCCCACCACGACATGGACGGCAAGAGCCCAGGCCATGGTGCCCCAGACCCCGCTGGGGTCACAGCCTGTTCAGGGCAGGGCTAAGGCCCGTCACAGGGGGGGTGGGGAGGTCACTTGGGGGTGCTGCTTGCACCTCTCGTGTTCAGGGGATACAGGCCTCGGGGACCGTGCTCCAGCCCCACCCCTACTCCAGGGGACGGGACGGGGAGGGGGAGCAGGCCAGTGAGGCCCACGTTCCCCCCGGCGGACCATGGCATGGGGCGGGAGCAGTGGAGTGCCCCATCACCCAACCGGGCCAAGTGCCGCCCTAACGAGGGAGAGCTCGGCGCTCCGTCACCCCCTCCCACCCTGCTGAGGCTGTACGAGCCGGGGCACGGGGGAGGGGCATGGGCCCCCCCACTGCCCTCCCCGGGAGAGACCCACCCTGGTGTGTGGCAGGGAGCCGGGAGATGTCCCTCTGTGAGATAATCCCACGGGAACAGCAGGGCGGGGGGCAGCGCCTAGGCTGGGGGAGGATGGGCATTTCCAGGGCCACATTTTACCCAGCCAGGCCTCAGGCAACAGCAGCAGAACCGGAAACCCCGAAACTGCCTCCCCCCGCCCAAAGCAAGCCAGGCCATTAGCCACCCAGCCGGGTCCCCAGGGCAGGAGAGACCCGTCCCCAGCTGCCCCAGAGTGGCCTGCAGGGCTGCCAGCTGGGGGACAGAGCCTGGTATGCAGAGACAGAAACTCCCTGCTCAGGTGCCTCCAGCCCGACCAACTCATGGGGCCTTCGCCAGCCTGGCCCCGGCCAGATCCATGGGTGTGGGGTGGGGCTGCTTGTTCCTGCTGCTACAGGGCCCAGAACCTGCCTCCAGACCCCCGCAGGGCCCACACGGGTCATGGTGGCAGAGACCTCAGGCCCCTGCAATGTGTGTTGGGGGGGCTTTAAACACAGCCCCGGGCACGACTCCACTATCTGCCACATCCTCTCGAGCTGTCTCCACTGCCATTAGCCCCCTGCGGGCCTCCTCCAGCCCCGGACGATGTGGGGCACCCCAAGGGGGGCGGCCGTGGCCCTGGCCCGGGGCAGCGTGGCTCTCGCTGGCTTCCCAGCTCCCCTTGTGCAAGGGGAACAACAGCTGGGGCGCCCGGCTGGCTCTGGGGTGCGGGCAAGGCTGTTGGCAGGGCCAGGGCCTGGGGGTGGTACCCAGGGAGGAGCTGGCAGCAGGAGAACCCCACGCAGCGGCTAGGGGCCAAGATGCATGCCCCACATCCCGGAGGGGTGGCCCAGCCACTGGCGAGGGGCTGGCCTGGCCTGGGTTGTGCTGGTATCCATGGGGACGGGCCAAGGGTCACGAGCTCCACAGACCCCACTGGGCACCCCCCTCACTGCACTGCTGCCAGGCCCCTCTGCTGCCCGCTCCAGGGGGTGCTACTGAGGATGGGGTGTGCAGGGAGCACTGGGCCAGCCTGCTCCCGGGGGGCCCAGTAAAGGGCCATACCAAATCTCCAGCCCATTAGCAGTGTCACAGGTGAGTGGGGCCCCGGGGCCCCACAGGGATGAGCTGGGAGCACCCAGAAGCCAGGGCGTCCTGCCAAGGCCGAGTGGGTAACAGCTGTGGCTGCGTCCCCCAGACAAGGGCTCTCTCGGTGTGGGGGAGCCTCAAGTGCCAGGCTGGGGAGACGTGGCAGGGGCAGAAGGGCAGCCCAGGGCGCCCTGGAAAGGCCGTCAGGGAGACTGGGCACGGGAGCAGGCAGCCAGGGCCCAGTCCCGGGCCAGGCTCTTTCTCGGCAGAGGGAAACGCAAGAGCAGGCTCCCCAGGATGCTGACTGCCAGAGGCTGTTCCCTGGCTGGGGGCACTGACGCCAGCTCAGAGCCCCTCCTCCAGCCAGACACGCCCAGGCCAGGGGCAGCGCCCAGGCAGTGCCAGGGCCCAGCAGAGCCTGCGAGCGCCCCAGTGCGGGGGCTCGGCTCCGCTCCATCCCATGCCAGGGTTGAACACACGGACCCAGCCCAGCAGAGGGACCAGGGGTCTCGGGGCCCTGCTCAGCCCCAGGGCAGAGGGAAGGGTGGGACCGGGAGCACCCCTCCCCCACTACCCACCCTGCCACCACGATCTCCAGGTCCCCGTCGGCGTCCACGTCGGTGACGGCCACGCCGTAGTTGAGCTGCGGGGGGTTGCTCTCGTAGTCGGGCGGGAGGACCTGGCTGGTGACGGCCGTGAACATGGGCTCCCCGCGCTGGGAGCCCGCGCTGGGCCGTGCCAGCGCCAGCAGCCACAGCAGCAGCATCCTCGGCACCTGGAACCAAACCCACACGGGGCTCAGCCTGGGCGACCCCGAGCATCTGCCCCCCTGCCTGGGGAGCTCCCCGGCCCCCTGGCCCTTTACCCCCCTGCTGCTCCAGCCTCCACGCCCCCCCCCCGTTACCTCAGCTGCCAGCACATCACAGCCCCCACCCTGCCCAGCTTCCAGCCCCTCCAAGACCCCCCAGCTGCCACCACTGCTACAGATGGCACCTATGGCTGGACCCCAGCCCCGGCTGTCTGGCCACATGTGGCCTGTGCCCCCTGGCAGGGATTGGCCCTGTGAGCCGCTGGCAGCACCTACAGACAGCTGAGCTCCTTGAGCAGAGGGCGGGAGTGCTGAGCAGGGACGCCCCTAGGAGAGGGGCCAAGTGAGAGCCACTCTCAGCCCCTGCCAGCCCTGGCCCCATGACACCTAGGGCAGCTCGGGCACCACCCACAGCCCAGCTACTGGCTCCTCCCTCTGCTCAGCCAGGCCCAGCCTCGTCCCAGCCCCTGAGCATCAGACGCGGGCACAGCACTGCTGTCAAAGGGCTGGTCTCGGGGCGGCTGGCAGCGCCCGCTTGCCCACACCAGACTGACTCCAGAACCCAGCCCAATCTCAACATGGGAGAGGTGGGCGCACAGCACAGCTTGGAGCGTGTACGAGGGTAGGGTCAAGGTCCCAGCTGGGATCGGGCTGAGGTGCCAGGCGCTGCACAGACAGGGCGATGCTCGTCTCCCTCGATATGTTCCCAGGACACGGGCACAGTAATCCCCAGACAGCCGCGGGATCATTGCAGCCAGGATGGGTGTTTAGTACAAAATCCACCAGGCAATTCATCGAGGGGAAAGCCAGAGCCCCCGAGAGGGAGCTGGTCGGCCCCACCTGGGCAGCATGGGGAATCCAGTAACAGACCAGGCTGAGTGTGATGTTCTGTACCTCAGGGGAACACCCCATGCCCCCATGTTCATCCTTAGAGTAGGATTGTGTGGGGTCCGATGCAACGTTTGTCACATTGGGTGTCTTGGGAAGACTTGTGATGCACTGAGCATTCGTGTTACAGGTTGTAGTTTCATATATATAGTTATGAGGCTGAAAATGAGTTCTCAGGGCTTAAAACAAGCCCAGGCAAAACTCTCCAGGACCAGAGGGTCAGTTCACACCTCATCAGGGCATGGATGGGACAAACCCAGCCCAGCCTCACAGGAACAAAGGACACTGGCCTAGGCAGCAAGGACAGGATGTGTGGGACTCTCCAGTGAGTCACCCCCCTTCCCTGGGTCAGTTGGGGTCTGTGATGAGGTGATGCTCACCTGACTCTGAAGGGCGGAGGAGGAGCAAAGCGAAGACGGAAGAAAGAACATGATAAAAGGAGAGACGTTTGCCCTGCCCTTCCTCTCTCTTCCACCCCCACCTACAGACACCACCACCAAGTGGCTGAAGTGCTGATCAAAGGGGAGAGCCTGGCTGAGGGGCAACCAGCCAGCCTGCGGTGAGAAGCGTCTGAGCTTGTAAGGGCACTGAAAGGGTTAAGATCAGCTTAGAATGCATTTTGCTTTTATTTTGTTTGACCAAATCTGACTTGTTGTGCTTTGACTTAGAATCACTTAAAATCTGTTTATTCTAGTGTGGTTGGTCTGCAGTGGGTCAGAGGCTCCTCTTCGGATAACAAACCTGGTACATATCAATTTAACAAAGAAATTGATGAACTCATCGCAGCATCCAGCGGGTACAACTGGGCACTGCAGGACGGTGGTTCCTAGGGTCGTGTCTGGGACCGGAGATATTGGCTAGTGTCATTCGTTTGCACAATCCAAGGAGCAGCTCACATGGCAGAGGCTGTGTGAGAGCAGCCCAGGAGTGGGGATTCTCACAGCAGAGCAGGGTCAGGCTGGCTCCCAGAGTCAAGGATTGGAGCGACCTAGCAGATCACCGATCCAGATAACGCCAGGGGATTGTCACACTGAGCCATTTGAGGGTGCAGAAGCAGCTCCTCCGGGGGCATAACGCAGCCCCTTGGCTCCCAGCCAGCAGGCTGCTGAGCAGAGCTGTGTGCCCCTTGGCTACCAGCTCCAATTCCCTCAGGGCCAGCAAGGCCATCACCGAAGGGCCTGGCTCTCAGCCCCACAGGGTGAGCTCAGGCCAGAGAACCACCGCGGGGCAGCAAGAGAGGCAGTGCCTCGGCTGGCCTGAGGCTGGAATGACTCCCCCGCTGGGAGAGCAGGGCTGGGTACAGGGCTGAGTGATGTGGGCAGTGGTCATTTCCTGGCTCTGCCGCAGACCCTGTGTGGCCTTGGCCCCTCTGGGGCTGTGGGGTGCCTGGCCCTGGTGCACAGTGCCAGGGTAAACAGAGTCCTGGTGAGACGCCCAACACTACGGACTTGGGGGCTGGAAAAACACCTCCCTGGGGAGAGATGGGAGTAGCTGGATCACCCCGGGCAAGAGGGGCATTTTGGGGAGGTTCATGGCCGCGCTGCTGGGGCCATTAACAGGACTAGGTGCACCACAGCAGAGAGAGCCAGTCAGCGGGATCCCCCCGGGGCAGGCCCAGGACTGGATGGGAGACCAGCCTGTCGCTACTCGAGGAAGGAGGCTGATCGGTGCTCGGATTTGGCTAATTAAACTAATTCATCAGGGGGCCCCTTGGCAAGACTGGGAGGGAAAAGCCCATTAATTAGCAAAACCTGCCACGTTAGGCCCACCTCCACCTCCACCCAGCACCTCCCACCCCATCCACCCACCCCCGCCCTGGGGAGGGGGCAGACTCTGCATGGGCAGGGCAGATCCTGGCACGTGGGGGCACCAGCACCCCCAAACTCTGGCAGTCCTTCACTCCTTGCAGCTCCTGCTCTCTCCAGCTTGGCCCGCCCCCAACCCAGCTGCAGGCGAACTCCTCCAGGGCTGATGGAGCCTTTCCAGGAGGGAACAATGTCCCTGATTGGTGACAACAGGCTCCCCAGGGACCTGCTCCTTAGCAACACCCCGGGGGGGGGCACAGTGTGGCCTGGAGCCAGCTCCCCACCGGGGGCTGCGCAGGGCCCTGGGCTGGGAGCAGGGAGAAGCCAAGCCCGTGTCCCACAGCTCATGGCTCCCAAGGGTGCTGTGCCCAGCACCTGCAGGCTGCGGTCTGGCTCTGCCCGGGCCCCACGCCACATAGACCTACAGCCGGGTTTGCCTCACAAACCCCTCACCCGGCCGCCTCTCCAACGGCCGCAACGCCCAAGGGCCTGCAGCTCCCACGGATGGTGCCCAGCCCCACGGGCCCTACCCTGGGCGACCTGCTGCAGAGACATGGGCAGGACGGGGCCCAGGTGCCACCGGGGTGGGGCTGGGGATGTCCCACAGCGGGGGACTGTGTCCCACAGCATGGCTCTGTGCAGCAGCAAGGTCACAGCGTGCAAGGACAGGGACGGCCACCCCTCGTGGCACCACCTTGCTCAGCAGCGCCATGGCCAGTGACCTGGCACCAGGTGCTTGGCAGAGCTGTCCGGGGCCTGGCAGCCGAGCTAGCAACTGAACACAGCCCCGGTCCCAATGCCAGCTGCCCCTGCCCAGACCCAGCAGCACCATCCCCCAGCTAGGCCCAGCGCCACAGCCGCCCCTTCGGCCCAGGCCGGGGGCCTCACTCCCGCATGGGATAAACCCAGCGCCAGGGACCCAGGCCCAGACAGCCCCTCTGAGCCCTCTCCTACTCACTGACCCAGTCCAGCTGCAAGGGGGTGCCCTCACCAGGGACAATCCTCACCAGCTCCCACCTCCTCCAGGGCAGGGAACAAAGCACATGGGACAGACCCATAGGGCCAGATCTGGGGCTCAGAGCTCCTGGGCAGCCATGGGGCCAGGCCAGGGAGAAGTGGGGCACAGAGAGTAGGGGCTGCAGGAGGAAGCCCTGCCTCCAGGCCAGGGAGCAGCCCAGGGACGAGAGCTGTGTTGGCCTGGCCTGTGGGGATGGGGAGCCCATGCGGCAGAGACAGCTTTGTGGCCTCCCTGGGGGACGCCCAGGGGGAGCGTGCAGGGACATCCCAGCCCCCAGGGCTGAGAGAAGATGGGACACCGAGCCAGGAGTCACCTCTGCCAGAGACTGAGGCAGGAAGAGGGGCTGGATCATGCCACCAGCTCAGCTCCCTTTGCTTCCTCTCAAGCACCTGGCTCTTGGTTCTCCCCTGGGGGCAGCCCAGGTCCCACAGCCCCCCCAGGCAGCCCCACCCTCTCCCGCAGGATGGGTCTCTGCAGCCTTCCAGGTGTCATGGCAGGGGAAGCCCAGACCACCCCCACCCAGTGTACAGGGACTGCCCCCAGGCTGGGTCAGGTCACTTTCCAGCCAAGCACCCCTCACAACTCCAGGGCCACCCCCTCGCCCTGTGAATGACATCACAGAGCCCCGCATGACCACATGCGGTGACCTTAGCACCCCAGGAGGTTACAGCGCCCCCCGCTGGCAGCCCTGGGACAGCACAGGGTTCATCGCTCCCCCCTGCTGCAGCACCCGGCCGGCCAGTTCCAGGTACCGACCGGGGTACCAGAGCCCAGCGAACCTCCAGGTGCCCTGGCTATGCCGCTCACCACAGGAACCCCCGGGCCCAGCCCAGACCCTGCAAGCAGCCGGTCACTCCCGTACCACGGCTGCAGGAATCCAGCCAACAGCACCAGCACCCCAGTGGCCCTGCTCCGGTCCCGGGGGGCTGCAGCCCCCTGGCTTGGAGCAGTTCCCATCCCATCCAGGGGCTCCAGGCTGGTTCACTGGCTCTCAGCCCTCCCCAGACACACTGCTCCAGCCTCTCAGCTCCAACATGGTCCCCTCGCTGCCCCGGACGGCAGAGTTGGGCTGCTCGGATAGGCCAGCCTGGCAGAGCCTGGATTGCCGGCTCCCTCAGCCCCACACCCCCAGCCAGCCTGGGGCCACTCAGCCCCCTCTGCCCTCCCCGGGGCTGGAGCCCTGGGGCTCAGCCAGCTGCTAATGCAGTGTGGCGCGGAGCAGTTACCTTAGCATCCCAGCGCCAGCCTGCCGGGACCTTGGCTCCCGCGAGGAGCAGGGCCACTGCCCCCCGCAGGCTGCCAGCCAGCCGCCCCCTCTGCCAGCAGCAGGGGACCCTGCCAAGAGAGCCCCCAACCCCCCAAAGCCCGTCAGCCCCCCCAGGCTCCCTCCCCTCTCACCCCACACCTCACCCAGCCCCTTCCCTTGGCCCCAGAGCCCTATGGCCAGCCACACTGCCTCCATCCCCATCCCCTCCCTCCAATACCCCCCACCCCAGCCACCAGCCCTACCCCATGGTAGCCCTTTGGGGAGCGGGGGAAAAACTTCACCCCAAGTGCTACCAAGCCCCGCCCCTGCGCCTGCGCCCATCCCCGTCGCCTCCCGCCTGCCCGCGGCTACTCACGGGGCCCGGCGCAGCCCGCTCGCTGCTCCCCGCCGCCGGCCCGGCTCCCGCGGCTGCAGCCCAGCCAGCCCCGCGGACCCCTTATGGGGAGCCGGCCGCGGCCCGGAGGCCAATGGGCTCGGGAGCGGCGCCGGCGGCGGCCAATGGGGAGCGGGGAGGCGGAGCCAGCGGCGCTGATTTACTGCCCGGCGTGGCAGGAGCTCTCGGGGTCCGGCGCGGTGCGGAGTGCGGGGTGCGGGGCCCGGGGTGCGGGTCCTGCCGCGCGATGTGCCGGGTCGGAGGGTGGGAGCACGTAGCCCGGCAGCTCCCGCCCCAGGACCCCCAGCTCCCCCCTGCACCCAGCCCCGGCCTTTGGCTGCCCCCCGCCTGCCCCTCCCTGCCCATGGGGAGCAGGTCTGGGCCCTCCCCGCATGGCGGGGGGAACCCGGGGGCAGCGCTGCCTGGGGAGGGGTCACTGGCTGGAGCCCTGTGTCTGGGGAGGGGCCGGGGGGGGCGGTCTCCAGCCGTGGGAAGCGAGATCAGGGGGGGAGTCCCCCATTTCTGAGCCTGCAGCCAGTGGCCTGAGGGGTTGGAAGATGCTGCTGGGATCCCGCCAGGCGTTGGCCCCAGGGTCCCCTCGTCAGCCCCCAGCAGGCCCAGTGCAGAGCCATGGCCCACCCTGCTTGGCTGATGTAAGTGGGGCCCTTGGGTCCGTCTCCCTGGCCCAGGTGGCTCGGGGAGGGGTGAGGAGCTGGTACCAGGTCAGTCCCACTGGCTTGGCAGCCCCAGGGAGCCGGCCATTCACTGGGCTGCATCTCCATCCCCGACCACCAGAAACCAGGCCTCATAGGGGGGAGCCGCGCCCTTTGGTGCCCGCGGCTCTGGGCAGCCCACTCTGCTCACAGAGCGGGACAAGCCGCTAGCGGCACTGGGGTGCTGCCCGCTGCGTCTGGTGCTGCACAGACTCGTACGGCGCGTGCCGTCTAGCCATAGGAAGGGGAGGGGAACAGGACAGTCTCCCCCAGGCTGTACGGGGCGCTGGGACTCAGAGAAGCCAGGAGCTGCCCAAGGTAACCGGGAGTTGGCGCCAGAGCCAGGAGCTGAACCTGGATCCCCTTCGTCCCAGTCCAAAGTCGGAAGCACCTGGTCTGCCCCGGCAATCATCCCCATGCCCGGCCCTGCCCCTGAGCGCGGTACCCGGCAGGCAGTGCCCCAGGGCAGGTGTTCCTGGCCTGCCTTTGGCCCGGGAAGAGGGGCTGCGCCAGCCACACACCCACTCCGAGAGTCACAGCCCCTGCCCTGCCCCCCAGGTGCATTAGGCCTTGGCCCTGTAATCAGCCCCACAGCCAGCGCCCCTGCCAATCCCCCTCCCCCGTCCCTGCTCAGCTGGGAGCAGTCTCCCCCCAGCTGAGTGCCCAGCCTGGTGTTCTCAGCACAGTCTGGATAGTCCCCCTCCCCCGCCCAGCCAGGTACCAGACCAAGCAGGCAGGAAGCCAGGTGGAGCATGTCCAGACTGTCAATGGGGCCGGGCACGCTGCCTGGCTCATTACTCCCGGCTGAGCACCGGAACGTAGCCACAGCCCCCATGCGCCACCGCGCTGTCCATCACTGACTCACGCCTGGTGCCCGCCTGCTCCGCGCACCCGCCTCTGCCTCCCTGGGACCCGGCCGCTGGGTTATTTCAGCCCCGGGGCGCTGGGCTTGGTTTTATCCATCCGAGGCACGGGCCTGTCTGTTCCCCCAGTACCTGAGTACTTCTCAACCCCCCCGGTGTCCCCTCACCCCCCAGGGCCTGGGCACAGCTGGGGGGATTCAGAGGGGCTTGTCCAGGGCCAAGCAGGGTGGACAGAGCCCCAGGCCTGCCCCTTACACACAGGGTAGCCCTTCCTCTGCCTCTGCCCTTTGACCTTCCCTTTTGGCCACCCTGTTTCAGAAATGGGGGGCTCCGAGGTGCACACTGGGGGTGGAACAATGGGAGCGGCTGGCATAGGAAGGGGGTGGACCTGGGGGGACAGGACAGCAGGGCACAGGCTGCCTGGGCCAGGGAGGACACCGAGAGCTTCTTCCCCCCTGCCCCAAGCACAGGAACAAGGGGCCCTGGGGGCAGGTGAGAAAGGCATGTGCCAGCTGATCACAGGAGGCGCTCTTAACCCAAGCTACCATTAGCCTGGGGAACTCCCAGCCACTGGAAGCCACAGACCTGAGCACATTCCACCCCAGCACCCATCCCCTCCCCCACCCCACTGTAGCACACACCCATCCTATGAAGGCCCCGCCCCAGCCCCTTTGGTCTGTCTGCACCAGCTGCTGCAACAGGCCTGCAGATTTAACATTACTGGGCCCAGCTGGCTGCGAAAGGGCTGGTATGTGGCAGAGGGTGGCGGGTTGAGCAGTAGCAGGGTCTGGGGGAGGGCGCCCAGGGGCTAGCATGTGGCGGGGGGGGGATGACGGGTTGGGGGTTGAGCAGTAGCAGGAGCTGGGGGAGGTGACTTGGCAGGGGTTGGGGGGTTGAGCAGTAGCA
>ML677382.1:11585442-11618351 GCA_007922305.1 Dermatemys mawii
GGGGGCGGTACGGGTTAGGGGTGACTGGACCGTATTGGTGGGACGGGGGAAGGAGTACAGACCCATTCTGTCTCAGCCCTGAAAGGGGTAACAAGGAACCCGTGGGCCTGCTCAGCTTGGGGGAGCTGGTGGCTTCCCCACAGCTGCAGAGATAAAGGGGCTGAGGGCAGCCTGGTGAGACGCTGCCCAGGAAGCCGGCAGGGGAGCAGCGGGCCCGGGAGCGGGGAAGGTTCGAGCCCCTTCATCCTGGAGTCAGAGGAGGGACCGGTGGGTTCCTTGACAACCCCAGCATGTGGTGTTAGGGTCCCAGATGAGCGAGCCGAGCTGGGTGAGGGCAGGACTCGTGTGGTGCATCTGGGGCAGCCGCTCCCAGTGTGCCGGGCTCCTGCCTGCCCGAGGGGAACGGACTGTCAAGGGGCCGGGAGGGACGGGGCATGTCAAGGATCCTGGGCCGGGGCTACCCCCAGCTTTTAACCAGTCCCCTGGAGGAGGCCTTCAGTGAGTGGTCCCCAGAGACCCCACCTTTCTTTCAGGGCAAGCCCCGGCCTCGCTGCTTCCCATGGAGCCTCTGGGCTCCAACCTCCAGCCCTGCCCTGCTGCAAGCCCAGCGGAGGTGACAGGCCCCCAGGAGAGGCACAGCCGCTCAGCTGGGTCCTGGGCGCCCTGCCAGGGCTGAGGTGACTCCTGGCAGCCTCGTCCAAGCAGAGCGGGGCCTGTTGTCACCTGGACACAGCCGCAGCCCTTTGTAGGGCGCCCAGAGGAATCACAGTGATGAGGGAATCCAGCCGGCGAGCTGCTCAGGGCCCTGATCCAGGCTCTCCGTCCCAGAGTCCTGCCGCTCTCGGAGCCCCCTGGCCTGACACCTGGTCCTAGGCTCTGCTGCCCTTCCTGGGGTCACTGACTGCCAGGTGTCCCTGCTCTCGCCCGAGGGAGGCTCTTCTTCTTTCCAGATCCTCCGTTGAGATGGGTCATTTTCAGCCAGTTCTTTAACAGCCCGGAGTGACTCGCACCCAGGTTTCTCACTCTACCCGGGAGCAGACGTAACCCTTTAGTTCCACTGGGTAGCCATGTGCAGGTCAGAGGGAAACTGAGGCAGACAGCGGATTAATAAAAATATCTCACAAATTTCCCACTTTGTCACAGAGCCAAAATGGAACAGATGGAATCTGGTCAAAGGAGGGAAACTGAGGCAGAGTTGCCATATTACCGAATTGTGCCACAAGGGAGTGGCCGATGGTCAAAAGCAACCTGTGATTTGGTGGAAGGGGGTTGATAAAAGCTGTCTCCAGGTGAGGTGGGAGGTGGTGTGAGGGCCAGGGTGGACAGGGGAGCTGGAGTGCATGGGGAGAAGCCAGGGCACGGGCCAGGGACAGACAGGGGAACCGGGCTGGACAGGGGAGCCAGCACAGGGGTCAGGGACGGACGGTGGAGCCAGGGCAGACAGGGGAGCTGGGGCAGGGGTTAGAAGTGGACAAAGGAGCCAGGGCAGACGGGAAGCTGGTGCAGGTGCCAGGGACGGATGGGGGAGCTGGGGTGGATGGGGGAGCCAGCAGGGATATTTTGCGCCCTAGGTGAAACTTCTACCTTTTCACCCCCCTCCCCCTTCCCTCTCCTGGAGCATCGCTTATATATAAACTTTCCAATACTCTCAAAAATACACCCTTTTGAGTCACCTGTACTCCCTCCCTCCCTTCCTCCCTCCCTTCCTTCCTCCCTCCCTCCCTTCCTCCCTCCCTTCCTTCCTCCCTCCCTTCCTATCAGAATCTACTCCATTTGATTCTACCTTAAGAAGAGCCAGTTATTGTTATTCATAACATTTATACAATTTGAAGGGCGGATCCCCCATCACACAACAACTGACAATAGCAATATGACAAATTTCAACAACCTGCACAGGCCTATTTGCACATAAACAGATCCACCAAACACTCACCACACACCCCCAGCTGACACAAAGTGTTAGCAAAATGATGCAGCAGCACTTGCCAGAGTCTTATAGCTGAACCAACTCAACCAAACTAGTTCGCCTCAGTGGAGAACCTCCGAGCACTAGTGAACGGAGCATTGTGAACAGCCCGTGCGAACGGGGACCGGCTGTGCAGGACGAGAACAATGACGTCATCGCCGCGTTGTACCGTAGTGTAGCAGGACGCTTGTGCCCGCACCGCAGAGCCGGCCTAGGCGATCGCTGGGATGTCCGAGAGAACAGTTCAGCGACGTTTCTCTTTTTTTATTCATTCGTTTTCCAGCAAGAGTGTAAAAAAAAATTTGGGGCACCGCTTTTCGGCATCCTAGACAGCCGCTGAGTTCACCTGGTGGTTACACCGGCCCTGAGAGCCAGCACGGAGGGCGGGGGGAGCAGTGCAGCGGTGGGGGGCTGGGAGCTTGGCGTGTGGGGGAGGGGGCGATGATGGCAGGACTGGGGTTATTAGGAGGCGCTGCCGTATCTCGCTGGCAGCTCTTATTACATCCTCTGTGCGGCGGTGAGACGGGGCCTTATCGCTCCGTCAGCAAAGCCTCCCTCCCGCTGAAATTAAACCCGCCGGTGAGGTGGGGCCGGGGCCGGGGCCGGGGCCCTGCACCAGTGCCAGCCCCGACCTGCCTCCAGGGCACATGCCACGGGGCACCTGGAGATGGAAGGCAGCAGTTCCCTGGGGGGGCTCAGGCTGCCCCCATCCGGCGTCTGACTCCAGGCCATGGGGATGGGAGAGGGGTGGGGCAGGGACGCCCCCCCTTGCCCCAGGCCCCGCAGCAGCACAAAGCATGTGGCCTGAAGGGAGGAGACTCCGGCCTCTCTCTGGCCTGTTACCCTTAAGAGCCATGCAGTCTAAGCCTGTGCGGGGCCAGGGCCCAGCGTGGGGGTGGGAAAGGACCTCTGAGACCCTCCCCCAGCACACACACAGCCCCTGACCTGCTCTCCAGCCTGCTGCGTCTGGGCCCAGAGCTGCAAGCCGGGCGCCAGGCTGTAGCCCCCACACAGGCCCGAGGAGCCATGCTGCCTGGGAAGGTCGCAGGACGGACAGACAGACAGACGGGTCCCGCAGCATCACTGCCCTGCTGGCACCAAGGGCATGTGACCAGCGGTCACCCTAGCACTGCCTGCCCCCTCTGCGCCCTGTGTTATACAGATAAAACTACACGGGATCTTTTCAGGGGACAAGACAAGAATGTCACGTTTATTATAACACAATTTGATTTATAACCAATAGCTAATATCCAACACCTATGTATACACAACACACACACACACACACACTAGATGTTCTGCAGCTGCTGTATAGTTACCCGTCCTGAACATAGCTTGAGTCCGTGGCTTGGGTTCACAGCTTGGGATCGTAGCTTGTGGCGACTAACTGGCCAAGAGAGCCGGGCACAAGGAGGGGTTGGGTCTCTGTCGGGCGCGCACCGATACCCCTTGATGTTGGCAGCAGAACGTTACCCAAAGTCTCCCATCTCACCCATCCTTTTTATAGGCTTTTAGTTTGAATCCAGCATCCCTAGGTCTTGCTGTGTCATGCTGCCTCTGGGATTTGTGTGATTGATCACCTGTCAATCGCAGACATGACTTTCAGCCTGGGACCTGGCTTTGATGTTCCTTCAATTGGACCTTTGTTCTTTTCTCTTTAGGGTGGACTCCTCTTACTTTGTTAGGGCTGTTGTCTGCATCTTCAGCCATTGGTGTTCACACTTTTTCATCAGGAGGGGCTGGAGGTTGATTCCATCATCCATGCACACCTCATTCACACATCTAAACTAATCAGATTACATCAGGGTTTTGCAGAACAACTTTTACAGCAGGGTTTACAAAATGGAGTGAACATTTTCAAATGGAGTTTAAGACAAGTTAAAATGGAGTTTGGGTTACAATATGGATAAGTGTAAGAAATGGCAGACAATGGACAATAGTTAATATAGAACGGCAAACAGTGAGCAGAAGATACATTGTTGAAACAGTGCAAGTTTAAATACTTTAAGTAGCAATTGGATTGAAAGTGAAATTTACAGGGGCAGCCGCTTGAACAGCTGTGGTTCTTAACAAACATCTTAATTGTCAATTAGTTATTGGGGTACTCGGTTTTGTGAAAGAATGAAGTTTCATTCATAAAACTTTACTTATGAAGTTTCACATGAACAATTTACAAACAATTTCATTTATCAGTTCTACATCTGCAGGGCGGCTAGCTCCCCCCGGCACCCTGCAGCCCGGCTCTCTGAAACCGATGCTCAGAGTGGACTGGACTGTGTCTGCTGGTAAGGCCCCTGCACAGAGAACTGGTGCAAGGACTCATCCCACATCAGCCCATATGGGGTGGGGAGGCAGCCCGGTGCCCAGGGTGATGCCAGCCTCCCCTCCCCCCACCCAGGGGGGCCTTTTACCTCTCAGGGGTGGCTGGACAGACTCCTCATTAGCAGCCCCCCAGCACTTCTCTGACCACACCCCCCTCCCAGCCGCAAAATCCATGGGAATCCGCAGAGTGGGGTGTCTCCAGAACACTGCTCCCAGCACTCCCAGGAAACCCTACAATAACAAACCAGGCACAACCTCAGTCCTCCGAAGGGATTGTCGGACAACAAACCAGTCTACACTGCAGAATGTGGAGTAGACCCTACAACAACAAGAACTGCAGAGTGCAATACAGCCTTGGTGAGCTGCCCTGTAGCACAGAAGAAAGCATGTGCCAGCTCAGGCCTCCTGAATGAGCCCAGCCCTACCACTACAAGACAGGCAGGAGGAAGTGGGCTAGGATATAGCTGAGCAGAGCAGCTCAGGGAGCTGGCCAGTGGCTCCAGGAGATCCTTCAGCAGGTCTGCATTAGAGTGGGGCAAAGGCTATTTACAGCTTGACACCATAGAAAAGGCAGATGGGTTCAATGCACATTTCTGTTCTGTATGTGGGGAAATAATAGTTGATGTAGTCATAGCATATGCTATCACTCCTTCCCTTCCACTAGTATCTCATGAGGATGTTAACATCAGCTACCAAAATCAGACATTTTTAAATTAGCAGGATCAGATAACTTACATCTAAGAGTTTTAAAAGAGCTGGCTGAGGAGTTGGCTGGACCATTCATGTTTATTGTTGTAACAATGCGGCCTCTGACAGGACACAACTGAGAATATCATTTCAGGACAAATTGCTTAGAGCAGGGCAGTTACAGCCCGAAGCTGGAGTTCCTTTACTATTAAGATACACCAAACCAGCCAAACAGAGAAGACTTTGGTCTCACCCCACTGGCTAACCATAAGTCATACAAGCAATTCCCTTAGACACTCCAGTTTCCCAGTATCACCACCAGTGCCACTCGTTATGGGGACAAACAGTCATGAAAACCAATCCCTTAGTAAAAGAAAAAAAATTCTCTTCATTCCAAAGGACCAAGCCCCAGACCCAGGTCAATATACAAATCAGATCTTACCCACAAATCATGCTATTGCCAATCCTTTAGAATCTAAAATCTAAAGGTTTATTCTTAAAAGGAAAAAGATGTAGATGAGAGCTAAAACTGGTTAAATTGAATCAATTCCATGCAGTAATGGCAAAGTTCTTGGTTCAGGCTTGTAGCAGTGATAGAATAAAAATCCAGCCTCTGGAGTACAAACATCCCCTGCTGGGATGGGTCCTTCAGCCCTTTGTTCAGAGCTTCATTTTGCAGCAAGGTTCCTCCAGAAGTAAGAAGCAGGATTGAAGACCAAAGGGAGGGGTTTCCAGGGCCTTTTATATCCTCTGCCCTGTGGAAGGACCCTTTGTTCCTACTGTGGAAAATCTCAGCAGCAAGATGGAGTTTGGAATCACATGGCCAAGTCACATGTCCACGAATAACTCAGTTTGCAAGGGGCAGCTTTTGCTCACGTTATCTTGAACCTTCCCAGGAAGACTTCTCAGATGTAGATTGGAGCCGCCCAAGGTCCAGTGCCAGTTTCTTGATTGGGCATTTAATCTGCAAATTCCTTTCTCAAGAAGCTGAGGAAATGTTTCCCTACTGCTATTTAGAATCAAAACACAGTGATATAAGTACAGAGCCAATATTCATAACTTCAACTACCAAAACGGTACATTCATACAGATAGCATAATTATAACCGGCAAACCAGAACCTCTTCATAGACACCTCACACAACAACATTTGTACAACATAACAGTGGTTGCAACAATGATCTATACAGGCACCGTTCATGTCAATAATGTCACAATTGTCAGTAAGTCTTGGAACACTGGGGAAGTTCCAGAAGACTGCAGGAAAGCTACTGTTGTGCCAATATTTAAGATAATGCAGCAGCTGATATGGACCCAATTAATAAAAAATTAAAGGAAGGTGATATAATGAAAGCGAATCAACATGGGTTTATGGAAAATAGATCCTGTCAAACTAACTTGATATCATTTTTTGATGATATGACAAGATTGGTTGAAAAAGGTAAGAGTGTTGCCATAATATACTTTGACTTCTAGAAGACCTTTGGCTTGGTAGTTCGCAGCCCCATTGGCCTGGAACCGTGTTATACAGACAAAACTACACAGGATTGTTTCACAGGACAAGATGCCACGTTTATTATAACACAATTTGATTTATGACCAATAACTAATATCTATCTAATACCTATGTGCACACACACACACACGCCAAATGTTCCGCAGCTGCTGTATAGTTACCAGTCTTGAATATAGCTTGTGTTTATGGCTTGGGTTCATTGCTTGTGGCAGCTAACTGGCCAGGAAAGCCAGGCACAAGGAAAGGCTGGGTCTCTGTTGGGCACGCACCAATGCCCTTCCATGTTGGCAGCAGAATGTTACCCTCCAAAGTCTTCCATCTCACCCATCCTTGTTGTAGGGTAGGCATTAGTTTGAATCCAGAGTTCATAGGTCTTGCTGTGTCAGGCTGCCTCTGGGGTCAGTGTGATTGATCACCCGTCAATTGCAGACGGGACTTTCTGCCTGGGACCTGGCTTTGATGTTCCTTCACTTGTACCGTTGTTCTTTTCTTTTTAGGGTGGACTCTTCTTGCTTTGTCAGGGCTGTTGTCTGCATCTTCAGCCATTGGTGTTTACACTTTATTTCATCAGAACAGGCTGGGGCTGGAGGTTGATTTTATCATCCATACATTCCTCATTCACACATCTACACTATACTAAGATTATTACATAGGGGGTTTTGCAACATGAAGGTTGCAACAGGGTTTTCCAAAATGGAGTGAGCATTTTAAAATGGAGTCTGAGTTACAATATGGACAAGTGTAAGGAATGGCAAACAGTGAGCAGAAGTTACAATGTTGAAACAGTGCAAGTTTCAGTGATTTAAGCAGCAATTTGATTGAAAGTGAAATTTACAAGGTTAGAGGCTGAACAATTGTGGTTCTTAACAAGCAGCTTAATTGTCAACTAGCCAGTTATTGGGGTAACCCAGGGGTCGGCAACCTTTCAGAAGTGGTGTGCCCAGTCTTCATTTATTCATTCTGATTTAAGGTTTCACGTGCCAGTAATACATTTTAACGTTTTTAGAAGGTCTCTTTCTCTAAGTCTTTAATATACAACTAAGCTATTGTTGTATGTAAAGTAAATAAGGTTTTTAAAATGTTTAAGAAGCTTCATTTAAAATTAAATTCAAATGCAGAGCCCCCCAGACTGGTGGTCAGGACCCGGGCAGTGTGAGTGCCACTGAAAATCAGTTGCATGCTGCCTTTGGCACATGTGCCATAGGTTGCCTACCCATGGGGTAACCAGTTTTATGAATGAATGTTGTTTCATTCATAAAACTTTACTTATGAAGTTATATTAATAAAGTGAACAATTAAAATCAATTTCATTTGTTAGTTGTACAATGGCAAACCGCAGCCCGTGGGAGCTGCGATCGGCTGACCTGCGGAAGCTGCAGGTAAACAAACCATCCGGGCCCATCAGCGGATTTCCCTGACGGGCTGTGTACCAAAGGTTTCCGATCCCTGGTCTATAAGTACCTATCTGGGGAACAAATATTTCATACTGGGCTCTTCAATCTAGCAGAGAAAAGTCTAACCCCATCCTATGCTGGAAGCTGAAGTCAGATAAATTCAGATGGGAAATCGGGCATACACGTTTAACAGGGAGGGTAATTTAATCGGTGGAATAATTTACCAAGGGTGATGGTGTCTCCATCATGGACCATTTGAAAATGAAGACGGGATGTTTTTCTAAGATCTGCTCTAGGAATTATTTTGGGGAAGTTCTGTGGCATGTGTTATACAGGAGGTTGGACTAGATGAGACTAGCAGAGTAAAAGATGCAGCTAGAGGCAAAAAGGCGTCTTTTACAAATTGGAAGTAAAATCCCAGTGAGGACAGTAGAGAGGAGCATAAATTCTGGCAAGTCAAGTGTAAAAGTATAATGAGGCCAGACAAAAAAAAATTTGAAAAGCAGCTAGAAAAAGACACAAGCTAACGGCAAAAATATTTGTAAGTACAACAGAAGCAGGAAGCTGCCAAACAATCCATGTGGCTACTGGACAATCGAGGTGGTAAAGGAGCACTCCAGGCAGACAAGGCCACTGCGGAGGAGCTAAATGAATTCTTTGCATCCATCTTCATGGCAGAGGATGTGAGGGAGATTCCCACACAGAGCCAGTCTTTTTAGGTGATAAATCTGAGGATCTGTCCCAGCTTGAAGTGTCAGTAGTGGAGGTTTTGGAACAAACTGATAAACTGAACAGTAATAACTCACCAGGACCAGATGAAGGAACTCAAATCTGAAACTGCAGAACAACTAACTGTAGCGTGTAACCCATCACTTAAAATAGCACCTGTACCAGGTGACTGGAGGGTAGCTAATGTAACTCTGACTGTTACAAAAGGCTCCAGAGGCCATCCTGGTGATCACAGGCTGGTAAGCCTGACTTCTGTGCAGGGCAATTGGTTGAAACTAAAGAACAAAATTCTCTCTCACACACACACATGAGCACAGTATGCTGGGGAAGAGTCAACACGGCTTTTGTAAAAGGAAATCATGTGTCACCAACCTATTAGAATTCTTCGAAGGGGTCAAGAAGCATGTGGAGAAAGGAGATTCAGTGGATATATGTACGTGGACTTTCAAAAAGCTTTTGACAGGATCCCACACCAAATGCTCTTAAGCAAACTCCACAGCCATAGGATAAAAGGGAAAGGCCTCTCATGGATCAATAACTGGTTAAAAGACAGGAAATAAAGGGTAGGAATAAATGGTCAGTGTTCACAGTGGAGAAAGTAAATAGGGGGTTCCCCAAAGATCTGCACTGGACCAGTCCCGTTCAATATATTCACAAATGATCTGGGAAAAGGGGCAAATAGTGAGTTGGCAAAGTTTGCAGAGAATATTAAATTACTCAAGATAGTTAAGTCCAAAGCAGACTGTGAAGAGTTACAAAGGGATCTCACAAAACTGGGTGACTGGGCACCAAAATTAAATTCAGTGTTTATAAGTGTCAGGTAATGCACATTGGAAAACATAATCCCAACTATACATATAAAATGATGGGGTCTAAATTAGCTGTTATCATTCAAGCAAGAAATCTTGGAGTCATTGGAGAGTTCTCTGAAAACATCTGCTCAATGTGCAGCGGCAGTCAAAAAGCGAACTGGATGTTAGGAACCATTAGGAAAGGGATAGAAAATAAGACAGAAAATATCATAATGCCTCTCTACAAATCTATGCTATGGCCACACCTGGAATACTGCGTGCGGTTCTGTTTCAAAGAAGATAGATTAGAACTGGAAAAGATAGAGAAGGGCAACAAAAATGATACAGCTTCTGTACAAGGAGAGATTAAAAAGCCTGGGACTCCGTGGTGAGTTTATAGAAGTCTGTAAAATCCTGACTGGTGTGGAGTGAGTGAAAAGGGAAGTGTTATTTACCCCTCCCCAGAACGAAAGTGTCACGCTGCTGCCAGCTGGATTCAGCAGCAACAAGGGGTGGGGCCAACATCCAGGGGTTTCTTGTGACAACACAGAAGAGAACCAGCTCGAGCCCCTGCCCAGAAATGTGGGGAAATTACCCACCAGCCTGGGCGCCTCTAAGAGGCAATACTGACCTTCTCTCAAGCACTGAGTCTGCGTCTGGAAAAGAAAAGGGGGAAGGACCCCCACATTAAACATCACAAGCATGGGTCGAAAACATGTGGCCATGAACAAAACACGCACCCCAGAGAACGCTGGGCTCTGTCCCTTTGCTCAGCCTCTCACCTTGTGGTGTGAAAGTCCGACAACCACAAACACAGCGCGTCCGCCTCCCTCCACCCCAGGTGCTGCCCTTGGTCAACGATGTTGCAGAGCTCAGTGGTATGTTCGCATGAGTTCAGCTCCCACCATGGCTTAGATCAGGCCTGCATAACTCAGAAAGCAGCGAGGGCCATATTACTGCAAAAAAAACAGCTGTGGGCCAAAAAGTCCCGCCCTCATCCGCTTCCCCCCACTCCACTGCTTGGCGTGCCCCACCCCTACTCACTCCCGGCGGGCCACACAGTGAGCCCATGCAGGCCGCATGTGGCCCCCGGGCCGCATGTTGTGCAGGCCTGGCTTAGATGCTTCTCACCACAGGCTGGCTAGTTGCCCCTCAGCCAGACTCTCCCCTTTGATCAGCGCTTCAGCCACTTGGTGGTGGTGTCTGTAGGTGGGGGTGGAAGAGAGAGGAAGGGCAGGGCAAACGTCTCTCCTTTTATCATGTTCTTTCTTCCGTCTTCGCTTTGCTCCTCCTCCGCCCTTCAGAGTCAGGTGAGCATCACCTCATCGCAGACCCCAACTGACCCAGGGAAGGGGGGTGACTCACTGGAGAGTCCCACACATCCTGTCCTTGCTGCCTAGGCCAACGTCCTTTGTTCCTGTGAGGCTGGGCTGGGTTTGTCCCATCCATGCCCTCATGAGGTGTGAACTGACCCTCTGGTCCTGGAGAGTTTTGCCTGGGCTTGTTTTAAGCCACGAGGACACGTTTTCAGCTTCATAACTATATATATGAAATTACAACTTACAACATTACTAACACATTGCTGTAATAATAATTAGTATAACATCAATATAATGACAATGCTCAGTGCATCATGAGCCTTTGGGGTGACCAGACAGCAAGTGTGAAAAATTGGGATGGAGTGGGAGGTAATAGGATCTTATATAAGACAAAGCCCCAAATATCGGGACTGTCCCTATAAAATCGGGACATCCGGTCACCCTATGAGCCTTCCAAAGACCCTTGATGTGACAAACTTTGCACTGGACATCACACAAACATATTATAAGGATGAACATGGCTGTTCCGCGAGGTAGACTGTCACAACCACGCTTTCCCAAGGGGGAGAATTGGGGCCCTGTGTCGTGTGCTTCACACGCCCAGGAGAGCTGGTGGCTGGGATTCAGTGGGAAGTGCCCGCAGAGCGGCCTTTTCCCCAGGGAGCTCTGGGGACCCTACAGTGGGGAGGGGTAGGCGCCTGGCTGTTCAAGTTGAACAATGCCACTGAGAGACACCACATGCGAGAGCCCAGAGTGCAGGAGGCCCAGGTAATGTTATGTCTGTTCCCCTAAAACCACCCAGGGTCACAGTTGTGTTACTTTTATTACAATGGTGCTGTTAGGTCAGACAGAAAAGGGGAGGAGCTTATTCATACACACACACATTCAACGCATTCATACCCGCATCACCCACACACTGACGCAGGCGGAGAGTTACCAGACACAGCACGGGGAGCCGAGAAGCCGAAGCCTGGTCGATCTGGTGTGTCCGCCTGCTGTCACGGATCCAGGCAGATGAGCAGGTCAAGGAGCAGCAGCCTCTTGTGTGTGCGGCTGCTTCTTTTTAGAACTGGGCAGCTCCTGTCCCATACACTGAGCGTTTCCTTCTGTGTCCCTCGCTGAGAAGCATCCCCAGGCCCTGTTCCTTTCATGCCTCTTTCCTTTACAGCCCTCCTTGATTGCCTTCTCGGGGCAGATTATATCAGACACACCTGGCTCCTGGTTCCCGGCTCTTCTTCCTTGCAGTTCCTCTCCCCCTGGTCCTACACTTTCTCGTTCACACTCCCTCTGTTGTGATGGGGTATTACAAAGCTTGGCAGTTCATACAAGTGGTAACTTGAAACGGTTACAGAGCTTGCAAAGGTTACAAAACGTAACTGGCTCTGCTAACAGTAAGTGAAGTTACAAAGTCTGCAGAAAGGCTGCAGAACTTACTGATACAAGTTACAGATCTTACAGTTGCATTTGAGCGGAGGCTTTACGTATCACTTGGGAGCAGGGCCCTACACACCAGCCACGGGGATGCCTCAGGAGAGCTCGAATGCCCAAGGCCTGGGAACACTGCCCCTTTGGTGAATCTGCAGGTTGGGGTCTGCCAATGCACCCCCAGGACTCCAGGCCTTATTGGCAGGACTCCTCCATGGCTCTTCTCAAAGCTCCCAGACGGGGGATTGAGACACTGATCCAGGACACCCTGGCTGTGATCTATGAGGCGGTGGAGCCCCAGCGGGGAGAGACAGAGCCCTATAGGGAGCCTTGCGGGTCTTGTCTCACATGGGCTGGGCTCCTTGGGCTTGACATCTGTCCTGGCGCACAAGGAGCTGGGAAGCAGGAGGCTGAGCCAGGCGCCGACTGGAGCCGTCGTTGCCTTCTCATTTGTAGCCTGCTCCTGGCAGACCCTGGGGGACTCCTGGCGCGAGCTGCCCTGCATCCCAATCAAGGGAAGCGGGAAGAGCAGCAAACCCGGCCCCGGTACTCTGGGAAAAGCTGCTCTCGTTCTCCAGGAGCGGCTGGACCAGCTTTGTGGGTGCTGTGCGGGAGGCAAATCAGAGAAGTGCTGCACGTCTATTAAACCCTCCCCGTTCTGCACGCCGGAAAGTAGGGGATGGGATGGGAGCTTCCGGCAGGGAGGTGTGAGTGGCTTCTGCCAGCACAGGGTGACCTCACAACAGGCCTGGTGGGGGGCTGCTCCCTCGGTGGCCTTGGCCCCGTCACTGCCCCTCTATGCTGGGAGCCTGAGCGAGCACCTGGGAAGCAATCTGCACACAGTAGCCACCGGCTAAGGGCTAAAGGGGAATGGGCAGGAAAGGGTTTGGGGTTCCCCCAGACACTGAGAATGGAGCCTTTCCTCTGACCCCCGCCCCCCAACACTCAGACCCCTCCTCCGGCCCTCCACCCTTGTTTGGAGCAGTAACGGATTTCTCCGCTCTGCAGTGACCGCCCCTCCGCCTTGGGGGCCAGTCTGGCTCAGTGGGGAGGCCGGCTCATAGCCAGAGTGGCACGGGTGGAGCTGGCCTCCTGGAGCCTGGACTTTGCTGAGCAGGGAGTCGGCTGGCGGCCTAGGCAGCAGCAGGAAGGAAAGCGCCATCCCGCCCCATGAGGCCTGTCAGTGTCGGTGGGACCTGCCCGGGGTTACGCTGTGGAGACGGAGGGACAGATCTCCACAGACTCTCAGGCTGCAGGATCGTCCAAACCTCCTTCACCCAAAAGCCCTGCAGAGCCGGGCAAGATCCCGACAGCTGCCAGAGCGGGTGCCCAAGGAGGCGCCGGGCAGGTCAGAGAGCGTCTGAATTCTGACCCTTCAGGACCCCTGAGGACGCGGCTCAGGCCCCCTCAGCACTTTCCCTCCAAGCGGAAATGGAAATGGAGAGCGTCCACGCTGAACCCCGACAGCGGCTCTTGCCTGCCACGGGCTTTCGACAGACCAGCCTGGGCCTGTCCGTGGCAGCGAGACACCTGGATCCCCAGTTTCTCGGGGGGTGGAGGGGGCGGGCAGGCCCGGGTGAGACAAGCCCCCACACTGCCTGCCAGGGGCTGTGGGGCCGGCAGCTGTTGCTGATGCAGAGCGAGGTGTCCGGTCCAGTCCTCTGCTCCGAATGCTCCCGGGGGGTGAGGCTGGGCCCTGCCCCCCAGCGCTGGCACCTTCCAGACACCGAGCAACCCCGGGGGCGCAGGGGAGAGTCGCAAATCAACAGGGAGGGGCAGGGGTCGCCCCCGTCTCAAGGCCTGGGGAGAGGGGTGGGGGAGGGGCTGGGGTCGCCCCCGTCTCAAGGCGTGGGGAGAGGGGTGGGGGAGGGGCTGGGGTCGCCCCCCCCAGTCTCAGGGGGTGGGGGAGGGGCAGGGGTCGCCCCCGTCTCAAGGCGTGGGGAGAGGGGCGGGGGAGGGGCGGGGTCGCCCCCGTCTCAAGGGGTGGGGGAGGGGCGGGGTTCGCCCCGGTCTCAGGGGGCGGGGCGGACACTACATTTCCCATCGCCCCCCGCGGCGGGGGCGGGGCTCCGCAGGCGGAAGCGGCGGGAGGACGCAGAGGCGGCGACCCCGGCCCGGCGGCCCCGTCACCCGGTAACCGGCCCCCGCCCCGCCCCTCATGTACCCCGAGCCCCCCCGGGCTGGCCCCGCCCCCCATGAGCCCCCCCAGCTCGCCCAGACCCCAGGGTCGCACCCGCCCCATGGCCCCCCCGGGCTGCCCCCCAGCCCCGCCCCCTCAGTTACCCCTGACCCCCGGGGTTTCCCCTCCCCCGTCCCCAGCTGCCCGACCCTGCCCCTCTCTGTCACCCCCCCACGTGCTCCCTGGGTCCCCCTCAGCTACCCCGGCCCCAGCCCCCCCTTGTCCCCCCAGTTACCCCTTCCCGCAGTGCCCCCCGTTTCCTCGGGGTCCTAGAGCCCCCGCTGCCCCGTCACCCCCACCCATTGTCTCACCTCCCCCCGCCCCCCGCCTGTGTTGCGGATGGGGGGGTGGGGCGGGGGGCATGGTGCTGGGCTGTGGGGCAGGGGGGTTGTTCCCGGGGTGGTGTCCGGGGAGCTGCGCCCCTTTGGTGGATGAGCCGGGAGCGATGCCCTGTGCCCATCCGATCCCCTCTGGCCCTGCTCCACGGAGACCCCCTGGCACAGGCAGCCAGGGATCCTTTCCCTCCGGCCGGGTGCTGGGAGCTGCCCGTTGCAGGGGGGTGAGCCTGCCCCATCCCCAGGCAGTGGGCCAGGAAGGGTGGCGTGAGCCGCACCGGAGCGAGCAGGATGGATGAAGCCCTGTTACTCCTGAGAGCTGGTTGAATTAGAGAGAGATTCCGGCTGTCAGCGCTCGACAGAGGGAAGTTATATGGTGTCCCTCGGCTTCCCACAGACAGCGCCCGGCTCCCTCTCCCTCATAAAACATGTGCCCGGCTCCTGTCCGCCAGGGTCTGGTTTTCACTGTCTCCTGCCAGCCCTTGGGGTCTCCTCCATTCTTCACCCCCAGCCGGGGTTCTCTGGACCTGCCCCCCCGCACCTTTGACCTTGGGGGTGCTGGGGGGAGTCAGCAGCATTGGCAGACAAGCCAGGGGCTGGACGAGGTGATGCACTGAAATCACAGGAGCACTTTGAATGCTGGGAAGAGGGCAGAAGCACCAGCCCTAGGCTGGGACTGTGTGAGGCAGAATTGGGGGGGGGGTGCAGGCAGCCCGTGGGGGGTGTGAGGTGGGGATGAGGGGTGCAGGCAGCCCCCAGTGTGGGCGGGTGAGGAGGCCTCTGCTCTGGGACTGGGGCCGGAGCAGTGCCAACAGCCCGTGTGACGTGTGCGTGGTACAAGGGCTGGAGTTGGCATTACTCCTGAATGGTGGTGGTCCTCTGCCCATCTAGAGCCGCACCTGGACAGAGCTCGAAGGCTTTGCTGGTGTGTTCTGAAGACTCTGCCGCCCGGGGTGGTGCTAGGGATTGCTCACGCCCAGGGAGCTGTGCCCTCGAAGAGGGGCATGGCACTGCCGCCCCATGCTGAGGAGACGAAGAGCAAGTGGCGCAGTCAGTTAGGGAGGCCAAGACAAGAGGGTGACAGGCCGGCCCCCAGGACGCTGCCGTGGGCTCTTTGACCACAAGCAGACAACCTCTGCTCCATGTCTCCTGTGAAGGGCGGGGCGTGGACTGAGCCCTAACCCCAAGGGAAGTGTCACCTCCTGCAGCATCTTAGGCTTGTCCTTGCTGGCGATGAGATCTGGCAGGGCCCCAGGTGACAGGCAGGGTGAGCAGCCCTGAACTAACACCGATGTTTTCAGCATCACCCATGTACCTCTCGGCTCTCCCACTGAAGGTCTGCCCTGGGCTGCTTTCGTGACACTTTTCCAGGCTGAATTCTCCTGTATTTCCAACCTTGCTAGGTTCCTTTGAATTATTTCTCTGCCTTTCCGGTGTTTGCAGTTCCTCTCTGCTCTGGCTCATCTGCAAATTTAATTATAATTCATTAATCAAGTCAAATGTTGAGAGTCGGTGTCAAGCGATGCCTTGGTGGTCAGTTAAATTGTGTCGACTGTACTTGTGCAAAAGCTCTGGCCAGTAGACCGAGTGAAATAACTCATGTTCTGCATACCCCCTATGGCTGTCACTCGTCTCTTCGGTTTTTGTCCAGTCTTGCACTAGGGATTGTGGTTGGATTTGTCATACGATGGGGGCCGGGGTTACTGTTCTTTCTCGGCTAGAAAATCAGTCCCTCCTTTTACGTTTTTCACTCCTCCAAAGCTCCGTGATTTTTTACCAATATCGTCTGTAGTTTGGTAGTTAAGTAGCTGACTCCTTGATACCCTACAGTGCCTGACACCCCGACGAGCTGATTTTATAAAGAGCGATCTTCGGTTTTCTGTTTTCTTTTATCAACAGCTGTTTTCACAAGTCCTTATTTGGCTGCTTAAAGCCATTTAAATAATCTCAGCCTTTTTGGAGTCCTGGTTAATTTTATCTCCCTCCTTATTTATTAATCGACCTACTTTCTCTCTAGTACTGATCCTGTCCCTGATATATTTGTAAAATCCCTTCGTGTTCCCTTAGCCCTTCATGTCATTAACTCATTCTGCTTTTTGTTGCCTTTTCTTTTCCCTGCAGCATTGAAGGGACAGTATCGACTTACAAATCACAGTCCTGTCTGGAAATGTTTCCCTTCTATTGTTGCAGGTATCTCTTCAGAGCATCAGGGGAAAGGCTTGATTGAAATCGCTCTGTTTTCCAGGGAGATTCCTGTGTGCCTTTGACAGCACTCCCGCTTTCACTGTGTTCCCTTGCCAGTTTATTTCCCCTGCTGTTTGAGTGGATCTTTCACACAGCAACAGGGGAGAGACATTTGCAAAGCGCACCAGTGGCAGGGGTCTGAGGGCAGGAGTAGGCTGTGGAACTATTCCCCAGGCACTTTGAGAACTGACTAGCTCTGGGCCTTTCTTTGGCTCTGTGTCTGTGAGTTCAGTCCCCCCATTTCTCCATTGCCAGGGCAGCTTCCTGTATCCTCAGCTCTGACTCTTCCTGGCAGTTATCTAGGTACATTTGCGGCCCCTCCCCTGAGTATCTGGAACGGATTGGATGGGGGTCACTGAAGAGGGCATTACCTCTGCTTGCCTCTTAGCTGGTCTGGCTCAGGGGAGTGCCAGGAGCTGTGTTCTGAAGGGCAGCCCTGTGGAGAGGTGTTGGACCTGTCTCCTGGCCAGGGCTTTGCCTGCAAAGGGTACTGCTATCCCCTGCTTCTGTCACGGAGTCCCGGGCAGTGCTCTGGAACTGCTCCTACGAAGCCAGTCAGGACTCTGGTGAAGCCTCCTCTCTGTGAGCGACTGTCTCCAGGGCAGGAATCTCACCTGGCTTCCACCTTCCTGGGGCTGACCTCGGAGCATTCAGCATCCTCTGCCCCTCCGTGCGCTTCCCCCAGCGAGTCTGCCCAGGCGGGGTCCTGGGGAAGCCAGTGGGTCCTGCGCCCCAACTCCACAGTCAGACGTGACTCTCAGCCAGCCAGTAAAACAGAGGTTTATTAGACGATAGGAACGGGGTTTAAAACAGAGCTTATAGGTACAAAGAACAGGACCCCCTGGCGTGGTCCGTGTTGGGGGGACAGTGACCCAGACAACCATGTCTGCCCTTCACAGCAAGGACTGCTCCAGACTGGCTCTCCTCTGCCCTCCTCTGCCTTTGTCTCCTTCCTGGGCCAGGCGGTCACCTGATCCCTTTGTTCTCCAGCACCTTTAGTTACCGGTTTCAGAGTTGGCATCTTGCAGGGGAGGAGGGGTCCAGGTCATCAGTTGCCAGGAGACAGAGTGTCAGGCCCTTCTCTGTCATCACACTGGCCCTCTCCGGCTCTCCAATCATCACATACCCTTATTCCCCCACCTAGAGACTTAAGAAATGCACAGGGGAAACTGAGGCACTCACAGTATCCACAGAGAACATTAAGAACATTCCCACTCCATGACAGCTTCCTAATGCCTTTAAGATCCTTGACAAGGAGACAGGGCTGGTTCCTAAGTAACCAGTGGAGCTAGTAGATGAAAGTTTTGCAAGGAGCGCAGAGAGAGAGTGTGACAGCCAGATACACTTAACAAACATACTCTACACTTAGGCCAATAACCCCCCTGCCCCAGCCCCAGAGAACAGCCAAACAAATGAACCCCCTACAAGAGTCAAAATAATGCAAAGATCGCAGGCAGCCATCCAGCAGCAGAGTGGGGGCTGTCCAGTGTATTGCACTGAATGCAGCATGTACGATTCCCTGCCCTATGCATCGCCTGGCCCTCAGAGACCAAGTGGGAGCTCTGGAGACCAGAGGGGCTGATCTGGAGGAGCTGAGGGAAACAGAGGTACGTAGAGGAGAAGTTCCGGGACACAGCAGGAAGTGCCACCCCCGGTCTGACAGCCTCTGTGCTGTTGGGGAGGATGAAAGTCTTGGGGAAAGAGAACATCAGGCTGGATTACTAGGAAGGTTATAGTAATGCAGGATTTGATTATGAATATAGAGAACTGGGTTTGTGTGACTAGGAGAACCGCGTGGGGATGTGCCTGCTGGGTGCGAAGGTTGCAGCTCACTTGAGGCATCTAGACAGGAGCTGCTGGTCATGGTACATATGGATACCAGTGACGTAGGGAAAAGCAGATGAGAGGTCCTGGAGGCCAAATGTAGGCTGTTAGTTGAGAGACTGAAGTCCAGTCCAGCATTCCCTGAAATGCTTCCAGTTCCATGCTCAGGTCCAGGTAGACAGGCAGCACTGCAGGGTCTCTGTGGGGATAAGATGATGGTTTTAGGAGGAGGGATCTAGATTCACTAGGAACGGGGGACTATTTTGGGAAAGGGAGGATATCCTAGTAAAGAGGAGATGGTCGAAGTTGGTAAAATACAGGTAGGAACTGAAGAGAAACAGTCAAATGAGAGTCCCATTCAGTTCCATCACATGAAGGCAGACAACCGAATAGTGACATGTTTTGTAAGTACTTGTGTACAAATGCTAGAAGTCTAAATACTGAGATGGGTGAACTTGAGTGCCTGTTAGTAAATGAGGAGATTGCTCTAATAGGCCTCAGAGAAAACTTGGTGGAACAATGCTAATTGATGGGACACTGTAGGACTAGGGTACGAAATTTGTAAGCAAGACAGTGTAGCTCACGCTATGAGCTAGTGGCAATGTATGTGAAAGAAAACATAGAGTCCAATATAGTAAAAACGTGAAATGAGTGAAACTACCATAGAATCTCTCTGGACAGAAGTTCCATTCTTGCGTAGTAAGAGTGGAGGAGGAGGAATATCCTGCCGACCACCTGACCAGAGTGGGGGACAGTGACTGTGAGACTAGAGAGGTGATAAACCCAGAAAACCCATTAGTGATCGTGGCTATATTGACCGGGCACATATCACTTCAGCCCAGGATGCAGAGATAACATTCCTAGACACCATTAATGACTGCTTCTTGGAGCAGCTAGTCTTGGATCCTCCAAGAGGAGAGGCAGTTCTTGATTTAGTCCTTAGTGGACCACAGGATCCGGTCCAAGATGTGAATATAGCCGAACCGCTTGGTAATAGTATCACAGATCCACATGACTGGTGCCATGACTCAGCTTTGGAGCAGTCTCTCGGAAGAGCCCTTCAATGAGCCGGACCCCCTAAGGGTCTCACTTTTCTCCCACACGGCTTCACCCCCTCCTTCAGTTGAACCTCTGGTCCTTCAGCACCCGTGTGTCACACAGCTCCGGCCAGTGAGTCCAACTGAGGCAGAGCCCGAGGGAGACTTGTACAGGCTGCGGGAGCCAGGCACCTCCTCCGCCAGAGGCTACAGGGTCTCTCAGCCAGCGCTGAACAACAGAAGACTTTATTAGTTGACTGGACACAACACAGGAAGTCCTTGGTTAGCCCAGAGAAAAGGAAGTGACAGCCTAGTCCTTCCTGCTCAACTCAGAGCCCAACCCCGTCCCTCTGACCTCTCAGGTGGAGACACCATAGATCGATCTGTGAAAACATCTGCTCAGTGTGCCGCAGCACTCAGAAAAGTGAACAGAATGTAGAAACCGTCAGGGAAAGAACAGACAAGACTGAGAATTTCCTAATGCCGCTGTCACAGGGGTGGGGGAGTCCAGTTCCCACACCCCCCACTTCCTGGAATTCACAGTGATTCTTAGCCAGCCAGTAAGATCAGAAGGTTTATTTGAGATGCCAGGAACACAATCCAACTCGGAGCTTGTCAGTACAAACAGGCCCCCTTAGTCAGGCCCTTCTGGGGGGCAGGGAGATAAGACCCCAAATCCGGGCTCCCTCCTCTTCCCCAGCCAGCTTCTACTCCCCTCCAAACCCTGCAGCCGTCTTCCCCCTCCTTTGTTCACTTCCCGGGCTCTAGGTGTCATCTCCCCACCCCCTTCTCATCTCAGGTTACAGCTCCAGGTATCCCCCTTCAGAGCAGCTTCCCCTCTCCAGTGAAACTCTTGAGATCATGTCCACCCCCCTCCCTGCTTGTCACAGCCGCTATATAAATCCATGGTACGCCGACACCCTGAATACTGCATGCGGTTCTGGGTGCCCCGTCTCCAAAAGATAAATCAGAACGGGAAAAGATGCAAAGAAGGGCAACAAAGATGATCAGGGGTACGGAACAGCTTCCACACCAGGAGAGATTAGAAAGACTGGGATTGGTCTGCTTGGAAAAGAGAGGACGGGAAGGTTATGCTAGAGGTCTAAAATGATGAGTGGGGCGGAGAAAGGGAACAGGGAAGTGTTCTTTACCCCTTCCCATAACAGACAATCCAGCGGTCACCCGATGAAACTAATAGGCAGCAGGTTTACAGACATAACTTCACACACCGCACAATCAGCCTGCGTGACTGGTTGCAGGGGATGTGAAGGCCAAAAGTATAAGTGCGTTCAAAAAAAGAAAAGAGAAGTTTCTAGAGGACAGGTCCATCAGCAGCTATTAGCCGAGATAGTCCGGGATGCAACCTCATGCTCTGGGTGACCTTAAGTCTCAGACTGCCAGAAAGAGGGACTAGCCAAAGGGGTGGCTCACTTGTTAATTGCCCTCTTCCTTTCATTCCCTCTGGGGAACCTGGCACTGGCAATTGTCAGAAGACAGGACACTGAGCTAGGTGAACCACTGCTCTGGCCTGGCATGGCCATTTGTCTTGAATGGCTGATGCGCCTGCCAGGGTGTGTTTAGTCCGGCACCGTCCACGTCGTGACACTTGGGTTTGTGTGTCTGTCGTGGTGGGAGTGGAGTGATTGGGGCGTCTGCCTTCCCTGTATAGTACCTGCTCCGGCCCCGGCATTTGCAGCCCCCCCTTCCCTGGGTGTGTGAAACAGTGCACTTCCCAGACCGGCTGGTCCATGAAAACCTTCAGTCTGGTGTCCCACCCCCAGTGCCAAGTTTGCAGTCTGTCTGGTGCTCACGCAGTGAGCGCTCCCCTGGCTGTGGGAAGCAGATGAGAGAGTGCGTGTGTGTGTGCTCTGGGGGGTGTCTGGGCAGATCCGTGCCAGCACTGGTGCAGTAGGCGGTGCTGGCTGGCACTGGGTGCCCAGATGGGTCTGAAGCATCTGAGAAACTCTAAAGGAATCCAGGTCACGGGTTCGCAGGGGCAAAAGGGCTCCTGAGGAATGGGGCGTGGAGGAACTGACACACTTCCACGGCAGCCCCTTGTCTGCCAGGGTTCAGGGCTCCTTGTGGGGGCCCCGGGGCAGTTCTCAGCTCCGCTCTGTAGGTGCGAGCGCTGTGGGGGTGACGGGGTTCGGAATCTGGGCTGCCTGGAGTCTCCTTGTCCCTGTGGAGTAAGAAGAGCCCAGTCTGCAGCAAGCGGCGAAGAGGGACGTGCTGCACTGACACATTGCGCTGTCCCACAAGGGCACGTCCCAGCTCCCCGAGTGCTGCCGCCAGCCTGCAGCAGCCCATGAATCGTGGAGCGGGGGCTGGGCAGGCATGTCCTGGTCACTGCGGGGAAAGAGGCGGGGCAGGGCGGCTCCTCTAGCCAGGGCCAGGATGGGTGCGTTCTGGCATCGCTGCTGCAGCCCAGCCACCACGGGCGCGGGTCGGGGAAGGACCGGCGCATGCGTCCCTGCTCCTGCCAGGGTGTTGCTGCTTCATTTTGTTGTCGAGGCTTTAAGGTTAACTCGTCTATTGAGGGAACTGTGGATCGAGTGGAACTAGAAACCTCGAAGGCTAAAAATACAGCTCCCTGCCAGGAAATGCGGCAGCCTGCTGGAAGGGTGGCACTTGCAGTGTTTCCAGGAACTGGCACACTCTGTGGATCCAGCACCCTGGGATCCGTGCCCTGTGACGCCCAGCACGCTGCCTGGCATCATTTCTCTCCCTCTGCGTCTCCTGCTGATCCCAGCACCCTTCAGGAGGAAAGAGGCATGTTCCTATAGCATCCTAGGCAGGGTTCTGCTCGACCTGGGGCTGGGATAGGGGGCCTCACGACTGCTGTGACTCAGAGACAGGGCTCAGGGGGCTGAGCCTGGCCTAGCCCTCACTGTAGGCTGGTGTGGGGCAGGATACAAGGCCTCCTGCTGCTGGGACTGTTGGGGTGAAAAGGGCCCAACATAGCCCCATGGTAACAGGTTAGGGGTTGTTGCAGGCTCTCACTGGTAGTGTAACAAGCATGTTCCAGCTTCACAATCTTCTATTGAAGAGACAGCAAAAGAAGGCAGAACTGAAAGCATCTGACGTGGGAAGAATCAGTCAGGCTTTGATGTCCTGATATTCCTTGTTCCCTTCAGCTGCAGTGTCTTATCTCCTAGACAGTATTCGCTGCTCTTCTGGGGGAACAGGGCACCAGCGGAGCTGGGGTCCAGAACTCTCTTCTCGAAGGGGAAGACACAAAGAGGAGCGAAAACCAAAGCTGAGATGGAGGAGGGCAGCTTCTGTTTCTGCAGCTGACTCCGTTCCGCCCCTGCTGCTGGAGGGGCAGGGACCCAGACGCCGTGTGATCCCTCACACTGACACCTGTACCCACGGCAGGCTGTTCGGACATTGCTTTGTGGTCACAGACTCACAGCAGCGTAGCAAAGGTGGAGTCAGACTCTACAGGAGAGACGAGAGAGGGGAGCAAAGAGTGAGGGATGGGGGGACAGCAGGCAGCCAAGGCTCTGTGCCAGCTGCCGGTCAGAACGTAGCCGGTGCTGTTGGAGGGGGGATGTCAGGGACGACGAAGGTGATGTCCGGTGGCCGCAGGGCCCCAGGAGATGGTGGTAAATCTTGCTCCTCTCCCGTGTGAGCAGCGTCCTGGGCAGGGGTAGCCTCATCCATTGACCTTAACCAGGTGAAAGTTTGATTATTTTACCTATAAACGTTTCCTCCCGTGCCTGGAATCTTCCTGTGTGTTGTCATGGCAGCCCGGGACCTACCCGGAGCCCTGCACCCCTGGCCTGGTTCTTTTGCCCGGAGCAGTCCAGGCTGGCGGGCTGCCTGTTGCTGATTTGATGAGTTGTTTCACACAACAGGCAGAGCTGGGCTTCTGCTAAAGGTCAGGCTCTGCACAACAGGACGTGGCTGGTGCAGCCTCTGGCTCTGGATGTGCCTGGGCTTTGGCTGCTGCTGGGCCAATCTACCCGCCTTGGCCCTAGGTGGGGGGTTCTGGATCATCTAGTCTGGCTGACTGGAGCGCACTAGCAAGGTCTGTCCCTGCAGAACTGTACGGATGAGAGTCCAGGCAGGTCTCAGCCCCTGCTCGGTGTCTGGCTGAGGGGCAGAGCCTGCAGAGCAAGTCCATGCTCCTGCTGCCCACGGACCCTGGAGTCCCACAGGCTCTGCAGCCACCCGCTGGTGCTCTCTGCCCCGGCGTTTCTGTGCATGACAGGGCACAGCACAGAGGCTTCTTTGGGCTCCACTTGGTGGCAGTTTGCTCAGCGGGTGCTGGGCACCGGCAGTGCGAAGAGGGGGCTCTGTGGGGTTACCTGCTCAGTGCAGTGTGAATGAGAGTGAGCGGAGGGCCATTGCCCTGCCCCCGGAGCGTGAAATGGGTTGGTGGTGACGCGTGGCAGGGCCGAGCAGTGGAGTGTGTAATGGGCTGGGGGATGAGCTGCGTTACTGTGCGAGATAAACCTCTGCCCGCTGCAGTGTGTTCTGTGTCCAGTGCTCCTGGGAGTCTCCAGGGGCCGTCCGGTGCAGTGAGCCTGACTGGCCCTGAAACCAACAGCCCTGCTTCTGGCTGTGACGGGGTGGAAATGTTCTTAATGTTTCCTCTGGATATTGTGTGAGTGCCTCAGTTTCCCCTGTGCATGTCTTATGTGGAGGGATAAGGGTGTGTAATTAGTGAAGAGCAGAGGGCCAGTGTAAGTAAGTGGCCACACTCTGTCTCCTGGCGAGTAATGGCCCGGGCCCTTCCCTCTCTGCAAGGTGTTAGCTGAAAGTGTTGGAGGGATCAGGTGATGTCCTGGCCCAAGAAGGAGACAAAGGAAAAGCAGAGGAGGGGTTGGGGAGTGAGTTTTCAGCCTAAAGCTGGCTGGAGTCAGGCAGGAAAGGGCAGACGGGCTGTCTGGCTCTCTGCCCCCCAAAATGGACCCAGTGGAGGGGTCTGGCTCTCTGTATCTGCAAGCTCTGTTTTAGATCATCTTCCTGTGGTCTAATAAACCTCTGTTTTACTGGCTGGCTGAGAGTCACATTTGACTGTGGAGTTGGGGTGCAGACCCACGGGCTTCCCCAGGACCGCGCCTGGACAGGCTCGCTGGGGGAAGCGCACAGAGGGGCAGAAGATGTCTTCGTAGGGAGCAGTTCCAGAGCATTGCCCTGGGGACTCCGTGACACTGGCATAGGCTGCCCCAGAGATTGGTGGCACAGCTGGCTGTGGCCAGCGTGTGACCCGTGCTCGCTGGGCTGGCCGTGTCCCGGGCGGGACTCTGTGAGTGGAGAGCGTTGTGTCCTTGGCTGGACGCGTGGCTAGGTTAGGCGCTGGAGGAGTGCCAGGCTGTGCCCATATGCAGAGGTGGGGGGCGGAGGCTCCTCCTGGCACCAGGTGTCTGCTAATTGATCCCATCTGTCTGGGGGGAAGGCGAGCTGATGGGAGTCAGCTATTCTGGGAAGGTCGCAAGTCCTGACTCAAACGGCTCTCCTTGGAGGCGACTGGGGCTGCGTGTAGCTGCTGAGAGGGAGGCTCCGGACCTGTCCCCTGTCCTAGCAGCCCCCCTCTGCGTCCCAGCTCTGAGGAAGGGTGGCTGTGCGGAATTGGGCCTGGAGAAAGGCGACATGGCCGGCCAGTGACCTGGAGCTGGGAAGCTGAGTGACCTGAGCCGAGCCGGCTGCCGGGCCTGGCCCCACGGTGCTGCGGGAGGGGGCCCTGCTGGGCTGGGGGAGGCTGGTCCATAGGATGCTGGCGCAGGAACAAGGAGGGAGCTGATGGTGTCCTGGGTGGGGTGTGGAGTCCCTGGGGTGGAATGTCCAAGCAGCTGACTGCCACGTAGGAGAGCTCCGCGGTGCCATCCAGTGCCCAGGGGAGCATGCTGCCTGCCCCGTGCCAGTGCAATGGTGGGACAGGTCTGGGATGGCAGGGCCCAGCTGGCTGCCATTGAGGGAGGCAGGCTCCCTTCCTGTGCGTTTTAGGATGATAACGCACTGAAGATGGTGCCGGAGTGGGGCTCCGGCTCCCCCCAGCTCTGACTCTCCCTAGAGAGCTGCAGCGAGGTGCAGTGGCTTTCATTCTCCTCGTGGGGGAGCCCCTCTGGCCTGTCTGCCGGCTGGGAGCCCAACGCTTTCCCCACTAGATCACTGAACTCTGGCTCGGAAGCTGCTGGGAGGCGGCTGTGGGTGTCCTGCTGGAAGCTGACCCGCCTCCTCCACTGAGCTGCCCTTCAGGAAGGCTGCGCCGCCTCTTGGAGAGAAAACAGATCAGCCGTGGTGCTGAAAAATGACCTACCCAGGCTGTGGGCGGCTCCTAGGCCGTGTTCTCTCCATGCAGTCGATAAAGAGAACGGGATCGTTCTGCCCGTGGAAAGACACGGGCTGCACGCGTATCTGGCTAGACAGAGCGTCTGGCTTCTAGTCCTCTGCTTCAGGGCCTGTCCTGCACGGGCCAGCTGCCTTTCTTCTGTGCAGAGCTAACGGAGGTGGAGCCTTCTCCGCCGCGTAGCCAGCTGCTATCTGCTCCCCTGGGCGATGCCTCGCGGGCTCTGCTCCCCGATAGGGTGTCCAGCTGCTGCAGGGATGGTGGAGTGTGTGCCCACTGCCCAAATTCCCTGGAGAGCTGGCACTAACGGCCCCCTTGCTGGCACTTCCGGGCGAAAGCGCAAAGGGCGTCCCTTCCCCCAGCTCAGCGCTGGAGAGGGTGGGTCACGTGGGCTTCTACCTACAGGGCTGTGCCCCCAGCACCGCCCAACAGCACGACCGTGGCGGAGCCATGGGCAGCCATTTGGGGGTCACTGCGCTGCATGGGGATGGAGGATCCCTCTGGCCATGGCATGGCCGGGGAGGGTGAGACTGTGCCGGGGGTTGGGTGTTTGTGCCTGAGTCCTGGAGCACCGGCAGGCTGGGAAGAGCCATGAGAGCCCCCTCCAGCACACAGGCTGTGAGCACCGCGTTCCCCAGGCGGCCGGCCGGCCATCCATCCATCAGCAGGATGGGATGAGATTTGGCGGAACAGACGGCCCTGCAGCTTGGACACTTGCTAACCGACAGTTGGCCACAAAGTGCCCCTGAGGTTTGGCCTGCGGTGGGGGCGCGCCTGCCTTCCTGGCACTGCCAGCCGAGCCGCACTTTCCCTGCGGCCCCGGGGCGCTGGCTCCCTGCGCTCGGTTCTGTCCTCGCTGTGGGCAGAGGACCGTGTGCTGTGTGCAGCGGAGAGGGGGACCCCGCCAGGAGCCCTGGGGAGCTCTCCCCCATCCAGCACTGGAGCCTGAGGCCCTGGAGGCCTCCCCTCTCCAGCCAGCTGCCCTCCCTCCCGGCACTTGCCCCTCTCCATATTCCCCCTCCGCCCCCCAGCACCTGCCCCTCTTCAGCCAGCCCCCGGCACCTGCTGCTGGTTCTGGAGGGATCTGTTTTCAGATGAGGCGGGGGGCAGGGGAAGGAGCCTAATGCACCGGAGGTGCCTCGGAAATGAGATCCTTGCATGGATTCCTGGCCCTATCGATCCGTCGGCAGTTTCTGTCTCCTGACAGTCATAATCTCGGGCGGCTCGGAGGTTCCAGATTAATGGGCCCGGGAGCTGTCCATCCCTCACTTCACATTAATTACTGGAGAGGTGTTTTTCACTGATTTACCTGACAGCAGCCTGTGATGAATACCCCCAAACAGAGTGGGCAGAGATTAATCACAAGACCACGCCCTTCCCCCCGCTCCCTTCCCCCAAACCACAGGACAGACCCCCGAGCCATCCGTCTCCATAAACACTGCCTGAAGCGTATTGATAGGGGTCTGGGGCCTGGCAGATAGCAAGGCGCTTCATGTGCCAAAGAGTATGGAAAATAAATCTCTGCCAGGAAGGTGCGGCGGGCGAGCAGGGCTCTGCAGCCTTGCGTGGCCAAGCCGCAGGCAGTGTGGGCTAGTGGCTGGAGCACAGGACAGAGAGTTGGGACTCCTGGGTTTGCTCCCGGCTCTGCCACGGCATCACTTTGACTTTGAATTGGCTGCCTCAGTTTCCCCATCCATACAGTGGGGTAGTGACCCTTCCTGGCTGGGAACTGGCTCCTCTGCTGTGCTCTGTGCTCCTTGCATGAGATCACCACTTGTGGTCATTGCTCTGCCACGGCTGTTTGCCAGAGAACGTGCCAGCTCGGCAGGGGAGGGCCGTGTGCGCTAGCCGTCTTGTGCCCCAGATCTCAGAGCCTGCCTGCGGCTTGGGGCACTGTGCCCTGGCTGAGTGCGTCTGGACGCTGCCTCTGCAGATGGCAGAGAGCAGGGAAGATGCTGCCGGAGAGGGGCTCGTGGGCGCAGATGTTCAGGAGAGAATTGATTCTTGCGCTGATGAATGTAGCTTCATTACAGCGTGGCTAATTACTCACTGACCTTGCTAATGGATGGCTCTGTAGGCCAGGGATTGGCCTGGGAAGGGAGCGGGGTGACTGCTGGGGGCTCGGGAGAGGAGAAGTTGAGTTTCTCTCGCCTGCCCCAAGCTGTGTTGGTGAGAGCTCCGTGCCTTCACTGGGGAGCGGGGCACTCGGACCCAATGTGAGGGCAGCCCCAGGCTCTGGGTGGGGTGGGGGTTCTGGGGGCGCTCTCTGTCGGGGCACAAGGGCTGGGTGTTACTGGGCTGTGACCCCTCCTTGGGGGTCTTCTTCTGCTTGTCTCCAGGGAGCTGGTTCATTCCTTCTGCCTGCTGGTTCCATAGGGTGCCCGGCCTCTCACTGCGCTCCCCACCTGCTGCTTCAGAGCCAGGTGTGAGAAGTCTGGTGTCCGTCACCCCTTGAGTGCCCTGAGCATCCCCATTACACGGCTGCTCCTGTGCGGAGCTGCCCCACGCGTGGCCCTGAGGTCCTTGGCTGAGCGGGTGTTCCTGGAGGAGGAGCTCTGGAGGAGGGGGGCCTGGAGCTGCTTTGTGTCCACTTCAAAAGTCTTGATGTTTAGTTCCAGTCAATCTCTTGCTCTAGAAAGGAAAATCTTGGTGCCTGAGCTCCCTGCTCTGTGCCAGGCTTCATCCGTATCTGTCTCTTCCTGCCTCTTATTCCTCTCCTGTTTCAGCTAAACGGCTCCAGCTTTCCGCTCTTCCCAGGGCGCTCTGTGTTGTTCATGTGTGGTTGGTGTGTGGGGGTGAGAGAGAGACAGGTAGCAAACTCTGTATTGGACTGTGGCAGGACTTCCATCGTAGTCTCTGTGTTCTGCTGCCCTCCTGGCTGGCTGAGCCGGGTGCTGTCTCGCAGCAGGGATGCTGTGAGGTGGAGAGAGGAAGGTCGGTCTGAACAAAGCCCTTTCAGCCTTTCTTATTTTCTGGGACGGGGATGAAGAAGCCCCCTCCCCAAATGTCAGGTGGGCGTTGCATGCAGTCCCCCTTGACTGCCCTGCGCTCTTGAAGGGTCAGTAATGAGTGCCCAGTGACACCCAGGCAGGAGGCTAGTCCTTGGTGAGGAATGACGCCAGGCCAGGCCAGCAAACAATGCCCTGGATGATAAGCTGTTGGAACGTGCTTCCGCAAGCACGCAATCCAATGTCCCAGCGGTGTTTGGCTCTGCGAGCCCATCTGCAGGGCCATGTTAGCAGCAGAGCGAGTGTGTCCATGGAGATGGTGTCAGTAGGACAGTGGAGTCCGTAGCTGGTCCTGCCATGAACAGTGACTTAAAACCAGCCGCCTCCTACTCAACAGAACAGCCCCGAGGTAGGGGGGCCGTCCCTGCTGATTGGGGCCTTGGGGCCGTCTCTTGCCTTAATGACGGTTTCCTGCTTTTTGCTCCTTAGCCCAGCCAACCTCTCCTTCCTTGCGTGAGCCCCAGTGCTGGGGCCGCTCAGTGACACCTGGCTATGCTTGCTGCAGGCGTGGGGGACAGGCAGAGCTTCTGTCGCTGGGGCCAAGGCATGAGAAGGAAGCTCCTGGTCCCAGGCAGGGCAGTGGGGCTGGCAGGTAGGAAGCCACCCTCGTACGTCGGACACGTGGCATGGAGCTACCGTTCTCCTGCCGCTGTCCGGGTGTGGCTGTGTTCCAGGCCCCTGGTGAGCCTGGTCTGCCCGCAGGTGAGCTGTGCCCTGCAGAGCTCAATACTAATTGTGTCCCTAGCCTCTGTTTGCCAGAAGCTGAGAATGGGTGAGAGGGGATGGATCACCTGAGATTTCCTGTTCTGTTCATTGCCTCTGGGGCAGCTGGCATTGGTCGCTGTCGGCAGACAGGACATGGGGCTAGATGGACCTTCGGTCTGACCCCGTGTAGCCATTCTTATGTTCTCGTGATTGTCTTATGGTGGGTCTCTGAGTGCAGACCCGTAACCCGGCTGGCACGGGCTACAGTCTGTGCCCATATGCCATTCTCCTGTCTCTGTCTGGGCGCGGCTGTGTGCCCAGCCCCTAGTGACGTTTTGAGTGTAATATGGAATCTCCTTGACAGGTGACAGGACCAGAAAGAGTTAATGAACTGAGGGACTGACCTGATGGATGGCCCAAACTTTAAAGAGTGCTGTGCAGGATATGTAAATGATTAGAGCTTTGAAATGCAGCCGCCATTGATAGAGAGAGAAGAGTAGATGTTTATTCAGGTATTGTGATGGAAGCAAACAAGTCTTGTCTATTCTTATGGCTTTGAGTCAAAGATCAAAAAGGAGTATTAGTATTTAGGAAGATACTTGAGTAAAATAGTAGTGTTGTCTCTGTGTCTGTTTGAAGGTTGTGGTAACCTGTATCTGAAGGGTTTAATGGATAAACTATCCTGTGCTAATTGCCAGGATGTTGGGGAGAAGGAAAGTTAAGTTGATTGTTTTCACAAGCCAAAATGCTACTGCAAATGTATAAAAACGCTGGGACAGGATCCTTCTTCATCTCCGATCTGCTTTGGGGTTCAAGAAGGGGAAACCCTGAGCCATAAGGATTGAGATCCCCAGTCACTGACTGGAGTCACCCTGTATATGGACATTGGACTATAACCTATGGACTATTTCTAAAAGGACTTTTGGCAACTACCAGCTCATCTCTGCTCTGCCTCTAAACCTCAAGAATTGAATCCAGTCTGTGTGTCTATGCATCTTTTAACCAACACTTTCTCTTTTCTTTCTTAATACATTTTAGCTTAGTTACCAAGAATTAACTAAGTGTGTATTTTGGGACAGATCTAAGCTATCATTTGACCTGGGTCTGGGGCTTGGTCCTTTGGGGTCAGGAGAACCTTTTCTTTTTTATGATGAAGTAAGATTCTCAGTAATCATCATCATATCTGATGTGTGTGTCTGAAGGGAGGCCCGAGGCTGGGCACTTCAAGGGGAACTACGTGGGTTGGGACTTCTTAGTGACCAGTGAGGTGCTATAGAAGCTGTTTTGTGCTGTCTGGTAAATCTGATATTAGGATATACAACCAACGCTTGGGGTTTGCCTGGCCCATTCCGTTTGCAGTTCACCCCAATTGAGTGACCTCAGCTGGTTCCCACGGGCAGCATCGTCAAACCCCTAGTGATCAGGGCTGCCGTGGTGGAACTCAATACTGATTGTCTGCGGGTGGCGTTGCAAACGCAGGCCTAGAACCCAGTGGGCACGGACAGCAATGGAGGCAACTTTCTGCTGCTTAAAAACCTCTAGGAAAGTAGCGGGCTGACGGGGGCAGTGCTGAGCAGGGGGGTCTGGGGGTTAGTGTTGGGGTGACGGGGGCAGTGCTGAGCGGGGGGCGTCTGGGGGTTTGAGCCCCTCATAAATCAGCCCGCAGGGTTTCGTGTTGGCTGTTCTGGTGAGCTCATGTTGTGGTGTTACCGAGTGGGGAGCTGGGCTGGGGCGGGCTCACTGGGTGCTGGCCCCGTCTTGGTGCAGTGTCGCGTTCCCTGTGGGGCAGTCTGTGGTGCCGGGGGCTGGGGTGTGTTCACCAGCCTCGCTCGGAGCTCCACGGTCCCTCCCTTAGCACTGGGGTCTGTGCACCGTGTGTGTGTCCTATGGACGCCAGGCTGGGCCGGGGGCTTGCTGATCCGGGGCTCCAGCTGTCTTGAGAGAGGGCTGGGGCCCAGGCCATTGGGTTACTTGATAATGGATGTGGAAAGCCCAGAGGTGTCGGAACCCGGGGTGGGACGGGAGGAGAGGGATTGTTTGTTTGTCAGAGGCCTGGAGCACTCGGGGTTGAGTGAGTGGTGTAGAGACCTGGCCTGGGGGTGACAGTGCCACTCACTCCAGTTCCGCCTGTCCACCCCCGTGGTGAGGGAAGGGCAGCAGGGCCCAGCCCATGGGACAGGGCCCGTGCGAGGCAGGCTGGGTCTCTTGTCTCCATGGTCACGGGTTGGAAGAGAGGGGGCCTTACTTTTGGATTTTGTCCCACCCCCAACAGCCTTCCCGGGTCGGTAGCATTGCTGCCGTGGTGATGAGTGAATTCTTTCTCTCCCTTGCAGGCGAAGGTGGCACCATGGAGCAGGATGGGGAGCAGAGACGGGCCCGGCCCAGGAAGCCCGACATGGCCCTCTACGTGCCCAAAGCCCGCCGGGAGACGCCAGCCCACAGAGCTGGTGCTGGGGGAGCCGTGGGGAGTCAGAGGGAGGAGGAAAACCTCCCTGTGCTGCAGAAGGAGGGCACCAAAGTCCACTGTGAGAGGCAGAGCCCTGGCGTTGGTGCCCGCCAGCATGTGGCCAGAGTGGGGAGGAGGTCGGAGGGGAGAAGAAGGAAGCGCTTACCCCTGGGGGACAGTGAACGGGGCAGTGCTCCAGAGCAGCTCGAAGGGGCCTCTGCCGAGGGCTGGGATCAGCGTCACACACCCCACCACAACCCTCTGGTCCCAGAGGAGCAGCTGTGTGGGCGGCTGGAAACAAACCTCCACAGTGAAGAGCCCAGCCCTCAGGAGCCCCGAGTGGGTCAGGCTCCTGCCCGGCCAGCGGGCAGGGAGCAGCAAGTGGAGCTGAGCCCAAGGTGCTGGGATTCAAGGACAGGTGCTGGAACATGTTCCCATGTGTTGGTGGAAACAGCTAGTCCCCTGCGTGGGGGGAAGGAGCACGCACAGGAGCAGAGGCACCGGGGCCCACTGGCTTGGCACGGCACTTCCTTTCCACCTTGCAAGGAGAGCAGTGATGAAAGATCAGAGCAGGCAGCCGGGAGCTCAGGGAGCGCATCTGAGTGTGCAGGCAAGAGCATCCCTGTGCTGAGCTGGGAGAACGCAGGAAGCGCGTGCGAGCTCAGAGAGGAGGGTGCCGCAGATCAGA
>ML677382.1:11628123-11638477 GCA_007922305.1 Dermatemys mawii
CTGTAGGGGTGGCGCTGGCCCTGGCAGTGCCCGGGGGGGTGGCTGTGAGGCTGTAGGGGTGGCGCTGGCCATGGCAGTGCCTGGAGGCGGGTGCAGCTGTGGGGCCCGTGGATGAGGCCGGCTGCTGAGGCTGCCAGCTGTGCCCACTGGGATGTTCTCCGGTGCCCCCTGCCTCCGCGTGCTAGAGCCTGGGGCTGGTTCTGTCACTCTGCTGTTGCCTGTTGAGGATGGGGAGGTCAGGCGGTAACGACCACGGGCTGCTGGCTCCGGGGGTCCCAGCACTGGTCTCTGGGTGGGCACGGGCTGCTTGGGCATGGCCACGGCACAGGCCTGGCACGTTGCCCAGTGTGCTCTGCACAGCCAGCAGCCGGTGCCCAGGAGGGGCTGCTTTTCCCTCACCGCGAGGGCAGGCTGGGCACGTCTAAGCCTGGGGCGAGGAGCTGGGGGCGCCTCTTGGGCCCTATTCTCAGGGCTTTCCTGGCAGGCTCCCTTGGGGCAGGTGGAATTGCCCCCCCCCAGACTCTAGCCCCTCCCTCTCCCCGCAGCGCGCGATGCCCTGAGCAGCAGGCACGTGATGGTGAAGACCCGGCCCCTGGCGCAGGGCACGAGAGCCGCCAAGGCCAAAGCCAGGGCTTGTGCTGGTGAGTGTGGAGGGGGGCGAGCGCCCCGCCCTGTCCCGTCCTGTCCCAGCCCCGGGGCTCCAGGAGCAGAGTCCACACGTGGGGATGCTGCCGCTCATTCACCCGGGCAAGGGCCGGGCACACCGGGGGCGAGTGAGGCCCGGATTGCGGCTTGACTGGCTTGTGGGCACTCGGCAGGGCGGTGTGGGTGCCAGGAGGGAGCTGCCCCTCCCCCAGGCTGTGCTCAGCGAGCCTGCGGGCTCAGGGTCCGGGGGACTGGCCATGGATGCCAGCGTCGGGTGTGGGTCCACCACCATCCTCTGGGAACAGAAAGTGGTGGCTGCTTGCCCCACGCCCAGTGCTGAGTGGCCTGGCCGGGAGGTGCCCACCCACAGGACAGGGAGGGCTAGGGGCACATCCTGCCCTGGTGCAGCCAGCCGCGTGGGGGGTCCCGGTGTAGACTGGGCCCTGGTGGTTGGTGGTAATCTCCCGGCGGGGCGGGCTAGCAGCCCCCAGCCTGAGGCCGGCCCTGCTGGGAACGGTACCATCGTGGCTGTCCCCTCGCTCCAGACTTCCTGCAGCCGGCGAAGGAGCGTCCGGAGACGTCGGCGGCCCTGGCCCGGAGACTGGTGACCGGAGCCCTTGGAGTGCGGAGCAGCCAGAGCCGGGCCGAGCGCGAGGCCGAGCGCAAGAAGCTGCAGGAGGCCCGAGGTTGGCTCCCGGCGGCTGCTGCTTTCCTGCTGCGGGGCCTGGAGCTGCGGCCCGGGCTGCTCGGCTCGCCGGTGCCGGGGGCAGCGCGTCAGGGCAGTGTGGGGCGTGTGGGGGTTTCTCGCCCGTCTGCTCCACGCCCGCTCCCTGCCGCTGGCTGTTCGGGGAGAGCCAGCAGGCGGGCCGGGAGCCGGGAGAACCCCAGGGAGCAGCGGGCGCAGCAGGAAGCAATGCTGGTGTTCAGTGCTCTGCTGGGGGACCGGAGCCGTGCCTGAGCTCTGCCCCCTGGGGCCTTGCCCCCAGTTCAGGCCCTGTCCCTGGCCAAACTCCCCCTGGGGAAAGTGAATCCCCTGCCGTGTGTGAGGCGGGGAGGAGTTAGACGTTGTCCGCAGCCCACCCCAGAGGTGGGTGCAGTTCTGCGGGTGGGGACGTGCGGGCTGGTGCAGGCTGTGGCCCAGGGGTTCCAGGCTGCGGCCCAGGGGTTCCAGGCTGCGCTGGTTCGATGGCACTTTGTGCTACACCCTGGCCCTTGGCCACTCTGGGAGTTGGGCACCAGAGTCCCCATGACCAGCCCTGTGCCTCAGCTCATGCCCACCTCGCTCCTGACACAGCTCGGTGCTGCCAGGTGTGCCAGGCTCAGGAAATGCCACCCACGTGGCCAGTCCGGGCGCGCCTTCTCTTCCCACGTGGGGTTGGTGGGGAAACCATCCCCCCAACTTACTGGTCAAGCTGCCTGGCTCCTAGCGTGCTATCCCCCCCGGGGGCCGTGCCGTGCTGCCTCGCAGAGCAGCGCGCCGTGGGGCCAGGAGCAGAATCCTGGCTCCAGCCTCCTGTAACCCCAGCAGGCCCCGCGCTTGCGTTTCATGAGTCCCTGGGGCTGGCGGCTCCCCCAGATTGTCCGGTGGCTCCTGGTCATGCCCGTCCGGGGCTGCACCCTCCTGCCCCTGTCCTGGCTTAGCTCACTCCACCAGCCTCTCCCAAGCCTGCCCTGCCCTGTCCATCACTGGGGCATGCGCTGGGGGTGCAGTGCCAGCTCCTCTCTTGTCCTGCTCCCAGGCTGTCCCTGGCTCTGAGGGGGGTCCTGTGCCATGGTACTTACAGCCCCTCCCCCATTTAATGCCAGCTGCAAACCTCGTTGGCTGCCTTGGCTTGCTCTGGGCCAGGGCTCTGCGGTGCCACCAGGCTGGTTGTGGGGGGGGGGTGTTGCTGCCTGGGGGTGTGCAGGCAGCTCTGGAAGGGGGAGCAGGGTTCTCCACTCCAGGACCTGCCTTTGGCTCCGTGGTTTGCAGCCCCTCTAGAGCCACACCTGAGGCAGCCCCTGGCTCTCAGCGGGGCCGCTGCAGGCTGTCTGTGCGCCCGGTCCCCTCTGGCAGCTGGCTCGCGGCCCTCCGGCTGCAGCAGCCAGATAACCGGTGATGGAGCGAGCCGGCCTGGTGAATGGCCAGAGCGTGGCCAGGGCAACGGAGCAGGAGATTAACCCTCCCCGGCTGCCTGCCAAGAGAGCGCTCTGCCCATTCTGTGCCATGGGGGTCTGCCTGTCCATGCAGGCCCTCGCCCCCTGCCCAGGCCCCTCCCTCCTGCCCACTTGTGGGGCGGGGTCAGTGCTCACTGGGGCGAGGAGTCTCTGCCACTCCTACCCAGGGCATGATGGTGCCGCTTAGGAGGGTGTGGGGGGACAGTGGCAGGAAAAGCCTGGAGCTGAGCAGAGATCTTCTGTTCCTGGGGGTCCACCCCACTGCCCCCCTTGGAATAGCTGAGTGAGGGGCCCCCTCAGACCGGGGGCGCTGGCCAGGACCCCCAGGTCGCTGCCCTCCCCACCTGCCTATGGCCGCAGGTGCGTTTCTCTTGGGCTGCAGGGATCAGCTCTTGCCACTAGGTGGAGCCCAAGCGGCGCTCTCGGTGTGGGGCACCGGAGCGGGGTCACAGGTGGGGCGACAGACGGGCTCAGAGCTCCCAGGCCCCCTTGCCTGCTGCTCTCAGCCCCAAGAGCCCCTGACCGTCCCTGGGAGGGTGCTGCGGTGCGGGGGCAGGAGCGGGGGTGGGGGGCAGTGCGTGGCTGGGACAGCCAGGGCCGGGGAGGGCGCTTGCTGGGTACCCAGGAGCCTGGAGCCCGGAGCCAGGCTTCAGCCCGGCTCCCTCCCTTGTCTCTGCAGAGAGGAAGCGCCTGGAGAACAAGCAGCGGGAGGACGTCTGGGAAGGCCGGAACTGAGCCTGGGCGGCCGCGAAGGAGACCAGAGCACCCAGGGCTGCTGGCAGGCGCTTGGCGGGGGGCACTGAGGTGCCGTGGGCTTCAGGGGCCAGCTGCACCCACGCGGGCCGGCCAGACTCTGTCGGTGGGGGGGAGGGGAGAGGCCCGGCTGGAGCCTGGCGCGGGCGGGGAAAGGGGTCTGGCTGACAAAACGCAGCAGCTGTTTGTATTAGGACTCTTAGTGGGGGCGGGGAGGGGCTGTTTGCGCCCCTGGGGAATGGGGGTGGGGGCTGGCAGGTCCTGCCAATGGCTCAGTGTGCCCCTCGCGGGGCACTGGCCTCCCCTGTCCCATCTGTTGCCTGTGGAGACGCTGGAGCGCGGGGAGTCGGTGCTCTGGAGCAGGCCGGGTTTTGAGGCAGGGCTGGAGCAGCATAACTCAGCTGCGTCTGGTGATCGTGCCCTGTGCCTGGCACTGCCCGGGCTTCCCTGACACACCGGCTGCAGTGGGCGGTCACTGCTGGGAGCGCGGCCTCCAGACTGGCCTGCTCGATCTCAGCCCCCTTGCTCCCTGCAGCAGCGCGGGCCGTGCGGACAGCCCTGGCAGCGGGAGGGGAGTTCACAGGACTCTGCGTGAACCATGCTTTGGCGAGCCGAGCCAGGCCGTGTTGAGCCGAGCTGAGCCGAGTCAATGCAGCGCAGACTGGGGGTGTGCCAAGCGAGTGAGGGAGAAGCCGTGTGAGATGGAGATTCCCTGTCTATTTTGCTATTAAATGGCCTGGTTTTTACACTGCCCAGAGCCTCCGGGCTGAAGCTCTCTAGTTAACCCTGGCGATGGAGTGATGTGGGGGGCAGAGGGGGCTGCAGACCTGTGTATCTGGCTGTCTCAGCACTGGGGAAGCTATTTGGGATAGTGGCAGAAGCGCGGGAGCTAGGTATTCCTGGTGAAATGGTTAATGTGTGGGCATTTAACCATTAGGCTTCAGAGTGAACAGCTTCAACACGACGGCCTCAGACTGACACTGGGGGTCAGGTTTTGGGGGGAGGGCTTGGTGCCATATGAGGGGAGCCCCCTGGGCCATGCGCTGGGAGTCAGGAGTTCTGTTCTGCTGGCCAAGCACACGGCAGGTGCGCACTAGAGACCTTCTGCACTGCCTGGCCCCCAATCCTGCCCTGCGACCTGACTGGGCGCTGGGAAGGGGCCTGGGCAGCATGGGGTTAACAGTGACCCCCAGAATGGGAGGTGAGACAGACAGGTATTGGGGAACCCTCCGTCCCTTGACACTGTGAGCCCCTGGCTGCCCTTGGCCCTGGCCTAGCTTCTGCACTAGCCTGGGTCCCACGTGCTGCTTTTCCTCCAGGGTTTTATAGACACCTCAGCCCCCTTCTGCTCAGTCCCTCGGAGACGAGCCCCAGGGCCGCGGTCTGGGCGCAGGCCCCGCGGGCTGCAGAGTGAGTGAGACGCCTCCCGGGTCCCTGGGGAAGCGGGACAGTTTCAAGGGGATCTGTCAGACCCCAGGAGCTCCCACCTGGGCTGAGGCACTGGGGAGGTTGGGGGCTGCTGAAAGCTTTGTACAGGCCAGTCCCATCTTGGAGTGCTGAGAGCACCGGGCCGCGCTGCCCTGGACTCCATCTTGTGCCCCCTTCAGTGTGAGCCCTTCTCAGGGCCTCTCTTGTGGGGGTCCAGCCCCTCCACCTCCTGGAGCCGCACCTCTCTGAGCCTTAGCCCACCTGCCTCTGCCGTGAGCGCCCCCCACGCAGTCCACTTGCTCTGGGCCCCTGGGGCCCCCCTCCCAGAGGGAATAATGCCCCCACCACCATTCTCTAGCCCGGAGTGACTCAGCCAGTCACACAGGTTTATCGAGTGTTGAACCCAGCACAGGAAACTCTCAGGACCCTCAGGCCTGGCTTCCCTCAGCCCAGCACATCCCAGTCTCCCTGCACCCGGGGAGGGGGGCTCTGCCTGCTCCCCATCTCCAGCCCCGAGCCCCCCGCTGGGCAGCTGAGATCACTGCCCCCCAGCCCCGCCTCTGTCCATTGTCTCCTCTCCAGGTAAACAGGGTTGTAAACAGGGTCACCTGGGCCCCCTCTCCTCTGGCCCCTCTGGCTAGAACCGGCCAATCTGGTCACCGGGGTCCTGTCTCCACAGCCCATTGTCCTCCCATTGGCCAGAACCGGCTGCGACTCCTGAGCTGGGCCTCGGGGTCACCAGGTCACCAGTCGCTGGGGTCTCCATTCTCCAGGCCATGGGCTGGGGTCCCAAGTTCCCTCGCTGGTCCATGTGTCCCAACAAACTCCCTCTCCCAGCACCTCATTAAACCCCGAACACCCAGGGAAACTGAGTCCCACCCCCTTGGCTTGCAAACCATTGACAAAATAAACCAAGAAAACCTCCCGCTTGGTCACAGGGGCCCACTCGGGTTCGCGGGGGAAAGTAGCTGGCGGGCGAAGGGGTGAGAACTAGGTGGGGCGCCCTGCCTCTGGAGGACCCGCTCCAGCAGTGAGCTGGCAGTCGCTGTGCCCCGTGACCACCATATCCCATAAATAGCAGCCAGCACTTAGTGCAGCAAGCGTGTCGGGCTGTGGGCACACGCTGCTTCCGCCTCTGTCTGGCGGAAAGGTCACAGGCGGTTTCCGGGCACCTGGCCACTTAGCAGCCCCTGCAGAGCAGCCGGGAACAAGGGGCCCTGTGTGCCCAGGGGAGGAGAGCGGCCGAGTGCCCTGACCCCGAGCTGGGTCTGGACATGGGAGCAGCTCCTGTAACTCCTGCTCAGGTGCTAGGGCAAGGAATGGGTGCTGGCAGTGCCCCGCGAGCCAGGGCCCCTCTAGAGGAGGGGAGGGCTGCTGTGGGAAGAGGTGCTGCCCATTGTCATGGGGGGTGGGGGAGTCCCGTTCCCACACCCCCCACTTCTTGGGATTCACAGTGATTCTTAGCCAGCCAGTAGATCAGAAGGTTTATTTGAGATGCCAGGCACACAATCCCACTTAGAGCTGTCAGTACAAACAGGCCCCCTTGGCCCGGCCCTTCTTGGGGGGCAGGGGATGAGACCCCGAATCCGGGCTCCCTCCTCTCCCTCAGCCAGCGTCTAACCCCTTTTCAAAAAACTCCCACGTCTGCCTCCCCTTTGTTCCCTTGCCAGCCCCAAGGTGTCAACTCCCCTCCCCCTCCATCTCAGGTTACAGCTCCAGGTTTCCAGGTCAGAGTAGCTCAGCCTCAGGCGTCATGTCCACCCTTCCCCCTGCTTGTCACACCCATAGGCAAGGGTACCATGCTCCAGCTGCCACCATGGGGGGGAGAGACACTTCCCCCGAGAGCCCTGGGCGGGCGAAGGGGGCAGTGAAGGCAGCCCAGGCGGAGCCCCTGCTGCCTGGCCGGGGCCATGAGTGGCAGGAAGGGGCCGGGCCCAAGGAAGCCTGCCTGGCAGGGATGTGCTGCCTGGCAGTGTGTTTCCATCCTGCCCAGAGCAGCGGGGTGTGTCCTGTCTAGGACGGGGCAGGTGGCAGCCCCTCTGCAGGACGTGTGATGTGGGCAGCGGTCTGGGCCGGGGCGGGCAGGCGGGTGGGACCTGCTTTTCCTGGCACTCGCAGGAGCTCTAACCACCTGGCGGCTCATCGGAAACAGCTTCCCTCTGCTCTGGGCTGCTGCTTGTCCCGGGAGGGCAGGTGCCGCCGGTGGGGAGCTGAAGGTGACTGCCAGGAACCTGCTGTGCCCCATTCGTACCACGCTGCCCTTGCGGGGAGTGGGCCAGTCCCACGGCCCAAAGTCAGAGCTGGGTCCGTCTTCCAGGCTGGCAGGCCCTGGGCTGGGGCAGGGAGCTCACACAGCCCCTGGCTAACCTCCAGTCAGCCCAGAGTGACCCCCTTAGCGCCCCTTGTCCGTGTGTCCTGAGTCCGCCTGACAGAGCCAGACCCCCTGCCCATGCCAGGCGCTGGGTACTGCCCAGAATGTCTCGTCTCTCCTCCGTTAAACAGCCCTGCCCCCTGGCCTCTCCCCTCACAGGCCCTGGAGGGGAACATGGGGCAGGGGATCTCTGGAAACGTACCCTCTGCCCTACACCGCCCCTGAAGCTCTGGCACCAGCCCCTGTCCGGCAGGTCCTGGGCTAGCTGGCCTGTTGGGCTGGCCCGGTGTGACCGTGCTCAGGGCTGCTGTAGCCTGTCTGAGCTGGGCCTCGAGACCTGAGCCGCGGGCACCGCTGCCATTCAGTCACCTCAGCCCATTTTCTCCCCCCTGCGTTACACCCCCACCGTGGGGCCGGGCGGCTCAGAGCTGCGTCCCCGTCAGCAGCGTGCAGGGAGTGGCCAGCGCGATGCGCTCGTCTTCTCGGAGCAGCTACGAGTCCTCGGCCCCAGGAGAGGGGGTGAACAGTTCGTGTTTTACTTCACACTGCCCGGCCCCAAATGTCATCTGTGCTGCCAGCCCCCCTTGCTCGCCCTCCCAGCCTGCTCGGGGCCCGACGCCCCAAAATGGGGGTCAGGCTGGGACTGGGGGTGGAATTTGTGGGGTTCTCGGTTTGCTTTTGGAATGATGCACACGCCACTGAAAGCGCAGGGAGGGGCCGCCCCGCCCAGCACACGGGACAGTCCAGACCTCAGGGGCCTGGGCACACTTTGCAGCTGACACAGAAATGGTGGCGTGGCGAGTAAGGGCAGGATCCGGCCACAGCGTGACTGCGGAAGCTGGACTCCTGCGCTAACGGACAGTCGCATGCAAGGTCTCTCGGGGGCCCAGGCCCCAGCCAGCTGGGTCACAGTCCCACATGGAGCTCCGGGTCTCCGCAAAGAGCAACCCGCTGTCCCCACTTCTGCTAACCAGGCACCACCCAGGGGAAACTGAGGCACACACACGCTATTCACACAAAATATTACGGACAATTCCCACTCCAGCCCGACACGCCCCTGCGGCCAGACACCAGCCTTTGACTTGCACAGAACCTTTATTAGTGACACGCCAGTGCTTGCACAAGTGGTGCTGAGCTCGCGGCTGCTCCTGAGATGGGGGGGTTGGGGCTGGGCCCCAGAGGCACAGGGCGGTTCTGCCCGCTGGGGCAGCTGAGGTAGTCGGCCTGGGATGGGATGCGGAGGTAGGGTCGTGAGTCGTGGTGCCCTCCCCCACGGGGCATGGCTGCTGGGCCCAACGGTGCCCCCGGGTGTTAGGCAGGCGCCAGCCCCCTTCGCCCTCCAGCACCAAGAGATACCAAGGCTCCCTGAGCACAGTCCTGGCTGCCCCAGCCCGAGAGGGCCAAGGGGACAACAACCAGGACTGGAGGGGCGGGGCTGGCCTGCCCCCCCCAGCACAGAGGGGCCTTTGTGGGGGAGCTCTCGGGGGTGCAGTGTGACCCTCTGCTCCAGCTTCCCCCCCTGCGGCTGCTGTTTGGGGGCTGCGCTGCGCCTTCCCCCCCGTCAGATGAGGTTACTGGCCAGGCGCTGCTGCTGTTCCAGCTCTTGGACGGCGTCGGCGCTGTACTGGTCACCTGGGGAGAGGAGGGACCCGCGTGAGTGGGGGACCCGTGCCCCCAACCTGACCAAGAGGGGGAGGGGCACGGGGCCTGGCTGCTGGAGGCCTGGTGCCCACGGTTGCTCCCCAGTGGGGTGTGCACGGTGCTGTACGCTGCCAGCTGGGCCAGGGGGCTCAGCTACCCACCCTCCTCAGCCCAGGGCTGGGCCGGCTGCCACCTGTGCCACCTGTTTCTGGGGCAGGCGTGAGCACCGCCCTGCCCGCCCCACCTCCCCGTCCTGACACCCTGGGGGTCCACCCCGATTCCCCACACACTGCCCGCTCCGACCCCCTGGGGCCCCGCCCCGACACCCCACCCGCCGCCCACTCCAATCCCCTGGGGCCCCGCCCCGACACCCCACCCGCCGCCCACTCCAATCCCCTGACACCCCAATGCCCTGCCCGCCACCTGCTCTGACCCCCTGGGGCCCCGCCCCGATGCCCCACTAGCTGCCCATTACCCGTGTGGCAGCCGTGCAGCCAGATGCGGTGCCCGTCGTACTTGCACTGGCACCTCATGACATTGTTGGAGAAATCGGACTCGGCTACTTCGTGCTTGGGGTTCACGATGACCTGGGGGGGAAGGAGAGGAGAGGGGCAGGGGGTCCTCGGGGGCGGGGGGGGCAAGGCCAGGAGTGCGGAGCTGGTGCCGGGGCAGGTGGGAGAGGGACAGGGGCTGGGCGAGCAGCCAGCGCCCCAAGCCCCCCACCAGCTGCTCCCAGCGGCGGGCACGGCCCAGACGCCCTGCACAGGAGACAGGGCTCTGGCCTCTGGCACAGGCTGGCGGGTTCCCACCCCGGCCAGCTCCCAGGACAGAGCCAGGCCCTGAGCGGGCCTCGTGGGGAGACGCAGACGGGGGGGGGGGGCGCAGTGGCCCCGCACACTCAGCGCCTACCTGTAAGACGTAGCTGCCGGGCCCCACGTCGCTGATGTCCACCCACTGGCAGTCGATGTCGTGCCGGTAGGTGTCCCAGCACCCCACACTCACGCCCTGCTCCCCAAAGTTGGCACATGCAAAGTGCCGCTGCCGCCCTGCGGAGAGATGGGGAGGGGACAGGATGACTGGGGCAGCCCCCACCCCTTGTCCCATCAGCGCCCACCTTCCTCCCACCCCCCCAACCCCTGCGCCGGAGAGCTCTTCCTTGGGGTGCTGGTTTGGGGGGAGCTCCCTGCTACCTCAGGCCCGGCCTGTCCCAGCAGGGGGGGCTGTGGGGAACGGGGCAGGAGCACTGCCTGTGGGGGCAGAAGCTCCTGATCATTCAGTCCTGCCCTCTCCCGCCGGGGGTCCGGGTTGCTGTGGGGAGTGGGGCAGGGCTGGCTGTGGGGGGAGGTTTCCCAGCAGGGG
>ML677382.1:11650927-11676656 GCA_007922305.1 Dermatemys mawii
GGGGGGGGGGAGGGCTGGGAGCCAGGACTCCTGGGTTCTCTCTGTGGCTCTGGGTGGGGAGAGGGGTCTAGTATGTTGGGGGCAGAGGGCAGGACTCCTGGGTTCTTACCAGCTGTGCCACTAGCTCACGCTGTTGCATGTTTCTTGGTAGCCTCCCTGTTGATGGGCCGGAGCCCACGGCTGTCTGGGGTTTCCTCACTTCAGGACCTGGGGTGCCAAGGCTGCCCCACGGATCCGTTCCAAGGGGGCTGTTACGGGGGGGGCTAGCAGCCTGCTCAGAGAGCGACGCGGGCAGCATGGACTGTAAAGGAAAAAGGCACTCCGGTGTGACCCGGCGCGGGGACCGTGCCCCTCGCTGGCGGGCAGGAGGGAAGGACTGTGGGGCCCAGGGCCAGGCCAGCCAGGCCATGCAGCCCCGTGCACTGGGCCAGCGGGAGGGTGAGGGCACTATTCTTGGCCGGTCAATATTGATTCACAAGTCAGGTGCAGCTGGGCCTGCAGCGGTTTTATTTCGGGCGGGGCTGGGCCCTCAGCCAGCCCTGTCCCCGGGGAGGAAGAGGGCTGGGCAAGACACTGAGCCCTGTCATCTTCAGGGAGGGTGCGGTGGGTTAGGACACACCCTGCTCATCGCCGCAGGCGGGGGGGAGCCTGCTAGACACTCTCACACCAAAGCCGGCCCTGGGGGGCCAGTGACTGACGCTGCTCCAGCCCTGCGGGGGGGGGGGACGGGCTGGCATGGGGGGCACAGCCGGATCCAGGACCCCTCTGGCGAGGGGCACTGCCACAAACACTGGCCCAGCGCCCCTCTGCGCCCGGCGGCCCTGAGCACGGCTCTAGGGACCGGTGGAGAGCAGTCGAAGTGCGCAGGGGACCTGCCCATGGGGGGGGGCGGTGTCCATGTCCGTCAGGGGCTCGCGGGGGGTGTCTGGGCCCCCCCCCCACCTCATGGTCAGGTGAATGTGGCTCAGAGCAGCCCCCAGGGGCAGGGCGGGGGGGAGGTGGGGGTGTGATTCACACTCAACCTGCACCATCCTGGTCCCCTGTCTGCCCAGGGGAGCCGCGTCCAGCGCTCTGCCTCGGGGCTCCCCGTGTGACTGCGGCCGGCCTGGCACCGGGCAGGGGGCACCGGCCAGCAGCAGCACGCCCCCCCCCCCCGCCCCCGTGCAATGGGGCTCACTGAAGTCACCGGGTCTGGGCAGTGGTGAGATGGTGCTGCCCCCTGGTGGTGCACATTGGACAAGCCTTCATCCCTCACAACAGGGCGCCCATAGGGGATCTGGCGCCTGCCTGGGGGCCTTGGGGTGGGGCCGCCCCCCCGGCGGGTGAGGCTGGGCAGTGCCAGTGCAGGGAGCACCCCAAGCGCATGGGGCTGGGCAGGGCCCAGGAGTGACGCCCGGACCCGCAGGGCACAGGCCAGGCGAGCCGGAGGGCGGGGGGTCAGGGGGAAGGGGCCGACTCACCTGACGTGCCTCTGCTCCCCACTGGGCGCTCAGCAACACTGACACCCCACTCGGTGACACCCGCTCCCCACTCAAGGAGCCCCCAGGCGCCAGCTCCTTGTGCTGAGCCCGTAGGGCTGGGTCCTGCTCTCCCCCGCAGCCGGGGTGCTGGGCACCTGCCTGGGCTGCATGAGGGCCAAAGGAGGGAGGCACGAGGGGACGTGCTGCGGCTAGGCCCTGCTTTCTGCTCCTGGCTCTGCTGGAGCTCTGCCCGGGGCGGGGGGGGGGACAAGGGCCAGGATCACTCGGGAGCAGCCCCCAGGAGACCCCTTCACTGTGTCAGCCCCGCCCCCCCGGGGTCACACACACACTGGGGTACAGCCCCGGGCTTCCCCAGCTCCTGGGACCGACCCTCGGTGCCTGCAGCCCCTGTCACGCCGTGACCCCTGGGCTGGACCAGCGGGGAGATGCCCCAAGGGGAGCCAGGCTCCCTCAGGTTCCTTGCACTGCAGGGACTCAGCCGCAGGGCTTGGGAGGGCCTGTGTGACGGTGCTGTTCCCGGTGTGACCCACTGAGAGTGTCAGATCAGGACAAATTGCTTCACAAGGGGCAATTACAGCCCAAGGCTGGGGTTTCTCTGCCCTAAAGGGTTACCAAACCAGCCACACAGACAAGACTTTGGTTTCGCCCCACTGGCTAGCCACAAGTCACACAAGCAATTCCCTTAGGACACTCCAGTATCCCAGTATCACCACCAGCAGCCACCTGTCCTGAGGACTAATGGTTATGAAAACCAATACCCCAAATAAAGAAAACAGTTCTCCCCAATTCCAAAGAATCAGGCCCCAGACCCAGGTCAATATACAAATCAGATCTTACCCACAAATCACGCTGTAGCCAGTCCTTTAGAATCTAAAATCTAAAGGTTTATTATACAAGGGAAAAGATCTAGGTGAGGGTTAGGCTGGTTAAAGGAAATCAAATACATGCAGTAATGGCAAATTCCTTGCATCAGTTGTAAAATAAACTGCAGGTTCAAATCAGAGTCTCTGGAATACATTCCCTGGAGGAATGGGTCATCAATCCTTTGGCCAGAGCGCCCCTTTGTAGCAAAGTCCCATCCAGAAGTAGGAGCCAGGCTGGAGACTGGAGATTAAAGACGAAATGGGGATGGGATACCACCCTTTTATATCCTTCCCGGGTGCAGGAATGTTCTTTGTCCTTCGCTGTGGAAACTTACAGCAAAATGGAGTTTGAGTCACTTGGGCAATTCCTGCCCCCCTTGCTAAGACACAGGATGTGTCTGCCTTCCCTTAATGGGTCCATTGGATAGCAGATAGTCCTTAATGGGCCATTAAGCATGGCAAGCAACACTTAACACCAAGGGCTCTGAAATGTCCCCAACAGCATAGCACAATATTTGGAAAGACAGACAATACAGAGCCAATATTCATAACTTCAACTACAAAAATGATACACACATACAGATAGCATCATCATAATCAGCAGACCATAACCTGATCGTAGACACCTTATATGACCCCCTTTATCTAAGATTTGCTGCCCCTACGGGACATTAGTTGCACCAATGATCTATATGATCCCAGATAATTTTAGTAACGTGACAGCCTGGAACCACGGAGCCGGGGCTGGGAAGCACCGAGAGCAGGATCGGCCAGCTGGGTCAGACCCACAGCCCAGAGCTCTCGGCCCCGCTAGTCCCAGTCCAGAAGAGCTTCGCCCTCCGCCTTCAGCAGCTCCCACTTAACTCCCCGCACCCCCCCTGACCCCCCATCTTCCTCGATCCAGTGTCCGGGGCCAACATTGTCACCTGCCTCTTCGCAGCCCTTTAGCTCGCCAGCTGATCACACCTGGCGCTTCCTGCGGGTGGGCGGGGGGAGGGGCATGGCAGGTGTCAAATGTCGGGGCAATTGGCATGGTCACTGGCTTCTGGGACTGTCCATGGACATGGGGCCAGGCTGCCCGGGGTCACTCACACCTGGCTCTCTGCAAAGAGCAAACCACCTTCCCCCCACACCTAGTTACCCAGGCAGCACATAGGGGAAACTGAGGCACACACTCCCTCGCACCCTGGGGACCCTGGAGCTGCTGCTGCAGACGAGGGGACTGCCTAGCACCCCCAAACCCCTCTAGCCTGGGCTCACCTGGGGGCTGGCAGGCTCAGCAAAGCAGCATTGCTCAAAAGAACTAAGTGTGGTTGGTCCCATTGCGCCCTGCTCCGCTAGCGGGCTGGTAAGTGGTTTATTTTCTTCTCCTGGGTCAGGCCCCTGCCCGGTGCCAAGAGCAGACACCATGGCAATGCAAACGCTGTTTGGGATGGCTGATTAGCCATGTTTCCTCGCTACTATTTCAGGGTGAACAATGACTTGCCCACGCTCCCGCTCGGGCTGCTGGGCGCCAGCTGGTCTAATACCCGAGGACTGTGCCAGCCCCGAGTATGAACAAGGCCGTCTGGATATTTATAGCGACCCAGGCTTTTAATAGGGACGTAATTCATGCTGCGGTAACCACTGCCACTTCCTGGTTCCCAGGCTGGGGCTGCAGGCTCGGCCCAGGCCCATGTTGGCTCAGGTATTTATAACGCTGAAAGGGAATGGGAGTTGGTGGGGGAGGGATGGCAAAGGCTGCAGGGGACCCGTTATTTAGGTCAGTGGGGGAGATCTATGGGGTTTTTTCCCCCCTTGGTTTTCCTATGGGTTGCATGCGGAGGGAGTGGGACTCAGTTTCCCTGGGGGCGGGGTTACCGGTTTAACAAGGCGATGGGAGAGGGAGTTTGCTGTTCCAGAGGCCCGGTGAGGGAACGGGGGACCCCCAGACCTGGAGCCCAGCTCAGGAGTCACAGGCCGGTGGGAGAACAATGGGCTGTGAAGAGAGGATCCCTGGGGACCCGACCAACTGGCTCCAGCCAGAGGCCAACAACCCTGTTTACCTGGAGAGGAGACAATGGACAGAGACAGGGGTTTGGGGGCGGTGAGCTCAGCTGCCCAGCGGGGACCAGGGGGCTTGGGGCTGGAGATGGGGAGCAGGCAGAGCCCCCCGGGTGCGGGGGTCTGGGATGTGCCGGGCTGAGCGGGGGCCAGGCCTGAGGGTCCTGAGAGTTTCCTGTGCTGGGTTCAATGCTCGATAAACCTCCTGTGTGACTGGCTGAGAGTCGCTCCGGTCCAGAGAACGGGGGGGCATCATCCCCTTGAGGGGTGGAAGCCCCAGGGGTTCCCAGATGAGGGGACTCCCCGGGGGCGGGGTGGGGCCATGGCAGAGACAGGCATGCTAAGACTCAGAGAGGTGCAGATCCAGGAGGGGCTGGACCCCCCCGAGAAGGGCTGTCACATTGAAAGGGGCACCCCCCACGGACTGCACGGGGCCAAGAATGGGCCTGACCTGTGAGTCTGTGACAGTGGGGACCAGAGGGCACTGCCAGGCACGTCCCCGAGCCCAGAGCCGGCCGGGACACTGGCCCACGGAAAGGCTCTGTGCTGCGTAACACGCAGGGCAGGGCAGCATTGGGGCCCACGTGCCACGGGGGTTCAGGTACCTGCCCCTGCTCCCCAGGGCTCCAGGGCAGTAGAACCTGCAGTGCACAGCTGTGCTCACCAGGCGGCTGTGACGTGGGCATGGGGGGGGGCAACAGAGACTCGAGGGATCGGCCCCTCCAGCCCCCCTCGGTACCTGTTGCCCCAGGCCCTGGCCCCCAGCTCTAGCCTGATGCTGCAGCCCAGTCCCAGAGTCCAGCCCCTCCCTGGCAGGGGAGCAGACAGCCCAGCAAACCCTGGCGCTGGGGGCACCAGCTGGTCACACCACCCTCTGCCATGGCTGGCTTGGCCTCAGACAGCCTGACACCCCGTCGCAGCTCCGCCAGGGGCTCTGGGCGTGGCCCCAGGCCAGTCCCCTGATGTCCAGGCTGGTTTCTCTCTCCCCCACTGCACAGGGGGCTTGTGAGCGGAAGCCAGCTCCTCCCCGCTCCCGAGACCGGACCCTGGCACCGCAGGGCCAGTCCCCCTACCCAGCCCCCCCCTGTCTGGGACAGGGACCCTGGCACCGCAGGGCTAGTCCTCCTACCCAGGCCCTGCTGCCCCGAGGCAGAGCTCTTCCAGCTCTGAGACCCTCAAGCCAAATGAGCAGGTCACATGACTCTGCTCACCAGCCCCGACCGCCACCCAAATCCATCACCTCGGGGTGGGTAACTGGGCCCAGGTGGGGCTGAGCCGGCCCTTCCCTCCCCTCCCCCGTGGCTGTGCTGGTCCATAGGGCAGAACCCTCCTCTGGCGGCTGCGGGCAGGACTGGGCCCCCCATCTCCCTCCCCAGGAACGTGCTGGGAGGGGTGGGCAACAAGGATCCCCAGGGGCTGGAGAACCTCTCCCAGCAGGGCTTGAACTGGGGGGGGTGTGAGCAGAGAGTGAGCTGGAGGGTGTCGGCGTCCCCGGGTGATGCTCTGGAATGGTGCCCTACGAAGTCAGGACTCTGGTGAAGCCTCCCCAGACCGTCTCCAAGGCAGGAATGTCACCCGGCTTCCCCCTTCCTGGGGCTGACCTCGGAGCATTCAGCATCCCCTGCCCCTCCGTGCGCTTCCCGCAGCGAGTCCGCCCAGGCGGGGTCCTGGGGGAGCCAGAGGGCCCCGCCCCCTCAACTGGTGCAACGGCCTGGGCGTCCTGGCAATGCACCCGCCCACGGGTCGGCCCCTCCTTCGGGACGTGCAGGGCCTAGCGCGAGGACTCCGCGCTGGCTCACACTGCGCTAGCCCTGGCTGAGCAGGGCCCCTGCACAGTAGGTAATTAACCTTTAGCTGAAACATTAAACTGCAGCTCTGGCCCCCACACGCAGTCCAGAGCCCAGGGCACCGGGGCCGAACATGCCTCTCCTGGCCCAAGGCCAGGGCTCCCTCCTCTCCCTTCCGCTGGCTCAGTGACAGCCCTTCCCTCCCTGGCTGCAGCTGGAGCCGGCATCAAGGGGCTGCCGAATCCGCCGGCAGAGGCAGCTCTCTGGCAGCCCAGGGCGTCCCAGAGAGACCCCTGCTGGCGAACTGGGTGCAAGGGCCAATGCAGAGTTCGGGAACTCCCCCTCCCTGCCCCCTCCAGTGCCAAACGAGCCTGGAGCATCTGCACGAGTGGGTCAGTGATGAGGCACACAGAGACGTCAGGTGCTGGGCTGGGGCCTGTGTCTGAACGCAAGGAGCAGAGAAAAAGGATAAATGGACACAAATCAGATATCAGGAATGGCAATATTCAAAAACCTGTAGGAGAGCACTTCAACCTCACCGGACACACTATAAAAGATTTAAAGGTCAGCATTTTGCAGCAAAAAATCTTCAAGTCCAGACTGCAAAGAGCGACTGCAGAGCTGCAATTCATTTGCAAATTTGACACAATCAATTTGGGACTGAATAGAGATTTTGAATGGCTAGCTAACTACAAAAGCAGCTTCTCTTCTCTCGCTATTCACACCTCCAGTTCAGCTGCTAGAGGAACATCTCACCCTCCCTGATTAGAGATAACGAGCTGGTTCAGCCTGATTGGACTAACCTTGTTATCTCCCACCTGGTTCTTGTCTACCTATTTATACCTGCCCCTGGATACTTCCACTGCATGCATCCGACGAAGTGGGTATTAGCCCACGAAAGCTCATGCTCTGAAAAAATTTTAGTTAGTCTTTAAGGTGCCACAGGACTCTTTGTCACTTCTGCAATTCCAGACTAACACGGCTACCCCTCTTATTCTTGACAGCTGTTGGGATGTTTATTCTGCCGCTGACTGAGGGGTTGTGTAACTTGGTCCAGACTTCAGCTGGGCTCAGGGCAAGGAGGAGTGACCCTGGCCGCCTTGGCGGTTCTAGGAGAGCAGGCGAGGGCCCAGCCCGCCCTGGGTTGACCAGTGTCGGTGTCCAGGCAGAGCTAGACCTGCCCCTGCAAACGGCCTCCGCGGGCAGCCCTGGGATGGGGCTGGGTCCCCTGGGCTCTGCGGCCCCTCCGCAGCCTGGAGCTGCCTCTCCCCAGGGAGGGGGAGTGGCCACGCTTGGGGCACGTCGCTGGGACCAGCGCTGCCGCGGCAGGACCGGCTCGGAGCAGCCAGGGCTCTGCCAGCCCCAGGCACCACACCAGAGGGACGGTGTAAACACTGAGAGGGTGGGGGCGGGGCCGCAGCCCCATGCTGTGGGGTATTTGGGAAGTGAGCCCTGGGGGGCAGTGAGAGGCACACGTGGGGCACGGTCACGCCAGCCCCATCCCTTCCCCTGGGCGAGGCCGGGGTGTCGCTCCACGTCACATGTGCTTGAAGTCCTCCAGGGCCACGCTGGCTGCATTGCGGCCTGGCGCCCCCATCACGCCCCCACCTGCGAAGGAAGCCGATGCATGACGGGGGGTGTTTGTGGGTGTGTCCGCCAGTCCCTGCTCAGGAGCTCTGGGAGTAGCTGGGCAGAGCTGCCATGGGGAGTAGGGGCGGGAGCCCAGCCCCACAAGAGGGCAGCCGTGCAAATAAGCAGTGGCCACTTTCCCAGGGGGAGAAGACGCCCCACTACTCACGACAGCCAGACAGTCCCAGAATCACCCTGCCCCACCTCGAGGGCGCAGCCACTCTCCAGCCTATGTACAGACATCTCCCTCGGCCGGCTGGAGCACAGCGCCCGCTGGGACCTCTGCCAGCCCAGCCCTGGGCAGAGCTGTCTGCTGGATCCCAGCACTGGGGCCGCTGCTCATCACAGGCGCCCCCACAGGTACAAGGCATGTGGTGTCCCATGGCAGCAGCCTCTGACCCAAGGGGTGTCTGTGCCCCCTGCTTCTCCTGGGCAGAGCCGTGACCAGGTCAGCACAGCGCCCTGCAATCGTGGCTGGCCCCCCCAGCCCCCCGGGCAGCGCTCCCAGTGGCCGGGCGCGGGGAGGGCCGGATCCAGTGTGAGCCTCCGCCTGGCTCTCTCCCCTGGGTAGCCGCTGAGGAAGGGAGCCAAGCTCACATACCGGGGTGGGCGCTACTTCCGCAGAGGTACAGGCCTGGGATCGGGGTCCGGTAGCCAGAGTACGAGGGCACGGGTCGGGCGAAATACAGCTGGTCAAGAGACATGGCACCGTGGAATATATTCTGCAAACAACAGGCTGAGTTAGGACCTGGAATAGTGCCCCCACCTCTTGCTGCTCAGAGCCGGACAGCCAGGCTGCACGGCTCCAGCTCCCCGCATCAGGCTTTCGGCCAGGCTGGCTGGCAGGCTGGGCAGGTGCCAGACAGGCTGGGGGCAGGCAGGTTGGGCTGGGGGCACGAGGTGGGCAGGCACCAAGGAGGCCGGGCGGGCAGGTGCCAGACAGGCTGGAGGCAGGCAGGTTGAGCTGGGTGAGCACTGGGTGGCAGACACCAGGCTGGCCGGGTGGGCTCCAGGTGGGCAGACACCAAGGAGGCCGGGCAGGCAGGCGCTGTGAATCTCACGATATACCCACCCCTCCGGGCAGCCCAAAGATCTTCTCCAAAGCAGGTGGGGTCAGGATGTCTCTGCCGACGACGGACGCCTTGAAGCCTGGCGCGTAGGCCTCCACCCAGTCAAACACTAGAGAGAGACGTCACCAGCTGGGCTCAGGGGCCTGGCCCCAGGCCGGCAGCTCCCTGTGGGGCGCTGGGGGGCAGGGCTGGATGGCCCCAGGGGCAGGGTTACCAGCTTTCTAATCGCACAAAACTGAACACCCCCGCCCTGCGGCCCCACTCCCCACTCGCTCATGCTCCCCCACCCTCACTTTCACTGGGCTGGGGTAGGGGGGCCGAGAGCGGGGAGGGCTCAAGCAGGGAGTGTAGGCTCTCGGGTGGGGCCAGAAATGAGGACTTGGGGTGCAGGAGGGGGCTCAGGGCTCAGGCGAGGTGCTGGGGTATGGGAGGGGGCTCAGGGCTGGGGCAGGGGTGTGGGCTCTGGGAGGGGGTTTGGATGCAGGAGGGCTGGGGCAGGGGGTTGGGGTGTGGGCTCTGGGAGGGGGTTTGGATGCAGAATGGGGCTCAGGGCTGTGGTGCGGGCTCCAGCCAGGCAGCGCTTACCGCAGGTGGCTCCCGGTTGGTGGCGCAGAGGGGCTAAGGCAGGCTACCTGGCTGCCCTGGCTCCATGTAGCTCCCAGAAGAGGCCGGCTTGTCTCTGCGGCCCCATGGCGCACAGCTGGCCAGGTGGCTCTGCGCAGTGTGCACTGCCCATGCCCACAGGCGCTGTGCCCCACAGCTCCCATTGGCCATGGTTCCTGGCCAATGAGAGCTACAGAGCCAGCGCTCGGGGCAGGGCAGCATGCAGAACCTCCATGGTGACGCTTCTGCCTAGGGACATGTTGCTGCTCCTGGGAGCGTGTGGAACTGGGCAGGGCACCTGCCTTAGCCCTGCTGTGCCGTGCACTGGACACCGGACAGTCGAAAACTGGACACCTGCCAACCCTACGCGGGGGATTCTCTGCTCCGCTCCATGGCAGGACTGAGCCCCTGGGAGAGGGCACCCGGGGAGCAGCACTGGGCAAGGGGCCATGGATGGGAGCTGCTGGCTTTACCCCTGTCGGCGTACGCGTTCTGCTCCTGCTCATCCCACGGCCGCCCCCCGGCCAGCGCGTATGGGGTGAACTGCGTGAAGAGAGAGACCACGTGGCAGCCCGGGGGGGCCAGCGTGGGGTCCAGAGCCGAGGGGATGCACAGCTCGATCATGGGCCTGGGGAGAGCGAGATGGTCAGAGCCCCGGGCCCGGGCAGCCCGGGAAGGAATCCAGCCCGAGGCCCCGTTGCCCTCCAGAGTGTGGGCAGCTACCCCAGAGCCCCGACAGCGTCGCCCCGAGCGGAGCTGTTCGAGGGCCCCCGGACCCTGCCACACCGAGAAGTCTGGTCTATCCCTCACAGCAAGAGCCCAGCAGGGCCCGGCTCTGCCAAGGACCAGCCAGCTCCAGTCCTACCTGGTGGAAGGCTCCCCATGGCTGGCCTCCTGGAAGGCGCGGTGGAGGAGATGGGTGTCCTCGCAGTTCAGGTGGATGGAGCACTGGTGATGGGGCAGGGGGCGGCCATCACTGGCGTTGGGTGCAGCCAGGAAGCTGGGCAGCCGATCCACAGCCACTGGGGATGTCGGAGACGGGGTGAATCCGAGGGGCAGAGGGGACACAGAGCCTTCCGTGCTCCTGACGCCCCGAGGGGCCAGGGCAACGGGGAGCGTGGCAGAACCAGAGGGCACGGTGCAGGAAAAGGCTGGTTTCCCCTCCGGACTCAGACTGCAGCAGCGAGCCCCACAACGGCTCCTTCCTCCCACGAGAGCAGCATTGCACAGGCCCCGACAGGGCCCCGCTCCCACAGGGAGCCGGTGCGGGGCTGCAGCCCACCCCTAGGGGACTGGGTGGGGCAGGGAGCGTGACGTCCCCACTGACACTTACCGTTGATCTTGGTGACGGGGGAACGCGTGTCGATCTGCGCCACTCGCTGCAGGAACTCGGCCGGCAGCTGCTCCTGGAGCGGGGAGAGCCCGGCTCAGCCACAGGGGCTGGGGACCGGCCGGCAGCGCAGCGGGTTTGGGGTGCAGCCCAGCCACATGGAACTGTCCCCCAATAGCCACGGCCCAGCCCATCTCCCCCGGCATGTCCCCCCACACCCCAGCCTGCCCCCCTCAGCCCATCTCCCCCAGGGCATCCTCCTCCTCCTCTCCCCTGGCATGTCCCCCCCACCCCAGCCCATCCTCCTCCCCCTCTCCCTGGGTGTCCCTCCCCGCGGGGCACCCCCTACCCCCCGTCATGTCTCACCTGGGGAACCAGCTGCAGGAACGTGAGCTGAGCAGACGCGCTGGACAGAACCAGTTTGCTCCTCACCTCGGTCCCGTCCTGCAGGACGACGCCCTGCGTCTGCCCGCGGGGGCCCAGCAGCACGCGGGCGACCGGCTAGCGAGGGGGGAGACGGGAGCTCAGCGTGGAGTGCCCTGGGGGCGCCCAGCCAGGCACGGGGAGGGGGAGGGGGAGCAGGCGCTGCAGGGCGGGGGTGGCTGCCCAGGGGCCGAGTGACCCTTCCCCGTGTGGATGCTGCTGGGCTGGCCCAGCCTCCCCCCGGCTTACCCGGTGGGGTTCATGCCCCTCACCTCAGTCTCTGGTCTCTGTTTCAGGGGGCTAATGGGCAGGAGGGAAGGAAGAATTCAGGGTGCTGTGGGCCCCCAGGGCTGAGGAGCTGGGTTCTCCGTCCCCTCCCTGGGATGCTGGGCACCTTCTCGGTGAAGATGTCCGCCCCATGGGCAGCGGCGGCGCTGGCGATGGCCTGGGACACCCCTCCCATGCCGCCTGCCACGTAGCCCCAGGCCCCCTTCCGCCCCTCCAGCTCGCCCATCACATGGTGCAGCAGCACGTAGCTAGGAGAGAGGTCAAAGGTTAACAGCTGGGCCAAGGCAGCAGCCCGCATGGTGCCGGGGGACGGGCAGGGCAGAGATACCGGCCGGGGCAGCAGCATTTCCATGACGTGTGGTCAGCCGGGCATGGCCAGGACACCCTGTGCCCCGTGGCACCTCACGTGGCAAATCCCTGGGTGTAACCAGGGGGCTCAGGCTAGGTCTCCCAGCAGGGTGAGAATCCGCAGAGGGTCCCACGCTCCCCCAGCCCCACGGACACACCCAAACACTGGGGTCACACAGGGGAGCTGCGCCAAGGCTGCCCCTCCCTCTCCCATGCCCACGTGCTCCCCCCACCCCAGTTGGGGACACTGAGCCCAGCGCCGGTCCCTCTCAGCCGCAGGGCAGGGCCCAGACAGCTGCCAGGCTGCCAAGGGATTCAGACCTGACAGTGCCGGCCCAGGCAAACCCCACGGACCTGCCTGAGCAGGGGGTCCCTGGGCCTGGTGCGTGCTGGGGGGGCTGTCCAGGCACGAGAGGGAACAGCCAGAGTGGGCGGGAGGGGGAGGAAGCGAGCACTGGGGCACGACACCCCAGCAGCAGCTGTCGGGGACGGGACCAGAGGGCCCCTGGGGAGCTGTGAATTCTTCAGCCCCCACCCCGCCCCCTACCCGCTGCCGGGCGTGTGGGGACTGGCCATGGCGCCGATCACCGCGTCCGTAGCCAGGGTCGCTTTCAAGGGCTCCGACTCGAACCAGAGATCCAGGATCTGCAGAGAGAGAAACGAAAATGGTGTTTAACAAAGAGAGTCCAGCATAGGGGGCCTGGATCCCAATGGGGGGGGCAAGGGGGTGTCACTGAGTGCCCAGGGCGATGGTCTGGAACTGCTCCCTGTGAAGCCAGTCAGGACTCTGGGGGAAGCTTCCTCTCTGCGAACAGCCTGTCTCCAAGGCTAGGAGCTTCACAGCTTCCACCTTCCTGGGTCTGACCTCAGAGCATTCAGCACCTTCTGCCCCTCCGTGCGCTTCCCCCAGCGAGCCCAGCCAGGCAGGGTCCTGGGGGAGCCCGTGGATCCTGCACCCCAACTCCACAGTCAGACGTGACTCTCAGCCAGCCAGTAACACAGAGGTTTATTAGTCAACAGGAACATGATCTAACACAGAGCTTGTAGATACCACGAACCGGACCCCTCAACCGGATCCATCATGAGGCCAGTGAGCCAGGCACCCCCTGCCTGTCACTCACTCCAGGTCCCCAGCCAGCTTCCGACTGAAAAAAACCCTCCAGCTCCTCCTCTGCTTTTCCTTTTCTCTTGGGCAGAAGGTGTCACCTACTCCCTCCCTGATCTGGGCTCAGGTTACAGCCTCAGGTATCGTCCAGAAAGGAGAGTCGCCCATCCCCACACGATATTCAGAGGAACCATTAAGAACATTCCTACTCCGTCACAGTGGGTCCCCCCCAGACCGGGCACAGGGGGCCTTGGTCCCATGGAGGGGCAGGCTGGTGTCCCCCAGGCCCAGCACAGGGGACCTGGATCCCATGGCACTGGGAGAACAGCTCAACCCCACAGCCCTCCTCCAGGCGTGGTTTGCTCAGCCCCTGCCCCCTCAGGGAGAGCGTCTCCCGTCCCGCGGGAACGAGACTCACCCGGGTGATTGGGGCCACAAGCACTTGGTAATACTGGGGCAGCTGCTTCCTCAGCACCAGGCCTGAGGGAAAGACACGGGCGTCAGGTGGGGAGAAGACGGTTCCCCGGGCCCCACTGCAGCCCCCCGGTGCCCTTCCCGCCCAGGCAGACGGCATGAGGCGAGGACAGGCTGGGCCCAGCGTGGGCTGCGTACGCGTCGGCCCCTGGCCTGTCTCTGCCCTGGGGTGAGGGGTACTTGACTCGCCCCGGGGCCAGGGGAAAAGCTCAGGCCTTGTCCAGCCTCCAGGCAGTGCCCAGGGCAGCTCCCACCGAAGGAACTGCTCCCCCTTGGCTCTGCCTGACGGGCACAGACCCTGCCCCACTGCCCCTTCTGCCCGCAGCCCCAGATGTACCCGCCCGCAGCAGGGGCTGCAGGCCTCGCAGGGCGCGGAGCCGCTGCAGGAGCGGGCCCTGGCTGCAGGCGGCAGCGTCCACCGGTGCGGTGTCCAGCAGCGGGTCCAGGGCCGACACCAAGCGGCTCAGGAACTCCTCGTACTTCGGATAGGCCTGAAGCGGAGACAGAGGAAGGAGCCTGTGGACACCAGCCCTGGGAAGAGACGCTGCTGTACCCGGCCGCACCCCTCCAGGCCTCCCGCCGAGCACACCCCCAGCGCTGCACTCAGCACCGCAGGGCCTCTGGCCAGCTCTGGGCTCCTGGGACACGCGCCCGACTCCCTCCAGGCTCTGGTGAGCACCGGGCCGGGCAGATACTGAGTCTCCTGCATGCTCCGCGCTCCGCGCTCTTGTCAGGGGGTGGCAGGGGCCAGTCTGCTCCAAAGCACCATCCCATAGCCCACACCCAGCCCCTGCAAGCCGGCCGAGGGGGAAACCACTCTCAATGGCACCGCATGGCTGCAGTGCTCCCGCCTGCGCTCGGAGCAGCAGGGACAGGTCACGAGGCTGAGCCAGGGAACAGCAATCGGCTCAGGCTCACGGCAAACTCAGGCCAGGGCCTCGGTGACAGACATCCCCAGGCAGGTACATTACTCCTGGGTCTGACCCGCTGAAGGGGGGCTCAGGTGGGGTCTGCCCAAAGCGGTGGGATTGGCAGCCACAGCCCAGCTCCTGCTGCCCTGGTACCTGTGCGTCCTTGGGGGAGAACTGAGCGATCTGCTGCTGGGTCTGGGCCATGTCGTGGCCCAGCAGGAGCGAGCGCCGGGGTTGCCCATCCTCCAGCATGGGGGTGAAGGAGTGAGGGTCGCGGGTGTACACCCGCAGACCGTGCCTCTGCAAGATAGAGCACGGCCAAGCGTCATGGCCCCTGCAACCCCGCACTAGCCCAGGGGAGCTGTGCTGAGCTGGGGGCTGGCCCCAACTGCGGCCGGGCCGAGCCGGGGGCCAGTCTGGCTCCAGAACTGGGCCCCTGAGGCTCAGAGACGAGGGAGAGGAGTTGGGCCTGGCCAGGGGATTCTGGCTCTGCAGGGGAGAGGGGGCAGCACTCAGGACCGACTGAGCCCCTCCCACCCCCACTCCCCCGGACCAGCCCCGGTACCTGCAGCTCCAGCTCGGTGTGGATCTGTGGGCGCAGCAGGCTGAGCAGGTAGGATGCTCTGGAGAACTTGAAGCCTGAAAGAGAAGGAGTGTCAGCCACCAGCCTGCCCCGGGCACCCGGGGCATCACTCAGGGGGGGAGGGTGTGTGTGTGGGTACCTGGGACAATCTCTTCCGTGACCGCAGCACCCCCCAGCAGGTGACGCCTCTCCAGCACGGCTGTCCGTACACCCCACTTCTGCAGGTAGGCAGCCTGCCGAGAGCACGAGAGTCACCCGCCCCACGTGCCCCCGCAACAAACCCACCCAGGACACCCCCAAACCCACCCAGGACACCCCCAAACCCACCCAGGGCATCCCCCCAACAAACCCACCCACAAACAGGACACCCCCAAACCCAACCAGGGCATCCCCCCCAACAAAACCACCCACAAACAGGACACCCCCAGACCCACCCAGGACACTCCCCCAAACGCATCCAGGACACCCCCCCAGCAAACCCACCCAGGACACCCCCACCCAATACACCCCCAACAAACCCACTCAGGACACCCCCAAACCCACCCAGGATTACCCCTCAACAAACCCACCCACAAGGGACACCCCCTAAACACACCCAGGACACCCCCCAAACAAACCCACCCAGGACACCCCCACATGGGACACCCCCCTCAAACAAACCCACCCAGGACACCCCCTAAATGCCCACCCGGGACACCCCCCAAAATGCCCCCAGGACAACTGTGACAAAGTGGGACTGTTCTTAATGTTCTCTCTGAATACAGTGTGAGTGCCTCAGTTTCCCCTCTGCATTTCTAAAGTCTCTAGGTGGTGGGATAAGGGTGTGATTGTTGCAGAGCAGAGGGCCAGTGTGAGGGAATGGCCAACACCCTGTGTCCTGGCAACTGATGGCCTGGGCCCCTCCTCCCCTGCAAGATGCCAGCTGAAGGGGTTGGAGAACAAAGGAATCAGGGGACCTCCTGGCCCAGAAAGGAGACAAAGGCAGAGGAGGGGCTGGAGAGTTTCAGTTTGGAGCTGGCTGGGGACATGGAGGGTGGCTCAGATGGGCTTCCTGTCCCCTCCACCCAAGATGGACCCAGCTGAGGGGTCCTGTCTCTGTACCTACAAGCTCTGTTTTAGACCATGTTCCTCTTGACTAATAAAACCCTGTTTTACTGGCTGGCTGAGAGTCACGTCTGACTGTGGAGTTGGGGGGCAGGACCCTCTGGTTTCCCCAGGACCCTGCTTGGGTGGACTCACTGTGGGGAGCGCACGGAGGGGCAGAGGATGCTGAATGCTCTGAGGTCAGACCTAGGAAGATGGAAGCCAGGTGAGATTCTTGCCCTGGAGACAGTTGCTCACAGAGAGGAGGTTTCCCAGAGTCCTGACTGGCTTCGTAGGGAGCAGTTCCAGAGCATCGCCCTGGGAACTCCGTGACAGCACCCCCAAGCAGGACATCCCCAAGTCCCCTGTCACGGGGTCCCCAGGGCAATGCACTGGAACTGCTCCCTATGAAGCCAGTCAGGACTTTGCAGGGAAGCTTCCTCTCTGTGAACAGCCTGTCTCCAGGGCTGGGAGCTTCACAGCTTCCACCTTCCACCTTCCTGGGTCTGACGTCGGAGCAATCAGCCCCTTCATGCACTTCCCCACAGCGAGCCCGCCCAGGCGGGGTCCTGGGGAAGCCCATGGGTCCTGCACCCCAACTCCACAGTCAGATGTGACTCTCAGCCAGCCAGTAAAACAGAGGTTTATTAGACCAGTGGTCCCCAAACTTTTCCAGCCGCACCCCCTTACCATGGACCGGCGGCCACTCGCGGCCCCCCGGGGTATGTCCGCCGAAATGCCGCCGCAGAAAGTCGAAGCTTCTGCTTTCCACAGTGGCATTTTGGTGGGACAAAAATAGCCTGTGTGGGAGTTCGGCGGTAGCGCCAGGGTCTTGCGCACCCCCGAGGGTGCATGCACCCCAGTTTGAAGACCACTGTGTTAGACGACAGGAACAAGGTCTAAAACAGAGCTTATAGGTACAGAGAATTGGACCCCTCCGCCAGATCCATTTTGGGGGGCAGTGAGCCAGACACCTCATCTGCACTTCACTGCATGTCCCCAGCTAGCTCCAGCCTGAAACTCTCCCCGCCCTCCTCTGCCTTTGTTTCCTTCCCCGGGCCAGAAGGACACCTGAACCCTTTGTTCTCACCTTCCAGCTAACACCTTACAGGGGGGGAAGGGCCCAGGCCATCAGTTGACCGGAGACAGGGCGTTGGCCACTCCTCTCCACTGGTCCTTTGCTCTGAAACAATCTCAGCCCTTAGCCCACCACCTAGAGACTTAAGAAATGCACAGGGGAAACTGAGGCACCCACACAGTATCCAGAGGGAACATTAAGAACAGCCCCACTCCGTCACACCCCCACCCGGACATTTCCCCAACAAACCCACCCAGGCACCTCCAAGCCCCCACCCGGGACACCCTCAACAAACCCATCCAGGACGCTTGCACCCCAGAGTGCTCTTGGGAGCTTCCTCCGTGACCTATAGGATTCCCCCCATGCACTTGGGATCTCACCCGTCACCTTGGGATTCCCCTCCCCCCATAACCCCGAGATAGGGCCCAGAGCCAGAGGCCCGGGCAGTCAGTACTCACTGCAACCAGACCATTGTGCCCTGCAATGAGAGATGGGCAGGGGGTGAGAGGAGCCAGGGCCCAGGGCACCAATGGGTCCTGCCCCTCTCCCCTCCTCAAATGCCCGTATCCACAAGGCAGCCGCACCCGTGTGGGAGCAGGGGGTGAGGGGCTTTTGCAGCGCTGGCAACTGCCCTGGGCATGGGAAACACCCTTGGGGCCCTTAGTGAACATGGGGGGGGTAGGGGCTGGGAGATCCAGTTCCCCCCACACCAAGACTCCCCAGCCTGCTCCCTGCGCCCTGCAGCACTGGCTCCCCCCAACACCCTCTGCCTCGCTCCCCGGAGAACAGCACCCCCCCACACACACACTGAAAGCCTCCCCCCCAGCACCAAGACACCCCTCCCCATCTGGCAGCACTGCACCCCTACCCCATTCTCTGCAGCACAGCACAAAACACACCAAGGAGAGAGGCCCCCCATCTTTCCTCTCCCCACGGGCAGGGTCCCCTTGCGGGCCCCTGTGGCGTTTCCATGGCTCCATGCCAGTGGCTTTGCTGTTCCCCAGTTGTCTGGCATGGCTGAGGCCTGTTGACTCATCTCACCTAGTGCACCCGCCCCTCCCCATCACACTGGGCACCGAGTGAGCCCCCCCCCCGGCACCCTGGCTGGTGTAGGGTGCCAGCCCCACGCCCCAGCCCCCTGGCAGGGTCACCGTTTCAGATGGGGGAGGGGAGAGCAACTTTAACTGTGAGTTCCCGAGCTACACTTCAGACCCAGCACAAGCAGGTTTCAAAAATGACTAATCCCAGCACAGCCTGCAGGCTAGCTCCTGGCCACCTTGTGGCACGGCAACACACCACCACTTTCTCACCCCCTAATACAACGATTGCCTGACAGTGCCCCACACCCGCCGCGCTTTGCAGCACAGCGGTTTCTGTATTCGTTGTCCAAGGCCCGGGCGGATGCTTTGCTGCCCCAGTTCGAAGCCCAGGGCTGTATGGAGGAGGTTAAAATCCATCCTCCGAACTCTCCGATCAAAATGAAAAATGAACAGAGGGGCCAGAGTCGGGTCCCAGTTACCCCCAAAGCCGCAGTCAGCCCCCCGGGGGACCTGCCTTTACTCCTGAGTGATAGCCGTGCTAGCGAGCAGCATTTGCCCCTTGGTGGCAATGGCCCTTGGAAACGGTGCCAAAGGATTGATGACCCATTCCTCCTGGGAATGTATTCCAGAGCCTCTGATTTGAACCTGCAGTTATTCGACAACTGATGCAAAGAATTAGCCATTACTGCATGTATTTGATTTCCTTTAACCATCCGAACCCTCACCTAGATCTTTTCCCTTGTATAATAAACCTTTAGATTTTAGATTCTAAAGGATTGGCAACAGCGTGATTTGTGGGTAAGATCTGATTTGTATATTGACCTGGGTCTGGGGCCTGATTCTTTGGAATCGGGGAGAACTGTTTTCTTTATTTGGGGTATTGGTTTCTACAACCATTAGTCCCCAGGACAGGTGGCTGCTGGTGGTGATACTGGGAAGCTGGAGTGTCTAAGGGAATTGCTTGTGTGACTTGTGGCTAGCCAGTGGGGCAAAACCAAAGTCTTGTCTGTGTGGCTGGTTTGGTAACCCTTTAGGGTGGGGAAACCCCAGCCTTGGGCTGTAATTGCCCCTTGTGAAGCAATTTGTCCTGATCTGACACTCTCAGTGGGTCACGCCAGGAACAGCACCGTCACGGGAGGGGCAGGGGGCTGTGAGCCCTTCGGGGGGCTGTGACTGGCAGCCTGGAGGAGGAAGGAGCCGCAGGATCCAAGGACCAGCAATCCCCCACCCCCAAGTTCGGCCAGGGGTAGGGCCAGTGCAGGCGGCTCTGTGGGGAGCCTCAGGGGCTCTGGCCAGCCCAGCAAGGCTGCCGGCTGAGGGACAGCTCTGGGGTGGGGTTGTGTTACACACACACTCCTCTCTCTGTGCGCCTGGCTTAAAGGGCCAGCCCACCCTGCACCCCCGGGCTTGTCAAGGTGCCCCTTTGAGAGTTCAGTAGCAGCAGCCCCAGGCCGGCATTACCTCCCCCGATCACCACGGCGTCGTACTCCCGCTGCAGCTGGCCCCTGGCCCCGGCGTGAACCAGCCTCCGGCCCCGCAGGCTGCAGCCGGCCCAGGCCCTGCCCAGCCCCTGCCTGGCTGCCATGGCTGTGCTGGGCACCACCGGGCCTGCACTGTCGAGTCAGCACTTTCCCTGGGGGGGGGGGGGCGGAAGGGGGGGCCCCCTGGCAGGGGCGGGACGGGGGCAGAGCCTGGCGTTGAGCCAGACCCACAGGGAAAAGCTGCCTGGCTGTGGAAGGGGCAGGGCCCAGGCAGAGACGCTGGCCCCCCTTGGCTGGCCCCTGCCCTAATTCTCTCCCCCCCACCCCCGCATCAACTCCCACCCACCCGGGAGCCAGCCCCAGTCACTGCCCCCCCAGAGTCCCCCACCTGCAGGGAGCCAACTCCCCGGCTGTGGAGCAAAACCTTCCCCTGGGCACAGGCTAGGGAGAGCTGCCCCCACCAGCGAGGGGCCCAGCAAGGCAGCTCTGCCCACGGGCACCCTGCACGTTCGGTTGGGAGCAGCCACAGCCTGGCCTACAAGCCGAGCCCACCAGCCAGTGGGATGGGGGAGGCCCCAGTGCTGCAGCAGAGAGAGTAGAGCCCTGGGGCAGGCTGGACGGCCCCCCCTTTGCTAACAGATACTGGGGGCAGCGGTAGACCTCCTAGGGCAGGGGTGGGCAAACTACGGCCCGTGGGCCACTTGTGGCCCACAAGCCGTTTTTATGCGGCCCGTGAGCTCGGCCGAGGAGAGTGGTCCCGCTCTCCTCGGCCGAGCGCTCTGACAGTGTCCCGGAGAGCGGGCGGGCTGCTAGCTCGGCACGCCACCGGCACAGCGGGGCTGGCACACCGCCTGGGACCGCAGCCCCGTGGCTGGTCTGACACGCTGCTGGGGAGGGCGGCCCAGCGGGCTGAGCACGCCAAGGGGGACAGCGGCCCCGTGGCCTGCTGGGGGGCTGCCGGGGCTTCGGTGACCAGAGAGCAAATGTAAAAACTCGGGATGACCCGGGCACGCCGCTCAGAGAGTGGGGCTGGAGGGCCGCCCGCAGCAGGGGACAGATGCCCGCAGCGGGCCGGGCACCACCTGGAGAGCAGGGCTGGCCCATGAGTGGCTGGGCGTGCCGCCCCGGCTCGGGGTACCACCCCCGCTGGGCACCGCCTGGAGAGTAGGGCTGGCCGATGAGTGGCCAGGTGTGCCGCCCCTGCTGGGCACTGCCTGGAGAGTAGAGCTGGCCCATGAGTGGCCAGGCGTGCCGCGGCTGGCCGGGCACTCCACTCGGACAGCGGGGCTTGTGCACTGCCCGGAGCCCAGGACAGGCCTGTGGCCGGGCGCCTTGAGCCCGGGAGAGCGGGGCTGGCGGATACCCCCGACCCCTCCAGCTCTGGGGTCAGCACTGCTGTTCTGCTGCTCTTCAGCCATGGGCAGTCGATTTTAGCACCATCGTCACGGAAGGTTCTGAAGGCAAAACTCCACGTTCTTCAGGTCTGAGCTCAGCAGAGTTTATTAGAATAGCTCTGAACTGTTCATTTCCTGAACGTTCATGGCCCACCATGAGGTAGTTGGGATGCGGGAAGTGGGAGGGGCTCAGAAAGGGGCAGGGCCAGGCTACCCTGCCCTCCATACTGTTTTGTACCGCCGATGTGGCCCTCGGGCCAAAACGTTTGCCCACCCCTGCCAGAGGGGAGGGGGCCTCCGGTTTGCAGGCACAGGTGAGAAGCCAGCGAGTGCTGCCCTGGAAAACTCTCCCCCACAACCAGGCAGGGCACAGACCTGGCTAGTACCAGCCGGGAGCTGGCTGGGCCCTGCCCACCTGGCAGCAAGAAAGGCCCGCTCCTGGCGAGAGCACCACGAACCCTCCTTGAAGAATGCACGGCCAGCAAGCGTGTCTTTGTGTCCTCACACGCGTGTGCAAATCCCTCTGTCCATGCACTCACACATGCAGGTCCACAGGCAAGGCCCAGTCAGCGGCCAAGCCCCTGACACAGCTGGGGAGGAATCAGGGAGTGCACCCCGGTGACCAAGCGCACCAGCTTTAATGCCAGCGTGGCACTTACAGACACATGACCCTGGCCACGCACGTCCAACGGGCAGCTCCAGGGGCAAGTCAGGGGGAGCCCCTAGCCGGCAGGGAGCTGACGGCAGGGCTGGGGCTGGTCTCCCAGCCCAGCCCGGGGCGAGTCTGACTCTGCGGGGACGCTGACTGCCTGCCTACGGGGCTCAGAGCAGGGGGATGCGGGACGGCTCCCAGAGCCGCCGGGCCAGGTCGCAGGCCTGCTGGATGACGCACTCGGCGGGAATCACGCCCAGGTGCAGGGTCAGCAGCTCGTAGCACTTCACGCCCTCGGCTGGGTGGGTCTTGCAGAAGTAACGCAGCAGTTTCCTGCCCGGGATAAGACAGTGGTCAGGCAGGAAAGCCCCTGCGGGGCCCCAGTCCAGCCGCCAAGGGGCAGCACAAGCCAGGGCCTTGGCCCCATCCCAGATCAGACTTAAGTGCAGCCGGCGTCCATGGGGCATCCCTGGGTCCGGCCACCCCATGCCAGGGACAGGCCCAGAGGGAAGACGTGAGAGTGGCCAGACTGGGTCAGCTCAAAGTCCATCTAGCCCCGTGTCCTGTCTTCCAACAGGGGCCAGTGCCAGGTGCCCCAGAGTGAGTGAACAGCACAGGGAACCATCAAGTGATCCATCCTCTGTCACCCATTCTTGGCCTTCACATCCTCTGGCAAGGAGTTCCACAGGTTGACTGTGCATTGTGTGCATACTTCCTTTTGTTTGTTTTAAACCTGCTGTTTATTAATTTCATGGGGTGACCGTGGTTCTTGTGTAGTGTGAAGGAGTAAATAATACTTCCTTATTTACATTCTCCAAACCAGTCAAGATTTGATAGATCTCAATCATATCCCCCCCTCCCCCCGGCAATTGTCTCTTTTCCAAGCTAAAGAAGTTCCAGTCTTTTTAATCTTCCTATACAGCAGCCGTTCCAGACCCCTAATCATTTTTGCTGCTCTTCTCCGTATCTTTTCCAGTTTCAATCTATCTTTTTTGAGATGGGGCGACCACATCCTCATGCAGGATTCAGGTTGTGGGTGCACCATGGATTTATATAGAGGCAATAGGATATGGTCTGTCCTATTCTCTCTCCCTTTCCTAATACGTCCCACTATTCCGCTGGCTCCTCTGACGGCTGCTGCCATTGCGGGGATGTTTTCAGCGAACTCTCCCCAGTGACTCCAAGGTCTGTCTCTCGAGTGGTAACAGTGAATTGAGACCCACCCTTGTGTATGTGTAGATGGCCTGGGAGCCTGGTGATCTGGGTTTGATCTCTGGCTTAGCGTCCGGCTCATGTAACCTCAGCCCCTGGCGGAGACTTGGGGACGTTGCAAATCCCTGTCCTGGGGCGTGTGGCGACAGCTGCTTTGCTTAGTGAGACCAGGTGTCAGGCACCACAACGGGGTCCCACAGGGCTCAGAGCCCAAGCACGGCCAGCTCCCAGCCCCACCTGCGACCCATAGCAGGCGAGGGGCAGCCCTGCAGAGATCCCCCCATCTGCTGCCTAGCTCAGTGGCCAGGAGAGGTCTGGGGGCAGGGGCTGGCTGGGTCCAGCACGTACCTGTAGTAATCCCCTGCCAGCATCCCGATGGGAGCGGAGTCATCGGAGAGAACAGGAACCTCGATCACCTCCAGCTTGTAACCCTGCGGGGAAAGGGGCAGCAGTGAGGCGCTGAGTGCTGGCCACGCCACCTGGAGGACCTGCGGCTGCAGCAGGGTGCTGGCTGCATGGCCTGGACCGCAGGTGCCAGGGCTGACCCAGCACTTTGGCGAACCCGTGTGCTGGGCTAGGGGACTAGCCCCAGGTCCTGGGGGCTCAGGAACACGCCACGGGATGATCTGCCAGGCCATGTGCCATGGGGATGGTGTGCCAGGGCAGCGGGTGGCCACGTGGCCTCGGAGCCCAGGTGGTGCCCACAACTCTCCATTTCTCGCCCCACGGAAGCGCTGCCAGGGCAAGGGGCCTCGTCAGGCAGGTCAGAGGCCAAGTGCCCCCCAACGCACCAGCTCGTTCTCGAACCACAGGAAGTAGGAGCAGTAATAGTCGCCGTCGCGCAGCGTGAGCGTCGTGTAGCCCTTCTGCAGGTAGCGCCGCGCCAGCCCGATCAGAGACCAGACCTAGGGGGAGAGGAGGCAGCTGCAGCCGGTGCAGAGATCCCCCCGCCCCACAGCTCTGCTCCCCTCCTCTCCCTTGGAGCCCTGGGGCACTCCCCTTCTGTGGAGTGCGGGAGAACCTGGCACACGCCTGTCGTGAACGCACCAGGCTGCAGCCCTTATTCCGGCTCCTCCAGAGCCTCTTACCGAGGCTCCGGCTGCACTTTTCCCCCACACGTTCCTGTTCGCACCCCCCATCCGTGGCCCCACGAAGTCTCGAGACCCCCTCGTCAACCTCCTCCTGGCCCTGGCCTTGGCCAGCATCACCATCTCTAATCCCAGGAGGAGGATGCTGGACGCGGGGGCGCTCTGCGACTGGGGGGCCTATTTCTGCTCCTCCCTGGTCTCACGCCCCGGGCACAGTTCCTCTGGGCTTGAGGAACAGCAGCCCTGTCCGGGGTTCTCTGCTCAGTGTCACCGTCTGGATCCCGAGTGTTGAACCCGCTACCTTCGCTCCCAAACCCGTTTTTCATTAGTTGTCCCCCACGTTCATTTGGGTCCTGGGTCCAGGGGTCCCTCCCGCTAGGATGGGGGAGGGGACTTCCCAGGCTAGCCAATAAGACCAGAGCCAGGCCACTGCTACCGAGCTCCCTGCTTCCCCAGCATCATGTACCTGCCGCCTGGGGCTCTACTGCTGGGCCCACGCTCCACACCGCTGGGCCCTCCCCGGCCAAGCGGACCGGCCCAGCCTCGGAGGGCAGGGCCCCTCCTACGCCTTCCCACCCCAGACCCAGAGGATCAGCGTTGACCTAGGACTGGTACCTTCTTCTTGATGAAGGCAGCCAGGGCGCCCTTGCCCAGCTCTGAGGAGGAGTCCTCAGCCACGTGGAGGGACGGTGCCACCATCTGCCCAGTGGTGCGGTCCACGTAGATGAAGTGCACCAGGCCCGGGAAGTCCTCCAGGTACGTGGGGGCAGGTTAAGGGCAACCAGTGACTGCCGGGAATGCACGGATTGTGCCCAGACACAGGGAGCCCCCCGCCCATGGGTGCCCCCCTGAGCCTGCCCTGGGCAATGGGGGGCCCCCATGAGACCCCCAGGTGGCTCATGACAGGTCCTGTTCCCTGTCCTCACTCTTGGTGATGGGAACCCAGGTGCCGATGGCCCCCTGCCCACGATCCCTGCAAGGCATCCAGAGGTGCAGAGGGGGACTCTGTCCACAACCCACTGGCATGGCCTACCTGGGGCCAGCTCAGAGACCCCTGCCCTGGGGGACCCAATGTGGCTCGTTCAGGCCCCTTCGGGCTCAGTGCCAGCAGCTGGCTGGGCGCCCTGCAGGCTGGGCAGAGTCCAGCCCTACTGTTAGAGAGATGGGGTGAGCCCCCCCATTAGCTATGCCAGCTCAGCCAGGCCCACTGCCCCCGACCTTGCCTGGGCAGGAGAAGCCAACCCCCAGCCCTCGCCGCACAGCTGGGGAGGTCCCAGGGGACGGGGGGGAAGAGCCGGCGGGCCCCAGGTGCCCCTGCCCTGGGGGCTCTCTGAGCGGATGTGACACCATGGTGATGTTCCGCTTGCTCTTCACCAGCAGGAAATCTCGCCAGGCCAGCAGCTTCTCCCTGGGCAGGAAGAGACCTGGGATGAGCACGGCGCCCCCCGCCCCCCACCCACGGCCGGGCCCTCGGGCTGCCAGGTGCTAGCGGGAGGCACCACCCAGCGCTGACTCAGGGGCCCTGGCCACAGCCGGCTCATACCCCACACCGGAGGGGACGGGGGTTCGTGCCACCCCCGGGGGGCCCACAGAAGAAATGCCCACCCAGCCCGTACCCCAGAGGGGCCGGGGTCCAAAGGGCCCTGTCGGTTACAGGGACGCGGACCAGCTAACCCCCCCCCCGGCCCCCCCGAGATCTGCGGCACCCTCCCCACGCAGGGCCCAGGGTCACCGTGTGAGCTCAGCGCAAGGAGCCCGGGGTC
>ML677382.1:11691397-11721097 GCA_007922305.1 Dermatemys mawii
CGACAGCCTCTCAGCCCCTCAGTCCCACAGCCCCTTGGCCCCACAGCTCCTCAGTCCCACGGCCCGACAGCCTCTCAGCCCCTCAGATCTTCAGCCCCACAGCCAATTTGCCCCACAGCCCTGGGCTCCCGCAGCCCCACAGCCCCTCAGCCCCCGGCTCCCTCGGCCCCACAACCCCTGGGCCCCGGGCCCCCACGGCAGGGTGCGAGGAAGGAGCCAGGCCAGGCACTGACTTGTGGTGGCTGGTGCAGTGGGCGTAGATGCGGAGCTTGTCCCGGATCACCCGGCCCGGCCGCGGCTCCCTCTGGAGCCCGGCCACGTGGACGCCCAGCACCCTGGGCCCGACCAGGCGCTTGTAGAGGAGCGAGAGCCAGTAATCCTGCGAGGGGAGAAGGGACATGTCAGCCCCCCCGTCCCGCCGGGCTGGGAACAGAGCCCCCCCATGCACCCCTTCCCTCGGGGGGTCTGACTGCGCTAAGCTCGACCCAGAGGGGCGGCAGGGTCCCAGACTGGGTGCCGCTGGACTTATCAGCTCAGACTCCGGGGTCTGTTAATGCGATTTTCCCACCCCGCCTCCGAACAGGGCCTGGGGGGGGGGCTCCCCTGAAAATCCACCCACATGTAGCTGTGTTATAAACCCCGGGAACAACCTCAGCCTGCATGTGCTCGGGAGACACCCAGGGTCGCCCGCTTTAAATCGCACAAAACCCAACACCGTGCCCCGCCCCTACCCAGAGGCCCTGCCCCTTCTCTGAGGCCCCTCCCCCGTTGCTTCATCCCCTCCTCCATCCGTCACTTGCTCTCCCCCACCCTAACTCACTTGCAATCGGCTGGGCAGGGAGTTGGGGCGCAGGAGGGGGTGCGGGCTCTGGCTGGGGGAGTGGTGCGGGCTCTGGGGTGGGGCCAGGGATGAGGGACTCTGGGCTGGGCAGGGGTTTGGGATGCAGGAGAGGGTATGGACTCTGGGTGGGGTCAGAAATGAGTGGGGGGGGTCCCCGTGTCCCCTAGCCGGTCAGGGAGGCTCAGCTCACGGCCCTCGCGCCTGCAGGTGCTGCTCTCACAGCTCCCATTCCCAGCCAATGGGAGCTGCGGAGCCGGCACTCAGGGCAGGGGCAGCGTGTGGAGTTTCCCTGGCTGCCCGTGTGCCTAGAGGCCACAAGAACTCAGCAGCAGCTTCCAGGAGCTGGATGGCCATCTTTGGCCGGGCCAGGAGGAGGCTGATAAGGTGGTCCCGCGACGGGACACCAGGATCAGGAGGTTAAAGAACTTTCCCATGTCAGTACTTATCGACGGCGATTGAGTCGCCTCTTCAGCGTCTCTTGGACAAGCTAACTCGAGCGAGTTCCTGAAGGCTCTCGCTATCAGCCATGTGGGCCAGGCCTTGACTCCAGCCTGTAGCTCTTTTCTGAATCTTTCCAATTGATATCCACCCTTCTGGAAGTGTGGACACTGGAACTGGAGAGGGAATTCCAATACCCCATCTCTGCTCCTTCCTGGTATGACCTACTTCTCCATCTGCGGGTCATACTCAGCCACTGGGAACTCACCCGGGGATTAAGTCCTTTCCAGTGCCCATGCATCTTAGGAGAGAGATCCCCACTGCAAACGTGGGCAGGTATTAATCTTCCCTAGACTAGCTAAGGCGATAGATAAGTGTTTGCTCTGTAACTGTAAAATCCCACTGTCAGGAGAGACGTGTCACCAAGTGTGACATGCTAGTTTACCACAAGTGGTGACACCTTCTCCCCAAGAGACACTGGACACACCACTGTGGAACATCAGGGAACAAAAGCCTTTGCTGATTGTTTCCACCACACCCATGAAGAGGGCACATGCACCAACCCTTGTCCCCTTGGAGTTTGAACGCCAGGAAAAGGGCAGGAGAATTGTTCTCTGTGCAGCTTGGAACTGGGAGACGTGATATTTCTAAGCATAAGCCAGGGATCCCCAAGCTGCCTGGCTCAGGTAAGCCCTAAAGGACACACAGCACTTGCATATTATAGTACCATCTATTGCCTTTTGGACCCTAAGACTGTGTGTCATGTGTGTGTGTCGGGAGGTGTGGGGTGTGGGTGGGCATTTACCTGTTTTAACCTTCTCAATAACTCTCACTTCTTTTTCCTAGTTAACAATCTTTAGGTAGCATTGCAGGATTGGCCACAAGTGTTGTTTTTGGTTTGAGATCTGAGTACAACTGACCTGGGGTAAGTGGCGTGTCCTTTGGGACTGGCAGTAACCTGATAGTGTTGTGATTTTTAGTGTAACGTGACGGTTTATCACACAGTCTAGCTTGCCTGGGTGGCAAGTAGACCGGAGTGTCCAAGGGACTGTCTGTGACTCCACGCTCAGACTGTTATAGTGCTGTAGCAGTTCACACTTCTCACTGGGATCGGTGTCAGCTAATTACAGACTACAGGAGCAGTTTGGGGTTTGTGCCCTGCTCCTTGTCAGTCTGCCCTGAGGGTGGCTACTCCCACAGCGAGACACTTACACTCTGTTCCTGGGGGTCTGACCTTGCCTGCAGCTGTATCCATGTGAATGGTGTTTACCCAGCGATCCAGGCCAGGCTGTAGAACTGACTAGTCCTGGTCATTATTTACCACTCCACCACTCTGCCGTCACACTGAGAATTTTACCAGCAAGGCTTTTACCTTTTCTTCCAGACCATTGATGAGGATATTGAATGGCATTGGGCCAAGCACAGCCCGGGGGGCCCCACCAGAAACACCCCCAGAGTTGAAGCCAGGCTACACTGGTTTTGCAGAGAGCTCTCTATGGGGTTTGCATTGGAATGTCACACAGGGCTAAGCCCAAAGCCGAACAGAGATCTCAGGCCTTGCCTAGACAGTGCAGTAAAGTGCTCTGGGGGTGAGTGTGTGAGTTGTAAAGAGCTCTAACTGCACTGCACAGACCCTGCTAGTGTGCTCTAAAAGAGAATCTAGTTTGTTAATGTGAACCAGGTACCTTTAGAGCAGGCCTGCACAACATGCGGCCCGGGGGCCACATGCGGCCCGCATGGGCTCACGGTGCGCCCGCGGGGGGTGAGTAGGGGTGGGGCACGCCAAGTGGTGGGGTAGGGGGAAGCAGATGGGGGCGGGGTGAGGGTGGGGCTTTTCGGCCCGCAGCTGGTTTTTTGCAGTAATGTGGCCCTCGCTGCTTTCCGAGTTGTGCAGGCCTGGGTTAGAGCATGCCAGCAGGGCCTATGGGGGGAGGGACCGTTCAGCTGTGAGGCCTGAGCCAGTCACGGAGGTACCGGAGGGTTAGAATAAGCTGACAAAGGAATCGGCTCAGGTATGGGTCCCAGAGGAATGGAAGGAGCTTTCTTGTTGTAATGACTTTGCAGAGCCATTGCGCTGTGCTGGCCCAAGGCCCTCGGTGGAGCAGCAGGCACCTGAACAAAGAAAGCAGCTCCGGGCGTCAGCCGTTTTCCTGGCGAGAAGCCGGATTTATAGGGCAGCTGTCCCAAGTGCTGTGATTTGTAGACTTGAGGTCAACTGTCTCTACCTAGTGCCATGGGGCCAACAGGGCTCAAGAGCTTTCCCTCGGACAGGGAACCCAGAGGGGCTCATTTTCTCTCTCTCCACCCTTTAATTCATTGCAGGAGCTTTCCGGAACGGACGCTGTTGGAAATGGGGCTGGTTAATCAGCCTTCAGACAGACCTATTAACCAGATCCTCCTGTCTCCAGCCTGGTGACAGAGGCGGCGGGAGTGTAACCCTCTGACCTTTCCTAGGAGGAGCGAAGCTGCGTGGGAGCGCGGCTGGGTTTGTTCAGTTGGGACTAAGCACATGGAGCTCCGACGAGAACGCTCAGAGCTGGAGCCCGTCAGTCCCTGGGCTGTAACCTGCAGAGGCAGCCGAACATCACATGAAGGCGCTGTGCAGCCCCACCGGTGCCCAGCCAACCGGCCCATCTCCATGCCCGTGCCCAGGGCAGGACAGCAGACACCCCTGCAAAGGAGATGGTCCCGCAGCAGCGACAGCCAGTGGGTTTGCTTCCAGCAGGACACTTGTGGGACACGTGGGAAATAGCTCCCAGTCCAGCATGCTTGTAGGGACTGGAGAGGGCTGAATAGCTCCCTCTATCCTTCCTCCTCCAGAAACAAACCAGTGAGCCCAAGACACACTTTGGGCTTCAGTGCCCTTCTCCAGGAACTTGCTCCTCATGTCCAGTCCCCTGGCAGTCAGTGGCTCTGCCCAGCTCCCTGGTTACCCTGAGTTGATGTTCCATAGATGTCGACTCCCTTAGAAGCCCAGAGAGAAGATGAAAACCCTCCCTAGTGCAGCACCGGTTAATACAGCCCAAGGCCAGAAGGTTCCCTTGTGATCAGCCAGTGTGACTTCTCCACAGGACAAGCTCCAAATCATCCCTAGAGCCGAGCTTGGAGAACATCTGTCACGGAGTCCCCGGGGCGATGGCCTGGGCCTGCTCCCTACGAAGCCAGCCAGGACTTCGGGGGGAAGCTTCTTCTCCGTAAACAGCCTGTCTCCAGGGCTAGGAGCTTCACAGCTTCCACCTTCCTGGGTCTGACCTCAGAGCATTCAGCACCTTCTGCCCCTCCGTGCGCTTCCCACAGTGAGCCAGCCTAGGCGGAGTCCTGGGGGAGCCCGTGGGTCCTGCCCCCCAACTCCACAGTCATACGTGACTCTCAGCCAGCCAGTAAAACAGAGGTTTATTAGATGACAGGTACCTGGTCTAACACAGACCATGCAGCGAACGTGATCCCTCAGCTGGGTCCATTTTGGGGCCAGGGAGCCAGGCCAGCCTGCCTGTAGCTCTCTGCCTCTTCCCAGCCAGACCCAGACTGACAATCACTCCCCCAGCTCCTCCCCTGCTTCCTTTGTCTCCTTCCCCGGCAGGAGGTCAGGTGACCTCTCCCCCCCACCTGGAGTCAAGTCACAGCTTCAGGTATGTCAAGAATCAGAGGGGAGTATGGACACTTCCCACAATAGTCAGAGGCGCCATTGAGAGCATTTCTATTCCGTCACAACATCCCATCGCGACATGAGCGTGGCCTGTGATGGAGAATCCACCCGACCCTTCGTTGTGCGACTTGCACTAGTCCACATGCTGCCTCCCTGGCGCCATCTCCCTGCCCAGAGCCACGGCACCTCTGCAATACCCCTCCCACTGACATGGGCTCAGTATGTTTCCATCAGTCCCGCTCGCCTGGATCAGGACGCTGCAAGGCAGGTGTCCAGCAATCGCTGGGATGGAGGGATGCAGCCGTGGGGTTTGGGAGCAGGATCTTGGCCTCTACATGGGGCCCACACAAGCCTCCGAGTGCCAACAGCAGGTTTCTTTACAGCAACAGCCTTGTGGGCTTCTCCATCTGTCTGGCCACCGCACAGGGAGACGTGCCCGGGCGTCGGGCTGAACCTTGGCAAGCAATGCCCTGCAGAGAGATTCAGCACGTGGGTCCTGCTCCAAGAAGTGCAGAACTACCCAAGACAACACTGCAAAGGCGCAGGCTGGCTGGGGCCAGGGCTGCCTCCCCTTCCTCGGGCTGGCTGGGAACCGGGCCAGACTCCGCCGGGGCTTTGCATACAAGCCCCCTGGCAGGTCTCTGCCTGGGAGGAGACAAGCCATGGGGATGGCTGTGATTACACCGAGCTCAGTTCAGCCTCTGGGGAGCACGTGCTACGAGCCTCCACCGCTGGTCAGCTGCCACCTTCCTCCACCCCGGCCCAGGATCTAAGCAGGCCAGGTGCCATGTCGCAGAGGGCACCAAGGGGAACCCAGCAAATGGGCACCAGCTGAGGATGCAGCAAAGGGGTGGAAATTCCTGAGCTGGCTGAGGGGAGCCCCTCCTGCCCTGCAGAACATACGTGCTGCTGTAGAAGGGAGCCACCCCACTGCACCATGGGGCCTCCTCCCCCGGAAGAGCCCTACCTGGGCAAGCCCCTCACTCCTCCGCATTCCTGCTCCCAGCCCACGTCGGAGGTGAGTGAGCACCAAGTTTGGGGCCATGGCTCAGTTAGCTCAGGGCAGCCGTTCCCTTGGCCAGGGGCTGCCCATTCAGCTGTGCCACCACCGTGGACTCCACTGTGATCCTCTGCTCTGCCCCGCCTGCCGCTCTGCCTGGCATGGTCTCTGCAGCATCGCCCCCCCCAGCAGGGCTCTCCAGGCGGAAATCCGCCCCTCGCTCTGGCCACGGCAGGTCCCCCTCGTGGCCTCTCCAAGTCACTGAACCACAGCAGTTAACCCAGGCCTGCTCCCTGCAGAGCCTTTACAATGCTGGGTGTGTAGTCTGCTCTAAAAGGCCCAAAGGATGGGGCACCTCCTTTCCCCCGTCCCTGGGGCGCAGAGTCAGCCCGCTGCTCCCGCTCGCCCTTCCAGCCCGTTCTGCCTGGCTCCAGCAAAGCAATCCCCTCCCCTGCACGGTGCTTACTCCCCAGAGTGTCCCCACCCCTTCCTCAGACAGCTCCTCAGGGGGCACGGAGGCAGCGCCCACATGCACAGGCCTGGTGCTCTAGAAATCCCTACACCGAATTCAGAGTCCCCCTGCTCGGACACGCTCCCCGCCCCACAGCGGCTCCCTCTCATCAAATCAGAGAATCACAGGGCTGGAAGGGACCCACAGGTCACCTAGTCAAAGCAGGACCATCCCCTCATCCCCTGGCACAATCACACTTTTTCTTGGCCCTTTGGAGCAGCCTCCCGGCTTCTCTCCGCTACGCGGACTGAGCTGAACCCGTGCTCCTGGGCCGGTCCCCCTCTGCCCTGGCCAGGAACACGGAGTCGCTGTCTTCTAGCGCTGAACATGGAACTTGGCGAGACTCAGAGGAACAGCACTGGCCCTAAAGCTGCTTTGCTTGTTTCCCTGAGAGTCAGCCACCGAGTCCGTGTGGATTGACAAACACCAGCCCCCTGGCTAAGGGAAGGGCCGCAGCCGGAGTCTGAAGCGTGCAGCAATCCCCTACACATGAAGGGGAGAGGCAGAGGCCAGCCCCTCGGGAAAACAGACCCCAGGTGGGCAGCCCAACAGAAATGGGCAATTGTCTACAAAATGCCTTTTGAGTCAGGATGCTGCGGGGGCAGGGTGGGGGCCTGGCTGGCGAGGACCTTGCAGGATCCCAGCCTGTGACCCGGTCGAGTGAGCACGACATGGCTTGGGCTGGTGAGTCCTGGCTCTGGTTTCAGGGACTCTTGCTCCTCCCGCCTGCGTAGGGCCAGCAGCACCCAGCACCCAGCTCAGCAGGCAGCCAGTGCTTGCTGGTGGGAGGGGCCTGGGACCCCACCCGAGTGCCCAGTGGGGAGGGATGGGGAGTGATGGCACGGAAGAGAGACCTGCAGCAGTGACAGCTGTTTCAGCCCTGCCTGCTGGCCAGGCCAGTGCAGTTCTCCCCAGACCCACCGGTTCTGGGAGCTGTGCTGAGCCGCTGGCGGGGCTGAGCTGGGCCGACAGGCGCTGGAGCTGGGGCGTGGCCGGACAGCCAGCCTCTTGGACGGAGCAGTCAGACGGGCTCTGCCCCCTTGGGTCCCACCAGCTGAATTCCCCCCCTGGTGATCCCTCCGCACAGCGGGTGAGGGAGGAGGTGAGATCCATGCGGGGTCACGGGAAGACCTGACTGCGCAGCAGGGGATATGAAATGCAAAGCAGCAGGTCTGGAGCCCGGCTCTGGCTCTTTCCAAGGGGCGTGGAGCAGATGGAGGAATAGCTTCAAATCTCTCCTCTCATCGCCTCCGCCTGACAGAGCCCAGGCCACGGCGGCTCAGCCCGGCGCTGCTGTGTCAGAAGGGACAGGACCCAAGAGCGATCCCCGGGGAGTTCTCGGGACGTTTCTTTTCACTTCCCACTCGGCTGGAAACAATAAATCCAGCCACCACCTGCCTTCAGAGCCATGGCACTGGCGGCTGCAGCTGAGCAGGCAGGTCTCTGGATTTCATGGCACCTCCCCCGGAGACACGGAGCAACATCTGCGCCTGAGCAGGCCAGATGTTCAAGTGCTGCTGGCAGGACACGGCTGGGAAGGTCACAGCACGTCTGATGGGGGATAAGGAGAAACCAGATGGGGGAGTGGATCCCTTGCCCACTCCTAATGGAGTCGGGGTGGTAGCGGGAGCACACCTGGGGCCTTGTCCCCATCCCTGGAGTTCTGAAGTTCATAAGAAAGGCCAGAAGCTCCCGGCCCCACGTCCTGCCCATTAGCTCCGTGCTCTGCCCCTTGGCAGATTGGGGGTCGCGTGCTGCTCTCCGTTACGTGGACGCAGCCCCACTCATTGCTAACACGTTCAGACCAGTGGTGCAGTGGTAACGCAGCTCTGCTGCCACCCAGCTCAATCCAAGGGCTGCAGTCCCGCAGCTCCGCCTGCCACCCTGACGCTCCACGGAGTGGCACTCGCTGGTGCCAATGGTGTCAGTCCCAGACTCGATGGCAGAGCAGGGCCCGGGGCTGCCCCGGTGCTGGAGCACAGGTATGGCCCAGCTCCCTCTGGCGGACTCTGAATCACAGCCCGTCCGGCAGAGGAGACTCTCTCCCATTTTAGGAGACCGCTCTTGGCAGGCGCCCTCCCGAGCGGACTGTCTGCAGCCAGTCCCCATGTCGAACTGTGCGTCCAGCCCCCAGGGACGGGACGGCGGGACAGCACACGCTGGGGCAGGACTCAGGTGCGGACTTGCCGCTGCTGGGAGCTCAGGCAGCACCGGTAGGCACCTGATGTGCCACACGCTAGCTGGCATCAGGTCTCCCACTGGAGCCGGGGAGACGCTGAGCAGCAGCTGACCGACCACATCCCACATCCCCTTCGCGGGGCCTGCAAAGAGGAACCCAAGCTGGGCAGAGGCCCCGAGCGTGGCCAGGGCTGCTGGTCAGCTCCCAGAATAGGGGGCTCCTGGCCTGGCTCTCTGAGGTTCCTGGGCTGCAGCCTACCAGGGTCCTGGGGAACCAATATCTGGGGAGCTGGGAGAGTTTCCTGTATGAAGATGCATCTGATGAAGTGGGTTCTAGCCCAGGAAAGCTTATGCCCAACTAAACTGGTTAGTTTCTAAGATGCCATAAATACTCCTCGGTCTTTTTGTGGGTACGGACTAACCTGGCTACTGCTCTGTGTCCTGTATGGGTCACTGTCATGGAATAGCCCCTGGGAGGCCCCTTCAGGGAGCTGGACCCCCCAGGGGCTCGTTCTGTCACTAGGGGAAGCCCCTCGGCTTCCTCGCCTCCTTGGGCCGAGCCTCCAGTCCCCCTCTCAAGTCACACTGTGAGCTCCCTTCAGCGAGTGCTCCCCCGTCACTTACTGCAGCAAGCGCCATCCATGGGGTGCAGTACATCCCACTTCTTTCACCAGTTGTCATGGAGGCCCTGGGAGATGCTTTGGAACTGCTCCCTACGAAGCCAGTCAGGGCTCTGGTGAAGCCTCCTCTCTGTGAGCGACTGTCTCCAGGGCAAGAATCTCACCCGGCTTCCACCTTCCTGGGGCTGACCTCGGAGCATTCAGCATCCTCTGCCCCTCCGTGCGCTTCCCCCAGCGAGTCTGCCCAGGCGGGATCCTGGGGAAGCCCGTGGGTCCTGCCCCACAACTCCACAGTCAGACGTGACTCTCAGCCAGCCAGTAACACAGAGGTTTATTAGACGTCTGGGACACAGTTTAAACCAGAGCTTGTAGGTACAGAAAACCAGACCCCTCAGGTGGGTCCATCGTGGGGGCAGTGAGCCAGACAACCACATCTGCCCTTCACTCCATGTCCCCAGTCAGCTCCAGACTGACTCGCTCTCCAGCCCCTCCTCCCTCTTCCTTTGTCTCTTTCCTGCGCCTGGAGGTCAGAATGAACTGGATGGCCTTTGTTCTCCAGCACCTTCAGTCTGCACCTTGGGTGGTGGGGGGGCCAGGCCATCAGTTGCCCGGAGCCAGGGTGTTGGGCACTCCGTCACAGGGGGCACTGACGGGGCTGTCCCCTGCAGGAGGCAGGGGGTGGGTAGGTAGGGAGGAGATCGCCCCCTGGGGAAGACGGCCCAGCCTGTCTGGGCGTGCAGTGGGAGGCTGGAAGACGCTCTGTTATCTGTAGACGTGCTGGCACTTTGACAGGTCGGGGCTGTTGTAAATCACCCAGTTGGAGCCCCGTGCTCCAGCCAGGATGAAAGCATTGCTCTCTCCGGAGGGGGCAACGTCTGGCCATGGACTCCGGATGTGCAGCGCAGCAAGGGGACCGGCTTTCAGCAGGATCACTCAGACGGCAGCTCTCTGTCAAACAGCAGGTTCCCTTCCAGGCCAGGGTCCTTAAAGAGACACCGTCTGTGCTCCTCGGAGCTGTTCCATTGCACGGACAGCACTGAGCGTGGCCCTGCTGCGCCCTCGCTTGGGTTTACTGGGAGGACTGGGCATCGCTAGCGGATGAGTTAGGGCGAGAGACAGGCCGGAGTGCAATCCGCTCCCTTTCCCCCAGGCGGCAGAAGCAGCAGCGTGCTAGCTCCCGGGCCTGGGGGCGAGCAGTAGCACTGCTTTGACACATTTGATGGAGTCCAGAGGCGTTTCACGGCGCAGTTGCAGTAGGAGGGAAAGGTCCTTTAGCCCACTGGGACAGCAAGCAGAGGAGCCGCTCTGAGCGGCGGAGGCAGCTCGAAATCTCTTTCTGCAGTCTGGGATAAAAGGAGCCTCTTGGAGGTTCTGGTCGTCAGCGCAGGCCCCAGAAGTCTGCAAGCACCTTGTGGGGGAGGGAATGGGGGACGCTGCAACCAGCCAACAAGGGGCAGCGCTAGCGGCCGATCCAGGTCTGAATCACACTCAGGCCAGGCCCCGTGCAATGACAATATGTGATCCCAACAAAACCTTCAGTTTCCTCCCTTCACCCCAGAGGGCCCCACCTGGTCACTCAGTTCAGCCCCAGAGCCAGTGTGGGGCTACCCCCAGGAACCTTTCCAGTGCTTTGTTCAGCCTAGACGTAAAGTCCCAAGTGACAGGGGCTTCCGCTAACCTTGGGGGCTGACGTCACAGCCTGAGTGCCCCTCTGCACGGAGACCCCCTCCCCTGCATTCTGCATGAGTCCCTTCCTCTGAGTTCCAGCTGGACGACACCACCCCACACACTTTCCACCTACACCCCTCAAATATCCACAAACAGGTAACGAAGCGCTGCTTGTCCATTCCACATTGTCTCTCTGCTGGACGGTCTCCCTCTTCTCCACCCTCCATAGGGCGCCTGTGAGCGCGTTGAGGGGGCCAGCCCAGCACCCGATTCTGACCAGTGTCTCTCCGCACGGCAGTGCTACAGACCGTATCACGTAAGCACGAGGCTGAGAATTCACCCCCCAGAATTGGGAGATTCACTAGCCAGGCAGTGGAGCTGCCCTGTGTCTGCGGAGCTGTGGATTAGGGCTCAGCTGGCAAGGCCTTGCCCTGATCACTTTGCTGCGGGAGCCTGAATGCTGGGGCTGAAATGGGCATAGGGCAGGGGGCTAACGTTTGCCAAGTGCTTTGAGGAGAGATTCTCAGCCGCGCTCTCACCTCGGTATTTCAGGAGATGCCGCCCTTTAGCAGGACCTGGGGCCGTTCCTCTCCCGCCTTCGACACCCTGAAATCCAGGCAGGCAGTGGGGTGTGTCCAACTGCCATGTAGCAAGAGGCACCGAAATCACCAAAATCTACCTGACTAGACCTGGATCAAGGTGTTCCTCAGCAGGAGGGAGAGAGAGTGGCTGTACGGTGATGGCACTGCCTGGAAAGACGGGGGGACAGACAGTCCCCCTTCTGCAATACACAGCACCATGCCCTGCAATGTTGTCCACCCCCTTTGGGCTACGCTGCGCCAGAGAAACATGACCTGGGAGCTGCCAGCTTTCAGTCAAAGCTGTTCCAGAGACAGCAAGGCCGCAGGCTCTGTCCAGGGCTCTGCAGGGGGCTTTGCTGCTCACAGACAATGACGTAAGGAAGGTAGTTGTAACTGGAGTTCTTCGAGACGATTCCACAGACTCACACGTACGGGTAATGAGCCGCCTGGTGGACCTAACAGCAGAACGCTCCAAGCAGCTTCCACGTGCCAGCCGATCCCCCGCCTCACATCCTCAGATGGCTACACAAGGAGGTGCTGCACGCTCTACTCTCTCTGCCCTTCCACCTCTACCGGAGAAGAAAAGCAGGACTGTGAGACAGAGGGCAAGAGGGGCGGGAAGTGTGAAGACGCAGCACCACCACGAAGAACTCGGTTAAAAGTAAGTAACCTTCTTTTCTTCTCCAAGTGGCTCTGCATAGTCCCACTCCTGGGTAATTTGGGAAGCAGTGCTGAAAACTGAGGTGAAGTGAACAGCGTCCTAATTAAATAATGACTGAAGCACCATTCTACCAAATCTGGCATCTACCCCTGAAGGCAAATCCAGAGCTTAATGGTTGAGAAAAGTACGGACTGATTCCCAGGTAGCAGCCTTACTGATTCCCCGACAGGACCATGTTTAAGGCAAGCAAAAGATGCTACCCCTGCCCTAGGAGAATGAGATTTTACAATAGCAGACACAGAGTGCCACTAATTTATACCATTCCCCGATACATCGTTTAGCCCAGCTGGAAAGAGTTTCACTCGATATACTATTGCCCAGATAGAGACAAATAACCTAGATGACTTTCTAAAACATTTAATTCTATTTAAACAATATGTCAGAACCTTGCTTGCATCTAAAGTATGCGCCAAAGAGTCTCCTTTATTAACATATGTCTTAGGGGAGAAACAGCAAATTAATAACATGACTGATGGGAAATTCAGACACTATCTTTGGTAAAAACCTGGGATCAGGTCTAAGAAGCACCTTGACTTTATGACAAATAGTAAATGGCAGAGCCGCCATTGGCTTACCCTTCCGGCTGATGTTACAGCAACAATAAATAGTCTTACTAGCTAAATAAAATAAGGAACACTCTGCCAAAGGGTCAAAAGGATGGTTCATAAGCCTAGATGTGACCAAATGGAGCTCCTATGGTGGGACGAGATCCCTCAAAGAGGGAAACAGATTGGACAACCCCTTCATAAACCTTTTAAGTGGATCATGCACACGTAACGATCTGCCATCAAAGCATGGTAAGTAGAAACAGCTGCCAAGTGAACTCCTAAAGAGGCATCAGCTAAGCCATTAAACTTCAAATACATTAAATACTCGGAAACAGAAGGAATAGAAGCTGAAATGGAGAATCAGATTTTCCCTGCATCCAAGAGACCAATTGAGTCCCTTTCAAACGCCATCACTTCCTTGTGGACAGCTTTCTGGAGCTGAGCAATACCCCCACGACTGACGAGGCACAGTCTGATCATCCAGCCTGCCAGATGAAGGGGGATGTTCTGAAATTTCGCCCAACAGCTGAAGGAGATCCATGTACCATTCCTGCCACTGCAAACTGGACAAACAAAAGTCATCCTCCCTTGTCCGGATGTACTTTCCTCAGCGCTTCCGGAATGAAGGGAAACTGGTGAGCACATACAGACGTATCAGTGACAGGACGTGGGTGGTCATGCCTGTTAGAGCAAGAGCTGATACCAGGAGTAGGAGCCAGGGTCAGCGCCAGAGTCAGAGGTCAGATGCTAGAGCGAAGGGTCAGAGCCAGGTTACCTGGAGTGAGGCAAGATTGGGTCCAAGGCAGGAACAGGGTGGGAGCAAGGCTGGGAACGAGACGGGCAAAGGAGCTAACACAGCCATGGGCGAATCCTCTGAGGAGCTGCTGATCTGATCTGCTGACTCGTCCCACCAACAGCTGAGGGTCAAGTGAATGGCTCTTAATTCCAACACATTTATATGCAAGTTTTCGTGAAACAGCCAGAGGCCTGGAACTGGAAAACAACCTGGATGAGCTCCCCCTCTGTTGCCTGGTGCATTGGAGGCTATGGTGATGGAAGGTGAGGGAGGACTGACCAAGACACTTCTGAAGACATCCCATCTGTCTGCCCACCACACCAATGAATTCAGGACATCCTAAGGCATGGTGACTAACATATGAGGCAGTCTGTAAACTTGAGTTATCTGATGCTGCAACTCCCTCATTCTGAGCAAACAGAGTCATGTACGTAGTTGCTACCATAAGGCCCATGAGACGCAGAAAGTAAATCACCATCTGGGTTAAACACAGCTGAATGAGCCAAATAGAGTATTCTATCTTCAGAAACCTTCCTTCTGGGAGACAAGTCCTTCTGCTACTGCGTCCAGTACACAACCTATGAAACAAGTCTCTCAGCTGGGCAGAGATCCAACTTTTTGATGCTCAACAGCAGAATCAGCTTCAGAAACATCGTGGGGTTGATGTGAAGTGGCAGGTATTTGTGTGTTGAGAACTTCAATGGCCAAAGGTCTAATATGGGTAAACAAAACTACCCTGCTTTCTTAAATATGTTACTACTACAGAGGGGCACTTTGTACAAAGTCCTGGCGCTGCAGAAAGGCCAGATGGTAGGACCTTGGACTAGAAATGTTGTTGGGCTACCATAGAATACTTCTGATGGCTCAGTCAGACTGAAATATGAAAATACACACCCTTGAAATGGAGAGTCGCAACTATCCATAGCTGAACGCAGGGGAATTTCTGAGCCAGGGCGAGCATTTGAAACTGGAATTTCCAAGTGGGTGAGTCCAATCGTGTTAGATCTAAAATCAGACAGAATCTCTCATCTTTCTTCTGTGCCAGGAAGTTTCTTGAATAAAACCATTGGCCTCAAAGACTTTTGGATCTCTTCACTAGCAACTCCCAGGAGCAGGTTTTGAACCTCTGCTAGAAGAGCAACCCAGTGATCATGTTCCCTTCGAAGACAAGGGTCAGTAGTTGGAGTGGGTCATTTTTCAACTGCATGGCATAGCCCTCTTCTAGAATTTCTAGGACCAACTCATCTGCCATAAGATGCTTCCAACTGTTGATGAAATGGGCTAGTCAGGGATCCTTGCTGATTAGTTGGTGGTTCTCGATACTCCCATCAGAGCAGAGGCCTGGTGATCAAGGAAGGCAAAGAGGAGGGAGCAAGGTGTTTTAGCCAAGGTCTGTACCTGAAAGATCTCTTTTGCGCTGGGTCTAGGACAAAGACTAAGCTTGCTCATGTTGTTGTTGCAACTTCTGATTTGAGGAAAAATTAAGAGATGAGTGAGGGTAAACCTGTCTCTGATGTCAGTGTAACTATTCTGCCAATTGGTGTCCACAGCAACAAGGGCTGGGTTCTGTATCTAGGGGTTTCTCTTAACATTCAAAAACAACTGGTTCAACCCCTCCACCCCCAGAAATCTGGGGAAATTAACCACCATGCCGGGCACCTCTCAAAGCAAGACTTCCCCATCACAAGCACAGAAATCCCCTTAATTTCTATTAAGAGAAGAAAACCCACCGTTGGTTTGGGAAAACACTGCAACAACCACTTGAAAGTACACAAGCGATAAGTAAAACCCCTGTCCCCCAGGACCTTGGGCAGCGTCCTTTGACTCAGTTTCCCACCTGGTGGTATGGAAGTCCAACAGATGAATGTCTCTAAGATGCAACTCCCTTTCCCTCTGCTGCAGCATGCTCATGGTTTGTTGTCCGAGGTCACCAGGGGGTGGGGTCAGGAGGGGTCTCCTCTCACCCTGCAGGGGGTGGGGATTGTTTTGGGGGATTTGACTCCGCTCCCTGATTGTCACTGTCTCTGCTGCCGTCACTGCTGCGCTGGCTGTGATGCTGCGTTCTGAGGCTCTACCACGTAGCCCAGCTCCAGAGATTTCACTGGGGAACCTCTCAGCGGCTGCCCCATCTTTTCACCGCAGCGCAGTCTCTGTCCCCGGTCTGAGGCTCAGCCCTTAGACCAGCTTATCAGGGATTTCAGCCTTCGTGCGGAGACAGAACCAGGTTTCTCAGCTGAGTCTAGTCAGCTCTGTCTCTGAACACTGGAGGAAGAGGGGGACTCTTTAAAGTGTCCACCCCACCAGGGGCGAACAGCTGCTCCCATGGCGTTGGATCTGGTATCCCTACCCCAGGCCGCTCATCAGGGCAGGCTCAGGACAGGTCTGCCTGCCGTCTGCTCCTCCAGATGACAACATCTCACTACCCCGCCCTCAGTACGACAGTGAATTTTAACCTCCCACAACAAAATGGATCCCTTGCACAAGGCAGGGCTCTGGGCTGTTCTGGCTCCATTGGTTTTTGCCCAGACGTCTGATGTTCCCGTCGCATCCCCCCATGCTACACAGAGCCATTTCCCAAGCAGGAAAACCCTCCAATGTCACCCACCCACGCACGGTCACACAGGTTACAGGGCTATGACATCACCTGGTCTGACCCCCTGGATTACCCAGGCCAGAGAACCCAACCACTCATCCCTTACTGAGACTTAGCCCGATCATGTGCGTACGACAAACGGACGTGTCATTGTGAGGTATGTGAGACAAACACATTCCCTTAGCAAAGGACGACAGGCACCAACATCCCCACTACAGAAGAGCACAGCGGAGCGGCTGAGGGAACTGGGATTGTTTAGTCTACAGAAGAGAAGTCTGAAGGGAGATTTGATAGCTGCTTTCAACTACCTGAAAGGGAGTTCCAAAGAGGATGGATCTAGACTGTTCTCAGTGGTACCAGATGACAGAACAAGGAGTGATGGTCTCAAGTTGCAGTCGGGGAGGTTTAGGTTGGATATTAGGAAAAACCTTTTCCCTAGGAAGGTGGTGAGGCACTGGAACGGGTTCCCTAGGGAGGTGGTGGAATCTCCTTCTGTGACGTTATTGAGAGAATCTGTAACCATATAGATCGCTGTTGCAACCACGGTTCTATATTTGCAGCAAATATTGTATGAAGATTGTAGTGTGAGGTGTCCGTGGGAAGGTGGCCGTGACAGTGGCAAAAGCTGCTTTTCCACCTCAGTAACGGAGGTGGAGACTCCTGCGTGGTTTCTGCAGAGCCAACTGTTGGGTGTCGAATGCTGCACGCCTACCTGCACTGCTTCACCGACACCAGCCACTCCCGCAACCAATAGCGTAGCTGGGGGGGATCCAGAGGAGTGGTCGCTTCCCTGAGGCCAGATTCCCCAAAGTGGCGCCTACTCCCCAGGTGGCTGGAGCATGGGGGACTCGTGGAGCTGCCGGCGGAGCAAGCGGTGAAGTGTGTCCGTCCGCCGAAATGCCACCGGAAGGGCTTTACTTCTTTTGGCGGCCAGACCCGCCTCTACGCTTCCTGCAGCGGCAGCGTTTCAGCGGCAGCTCCACCAGGTGGACGTTCTGGCTTTTTTTTGTGGCGCCTTCCCCCCACCGCCGCCAAAAGAGGCGTCTTGGGGGGAGGTGGGGGAGGTTTTTTTCCGTGGTCGCTCCCCCTACTGTCGAACCTGGCTACGTCCCTGCCAGAAACGCAGCCCTGGAGCCCCCAGCCAGCAAAGCATCTGAATGTTCGTCACGTCTGCACTACTCACAGGTGTCCAGTGAAGCCCGTTCCGAAGGGCTTTCCTGAGTCACAAGCATCTGAGACACGACGGTCTCATCAGCATGACAGCCCAGCATCAGCCAACTCTCCCCGGTGAGAGGGGAGAGCAGAGTCTCCGGGGCAGAACAGTTTGTCCAGGAACATCGATGGGCTGCAGGTCACGCGCTGTGATCAGGTCAAATCTCTGCCGGTGGAGGCGTCTCACTTTCTCAGGAAACCCCTCAGGCTGGGAGAGCCTCAGACTGAAAAGCCAGATGGCTCTGTCCAGCCACTGGAGTCCGGTGAGTGGAAAAGAATGAGTCTCTCTGCCCTTCTCTCTGCCCTTACCTGAGGAGCAGCCTGAGTTTATCAGTTTGTGCTGGGTGAGCAGCTAGTCCGGAGCTCTCCACGCTGGAGAAATGCAGGAGAGGAGCATTTCCCACCCACACTTTACTGAGACACCACAGCAAGTGTGGCCAGGGAAGGAGCTGGGTTTCTTTCCCGGGCTCATACCCACAGCCCAGGAGAGATTTTCCTTGCTGATTTAACTGCACAGTCCCCACAATGGCAAAAATCATCGTACAGGAAGGGGAACTGGACACTCACTTCTTCCTTGTCTTTTCTGAGAACATGAGAGGAACATGCCAGCATGGAGGAGAGTTTAAATAAAAGCAACCCAGTCAGGAAAGTCATAAGTTAAGATTCCCACAGCTATGCCAAGCAGATCAGTGCTGTTGTTTTCAACCCAGAGGTGCCATGTTTGAAATACCTGTTTGTGCTAATAAATGTTACATGATGTGACAGGCAGAATGTGCAGAACAGCTGAGCTGTGAGAACATTCGCTTCTGAGTGTCCTGATTCAGGGATTTGAAATGATCAGCTCCCTTGTGTCAATTGCACTAATATTATCTAGCATGCACAGAGCAGAAGATTCTGTATTTGATACTCTGCAGAATGACGGGTGAAAGGTCAGACTGTTCCCATCACTATCTTCTCCCTGGATCTCAAAGGGAAGCCCAGCTGCTGGGGAAGAGCACACAAGTGGGGCAAAGGAGCTCTGTTGTAAAAGGATCTGTTCAGTCCAGCAGCCTTGGGGCTGTGAAGCCTGACGCCCCGGCACTCTTCTCTGACAAGCCTGAACTGGCATGGAAAGAAAAGAAGAAAACACTCCGACGAGAGCCTAGCCCAAGTTCTCGGCCAGCTGACGAGCAGCCAGGTCCACTGGCAGTGATTGATCATGCAGTTGATGCTGCTCTTCTCTCAGCAGCCAGCTGACGCACACAAAGGCTACATGTGGAAAAGTCTTTGTCATTGCAGCTAACGAGGGGATTGTATTTCACATCACAGCTCCCCAGCACAGGTACACTCAGCTGCTTTCATCTTGTGGATAGCTCCCACGGGAAAATAGCAGCCGCTACACCTACACCCATGGCAAAGTCTGGTCTTGCTGGGTTTCTTCATGGCTGCAGTGTTTAAACGCTTTAACACTTGTCACCTGCCCTGGGCTCTTTTAATCCACAGGGGTGAAAAGAAACGATTTTCCAAAGCACGCGTTCGACTCTCTCCAGGAAGGTGATAAAGGAGCATGGGAAATGAATTAATTCTGAAGCATGTGGGAGAGGGAATAAGCAATTCCTCCAGGGAGGATGGCAACTCGCTTAGTTTATGGCAAGAATTATCTTTAAAAAGGCAATAAAATCCATGGTAAAGTCCTGTGCTGCCTTTAACAGCCAAGGGTTTATTCCTGTAGCTCTGGCCCTTGGAGCTCATAACCTCACACCTCTGCAGAGGGCTCCTCAAGGCAGTTACTCCCTGCTCCAGCTGAGCCAGCTGGCTAGTGGCCATGTACACACTGCTACCTAGACCTTAGAGTAAGTCAAGCTCTGGGCTGCAGAAGAAACTTCTCAACAGGAGTCTGGAAAGGCCCTGGAGTCACCTGGGGATGGAGGTGCTGAGAGTTGGCCAGGGGGATTGGGTCTTTGGAGGAAAACCATCAGCCATTTGCCCCAAGAGCCAGTTTTAGTTCCAACAGGTTTCGAGGATGAATGACCAGGGAGACTCACTCCCCTTTGGCCAGGAAAGAGGGATCAGTCTGGGTCACATTAGACATGTTGGTGGGGCCTCCTGGAGCCCAGTGTGAAGTTCAACGGGGAGCTGAGGATGCATGGACAATTTGGGATTGCATTCCCCTCTGCTAGTGAGGCTTTGCTACTACCCAGAGAATAAATTTGGGAGAAATAATCTAAACCAGAGACCTCCAGTGTCTTCCCCTGATGCCCGATGATGCGAGAACAGAGGTGCATGATTCAACAGCTGATTAGCTGGAAGAAAACGCCACTTCACAGAGGCTCTGACCCTGCACTGACTCTCGCCGAGATCTCAGCACAGTGTAAAACCCACCGCTTTTTACTGGCAGGATTTTGTTATCAAATGCCGAGCTCTCTGAAGTGGCTGCCGTTATGATTCCCAGACTTCCCCTCCACATTCCAAGGGCCTGCTGGCAAGTCTGTGCAATTGGTACCCTGGACCAGCCTTGTAAATTCCTTTCCGTGGAGATACAGACACCTCCCCACGGTGCCAAGTTCTCCACTTACAAGGTGCAGAATTTATTGGACTCAGAAAAGATGAAAAGGAAACCTGCCCCTTTCAAGCACTTTTACATACGGTTTCTTTATTAGAGCTCTGTGCGCTGGGAACCACGGCTGCCTGAGTCTTCCTGAAGCGCGACAAACCAGAGGTTTCACACTGAATCGATGGAACTACTCTGCTCTGTGAACACCTTTTGCCTTCATCTCCATAAATCTACAGCCAGGCTCTAATTCCAGCCTCGCTTCCTTGGGTCTGGCGCTCGCTGGTCCCTCTGCACTTTGAGCCTGTGTTTCTACAACACACGTTCCCGTCCTTGTGAACCCAGGTATCTCCTGTGCGCCGTCCCCTCATTCTGCCCACGCCAGTGGACAGGGTCCCTCAAAGCCCTGTGTTGCACGTGCCCCTCTGCCTGCCCACCCCTGATTAGCCAGCAGCATTCTCCTCAATCTCACGTTCACCCTGCTGGGTTCCTCTTATTTTGGATACAGTTTCAGCTCCAGAGGTAGAGCTGCCCATCTGCTTTCAACATGTTGTGTCTGACATTAACTAATGTCTCCTATTAGCACTGAAAGAAACCGATCTGGAAAAATTCATTTTCAAGTGGAGTTCAAACAGGCCACAAGGAGAAGTGGATTCTCGCCTGCACACAGGATTGTTTTTGTGGTGAAGCCAAGTGTCTGTGAAACGGGTCAGGGGCACAGACGACAAGAACGTCTCTCTCTGATTTACTAACTGGGAACAGGAAAGGGAAGAGAAAATCCACCCCACTTCAAAGGGCCGAGAAGGTGAATCACAGGGAGTGTGTGTGTATGTGTGTGTGTGTATCAGAGACTGACATATGGAGCAGGAGCCTCCTCACACACCTACCGGCAAAGGGTTAAAGTTCTGGTCCACAAGGTGATTATGTCCATGGTCAAAAAACGAGTGTCGCATCACCACCTCAATGCCCTGGTTGGCCAACATGCCCAAGGTGTTTAGCCACCTGGAAAGAGAAGAGAGCTGTGTCAGTAGGTGGCCGGAGGAGCATGCTTGCTGAGTGGCTGGCCGAGAACCCCCCAAAGGCATGTTTCTGCCCCAAGGGCCACTCTCCAGTAGTCTGCACTGGGCACTAGCTCCAGGACAAGGTGATATATGAAGGTAGGGGTTTATGAACGTAATATAGGAAGGTGCTAATGTCTCAGTTCACAGGATCGTTACAACAGAAGCCACTTCTAGCCCTTTATTGTTCCAAAGAGATGAACTGAAGGATCTCAGAAATGTTTTACCAGCTGGATACCTGGCACCTCTTCCCTCCCTATGCACCATGCCCCAGTCCTGCCGCACCATCTCACCGCCAAACATCTCACTGTATCCCACACCACCATACCCTGCACACAGCAGTGCTGCTTGTCCACAACTCCATCGCTGGAGCCCAGACACTCCTACTATCACCCCTCCCCACTCATTGCATCCTCACACAGAGCCACATTGTTACAACCCTGACCATTACATCCCCCACCCACCATGCTGTCCTAGCATAGCCTCCTCCTCCCAAGCACCGCAGACCTACAGACACCTTACAACTGTCTCCAGAAAAAAACAGATCATCTTTACTAGCCCTCTAATTACTACAGTCAGCTCTAACCCTAGGAACTGGAGCGCTGTAGCAAGAGACCACTGGCTGCTCTGTCAATCCAGCCAGCAAACCCTGGAACCATGACCATTTTGGGCTTCTAAAGTGTAAAGAAACTGGATTTCAAACCTGAGCCTTACCGAGCTCCTTGATGGGCTCTTCCTGCAAATGAGACATCCGCCCCGTGAACGAATTAAGGAGTGAGTGTGGGTGAGAAAGCATTCTGGAGCTGAACAAAAAGGCCAAAGAGCCAGGGAACCAGCGAGAGGCCAGGGGAAGGGGGCGCGGGTTTCTAGGGCTAGACAAGCACATCAGAAGGTGAGTGATGGAACAGCTTTACTTCCCTCGTGCTACAGAACCAGCTGGTTTTGTTCACTCCCAGCTCTGAGAAGCTCCAGGAATCGGACTGTTGAGAATAGTCCCATGCTTTAAGTCCTGTGGCCGGCATGTTCCCCTTTCCCGGCTCCCATGGCAGGTGCAGTACAGATTCCTCGCTCATTTGCACTGCTGTTAGCCCGGAGATCCCCGCGGCAGTACTGAGAGCTGCCCAGGTGCAGAGCAGGAACAGGGGCGAGGTGCACTTAGAGCAGCGCGGTGAACCTGCTCCCAGCTGCCCTGCACACTGCACTGTAGGAGGCTGTGTGGTCCCCCCACTCAACTCACAGGAATCCAGCAGCGTAGGAATCCGAGAGATTGTTCATGCCTCCAGTTGAGGTGGCTCCGATACCTTCAAGCCAGATCTTCTTCCCAGGGGCATAAGTATTTACCACCTGTTCACAAAACAAAAAGAGCAGGAGACGGTCAGCCCATCCCTCTGCAGCAGGGTGCAAGTCCTCCCGCTGCCTGGGCGCTGGTACGAGTCTGAGAGCAGCCAGCCAAAGCAACCGCCTGCCACAGAGCTGGGAAGGGGAGCCCAGCGCCTGGCTGAGCCCCTGGGGATGCCAAGGGCAGCCGTATTATCAACCCGCCTGGCCTGGCAGAGGGGAAAAACGTGTACAGGCTGTGACGTTATCTGACTAAACTATGACCATGCAGATCAGTGTTGCTACCCCGTTATAGAATTGTAACAAATCTTGTTCAAAGTATGTCAGATAAGGTGTCTATGGAAAGTTCTGATTCGCTGAATATGATCATTCTATCTGCATGCACGTATGAGTTTTGCACTTGAAGTTATGAGTATTGGCTCTACACCTGGATTTCTAATGTGTTTGCTTCTGGGAAACACCACCAAGGTGTTTAGCCAGCACATCTTAGAGCAGGGCTTCTCAAACTTCTTGGGTTGGAAACCCATTTTCGCTCTGCCACATCCGCTGCCGCCCCCGGGTATGACAGCCAAAAACCTGTCAAATTGAACTGTTCCAGTTTCGGCAGCATTTCGGCAGACACGCAGCTTTTCTCTGCAAACTCCATCTTTTACCTGTAGTTTTCCACTAGCTGTGCTGAGGGCTTTGTTTGCAACAATGGGTTTCTCTCCACATGGCAGAAGCTATAAAAGGCCCTGGAAACACCTCCATTTTGCTTCTTTCTTACTCAAGGCTCTGGACTATGGACTTACTCTAATGGGAGCATCTAACCAAGGGATCGAGGACCTTACAATGATTTGGAAGCAACCAGAGACTTGACTTAAGTCATCAGTTTATTCCATCACTGCTACAAGCCTGAGCCAGGAATTTTGCCATTATTGTATGTATTTGATTCATTTGACTAATTTTAACTCTCACCTTTTCTTTCTTTCTTTTAAATAAACCTTTAGATTTTAGAGTAGCAGCTGTGTTAGTCTGTATCCACAAAAAGAACAGGAGTACTTGTGGCACCTTAGAAGCTAACAAATGTATTTCAGCATAAGCTTTCATAGGCTAAAGCCCACTTCATCGGATGCATTGAGTGGAACATACAGTGGGAAGATATATATACATACAGAGAACATGAAAAGGTGGAAGTTGCCATACCAGTTCTAAGGGGCTATTTAATTTAGATGAGCTATTATCAACAGGAAAAAAAAAAAAGACTCCCTGGAAAGGCACAGGAACAGATCTGTACAGACACATGCCTAGAACCCCGACCAGGGGTATTCTATTTACTACCCAGGAGCCATAAACCTGGAAATCCTGGACGCCCCATCATCTCAGGCATTGGCACTCTGACAGCAAGATGGTCTGGCTATGTGGACTCTCTCCTCAGGCCATATGCTACCAGAACTCCCAGCTACCTTCAAGACACCACTGACTTCCTGTGGAAACTACAATCCACCGGTGATCTTCCAGAAAACACCATCCTGGCCACTATGGAGGTAGAAGCCCTCTACACCAACATTCCACACAAAGATGGACTACAAGCTGTCAGGAACAGTATCCCCGACACTGTCACGGCAAACCTGGTGGCTTGTGAGTTTGTTCTCATGCACAATTATTTCACATTTGGGGACAATATATACCTTTAAGTCAATGGCACTGCTATGGGTACGCACGCGCACGGCCCCACAGTATGCCAACATTTTTATGGCGGACTTAGAACAACGTTTCCTTAGCTCTCATCCCCTAACGTCCCTACTCTATTTGTGCTACATTGATTACATCATTTGGATCCATGGACAAGAATCCCTTGAGGAATTCCACCATGATTTCAACAATTTCCATCCCGCCATCAATCTCAACCTGGACCAATCCACACAAGCGGTCCCCGTGCTGGACACTACAGTGCTAATAAGCGATGGTCACATAAATACCACCCTATACTGGAAACCTACTGACCGCTACACTTATCTACATGCCTCCAGCTTCCATCCAGGACACACCACACAATCTATTGTCTATAGCCAAACTCTAAGATACAACCATATTTGCACTAATCCCTCTGACAGAGACAAACACCTACAAGATCTCTATCAAGCATTCTTAAAACTACACTACCCCCTGCTGAAGTGAAGAAACAGATTGACAGAGCCAGAAGAGTACCCAGAAGCCACCTACTACAGAACAGGCCCAACAAAGAAAGTAACAGAATGCCACTAGCCATCACCTTCCACCCCCAATTAAATCCTCTCCAGTGCATTATCAAACATCTACAACCTATCATGAAGGACGATCCCTCACTCTCACAGACCTTGGGAGACAGACCAGTCCTCACTTACAGACAGCCCTTCAACCTGAAACAAATACTCACCAGCAATCACACATCATGCAACAAAAACACGAACCTAGGAACCTATCCTTGTAACAAAGCCCGGTGCCCACGCTGTCCACATATCTATTCAAGTGACACCATCATAGGACCTAATCACATCAGCCACACCATCAGAGGTTCATTCACCTGCACATCTAACAATGTGATATATGTCATCATGTGCCAGCAATGCCCCTCTGCCATGTACATTGGCCAAACCGGACAGCCTCTACGCAAAAGAATAAATGGACACAAATCTGACATCAGGAATCATAACATTCAAAAACCACCTCAACCTTTCTGGTCACTTAATAACAGACTTGAAGGTGGCAATTTTACAACAGAAAAACTTCCAAAACAGACTCCAATGAGAAGTTACTGAAATGGAATTAATTTGCAAATTGGGTACCATTAACTTAGGCTTGAATAAAGACTGGGAGTGGCTGGGTCATTACACAAATTGACTCTATTTCCCCATGTTAAGTATCCTCACACCTTCTTGTCAACGGTCTGATATGGGCCATCTTGATTATCACTACATCTTAATTAAATAGCCTCTTAGAGTTGATATGGCAACTTCCACCTTTTCATGTTCTCTGTATGTATATATATATCTTCCTACTATATGTTCCATTCTATGCGTCCGATGAAGTGGGCTGTAGCCTACGAAAGCTTATGCTGAAATAAATTTGTTAGTCTCTAAGGTGCAACAAGTACTCCTGTTCTTTAGGACTGGCAATAGCGTCATTACTGGGGTAAGATCTGAGTTGTATATTGACCTGGGTACGTGGCTGGCCCTTTGGGATCAGAAGAACCTTTTATTTGATGCAATTGGTTGTAAAGAACCATTCATCTTTACGTCTAGTGTTTTTGGTGGTGACACAAGGACTGGAATGCCTAAGGAAACTGTTCTGCCTTCTTGTTAGCCAGTGTGGTGAAACAGAAATTGACGTTTGTTGCTGGGTTGGTACATCTCATGGAGAATAATCACCAGTTTTGGGGTGTGTCTGCCCCATGTCCTGAGTTTGCTATGCTCAGGTGTGCCCCACGATGGCCCGGTGACACAGGCATCAGACCGCGGATGGTTCATCCTTCTCCCCCCGTCACAAAGAGGAGTGGGGAGGCAGCAGAGGCAGGAACAGTCAGGCAAAGCACATGCAGTTTCCAGTCCTGTCAGGCCAAATCTATGATGCGCAGAGGGAGCACTCAGGGATCCCCACCCCCAATTGGAAAGACAATTGAGGGGATTGCCCTCCTTCTGGGGGGACTCTGCTAAATCTTCCCCAGTCAAGAGCCCTGCCCCACAGGCTCCGAAGTCTGGTCCTGAACGAATGCGTACAGAGCTGATGGCAAGCGTGGTCCTTCGGGCTAGGCTGGACATGTGGATCCCACTGATGCTGCTCCTGCCCCTGCACGGGAGTTTGGAAATTTCTTGCTCAGCAGCATCCCTTGGGCTCTCGTGCTCCCTGTCCTGAGAGCTTGGCGGGCAGATTGACCCCAGCTGTCAGCCAGTTCTGCGCCACCCCGGGCCTGAAGGGTCAGACTCCCAGCTGTGGGGCTGGCGAGCAGGGCTGGGATCCACGTGCACATCCACAATTTCTGTAAGGCAGGTGTGACACTGAGCCAACGAGGGTTAAACAGCCAGCAGCCTACGGGCCCAAAGATCAACCTTCAAGAACAGATCAGGGACGTACTGAAGTGGCAAACAGTCAGCAAGCCGTGACATGGACAAGAGTTCGGTACCGTTAGCAAATCAGAGGTAAATACTAATTGTATTTGTCTGTTTACCTATGGCTTGTTAGATGTTACCAGTGTAACCAGAGTAGCTTGTACATTCTACATTTCAGTTCCTGTCTGCTACGATATTTAGAGATCAAAGGGAATATTAGCAATTAAATGAAACACGTGGTGTAATAATGTCATTGTCTGTATTTCTCTTGGAAGTTTGTAGTAAACTGTCTCTGAACTGCTGGAATGGTTAATCAATGCAACTAATTACCCGTGTGTACGTAGCAAATAGGAATTGACTTCAAAGTCACAATGTCTATTACCCATTCTTCACCCGAGGAATCCCTGCTGTGTTCTCTGTCTCAAGAGGCTATCGGAGCCTGCCAGAGGTCGATAAAGAACTCGAGAACCCGAGCCTGTCATCCTCAGATCTGCTGAAGACAAGGGAAGCTTGACTCGCAAGACTGAGGTCTCCATAGCCAGTCTAGATCACCCTGCTATTTCTCATGGAAGAACGGATACGGACTCTGCACATGGACCGTCTAGTGGATTATAACGGATGGAATTGATTCTGAAAGAACTCTGTGCAGCTCGGCAGCTCACCACCTCTGCTATGAAACTGACCTAAGAACTTTATTCATATCTGTATGTTGTGATACAGCACAGCCAGAGGGCAGCAGGAGAGTGTTAGAGGGAAGCCTTATTCCCTGTAGAGGGAGGCAAGTTTGCTAGAAGTTAGTTGGAGCACCTGGAGCCAATTAGAGTAACTGAAGCCAGGCACGTGATAAAAAGCCCCTGCTTCAATAAGTCAGTGGAAAGGAGTTGGAGCAGTTTGGAGGAGTTGGAGCAATGAGCAGTTTGGAGGAGTTGGAGCAATGAGCAGTTTGGAGGAGTTGGAGCAGTTTGGAGGAGTGGGAGCAGTGAGCAGTTTGGAGCAGTTTGGAGGAGTTGGAGCAGTGAGCAGTTTGGAGGAGTGGGAGCAGTGAGCAGTTTGGAGCAGTTTGGAGGAGTTGGAGCAGTTTGGAGGAGTTGGAGCAGTTTGGAGGAGTGGGAGCAGAGAGAAGTTTGGAGGAAAGCAGAGGAGAGTTTGAAGAAGTGCTGTGGTGAGCTAAGAAGACCCAGACCATAGGTAAAGGGACACCTGGCTTGTGCAGAGAGAGGGCAGGAGGCCCCACAAGCTGAAGGGTAGGAGAGGGAAGAAGCCCAGGGGAAGGAACAGCTAGTTCAAGCAGTTTACTGCTATCCTGTATAAGGTATAATGATCTTTTACCACTCTTTCTTTTCAATAAATCTTAGATTAGTTAATAAGAACTGGCTGTAAGTGTGGATTTGGGCACAGTTGGATACATTAATTGACCAGTGGATAATGTGTCCGATCTTTTGGGATTGGGAGAACTTTATATATGGAGAATAAGCTTATAAATAATCCTCACCATATTTGACTTGGCTTTCTGGGTACTGGAGTTGGACCGATGCAGAAAGCCAAGAATCTCTCTACCCAATGCCATTGCTCAGCCCCTGTATCCGCTGAGTCCAGTGCTGCTGGCAAAGAAGTTTTAGCAATTAACATGCCTCCAGAGCAGAAGGAAGGAAACTTTCTTAAATCAGAAGGAAGTTTATCTTGAAAGCTTGCCACCTTCTCCCACTCTATGTTATTGCATTTGGCCAACACTGCTTGATAATTGGAAATGCTCATTTGAAGGGAGGCTGAGGAATAAATCTTTCTCCTATAAGGATCTGCTTTTGGAGTAGCTCTTGAGAGCTGCTTGGATGCTTTATTAAGAGCTGTGATTACGAATGACGATGGAGCTGGGTGAGTATAAAAAACTCAGACCTCTAAGGAGGAACTTGGTATTTTTAATCTGCTCATTCAGATGTTGCCAACATAAAAGTGATGTTTCCCATAACTCTGTAGCTGGTTCTTTAAAAGTTCTTAGAAATTCTTGAAAAGCCTGAAAGTTACCTACAGTGGAAGGAAGAGAAGACACTATGGCCTCATCGGAAGAGGCCACGTGCTCTGCAGTAGAAGATCCACTGTCGGTGTGTGGCCTTCCTTCCTCAGAGAGAGGCTGCTACTCCGCAACCAAAGCTTTCTGGGGAGAAGAGGCTGGCTGCAGAGTCTGTTGTAGGGAAACCGTCCCTTGAAGCGGAGATAGCAGGAAATTGCTGACCCAAACTATGCCAAGGAGGCCAGAAAGGCCAGGACTGGGATCCATAGGCATAAGGCACAGAATTCCCGGGTGCTCACGTCTGTGGAGGTAACTGAATATCATGTGAGAGGCTCCTAAATGGAGAAACCGGAGCAGGATGGTTTCTGTGGTGTGTGTATCTCTTAGCTGGGTTAGCCTTATCTGATGTAGAAGCTGAAGAAAAGCACTGAATTGGAGGGGCTGCTCTGCGTGGTGAAATAACTTGATGAGGAGCAGTAGGCTCCACTGTGCCAGGAGCTCTTAAGGCACTTTTCATGACTAGTATTTTTGTCCAGTGAAAATCTTGGGGAAACCGAGGCAGGAGAGGCTTGTACAACAGGTGACTGGCTCAGGAGTAATCCTGATTTCCTGCTGTGACAGCAAGTACGCCTCACGTGGTACCACACTGCTGACACGGACATGGAAGCTGAAGTCTTCAGAGTTGCTTGTTTTGGTAACGAGTTGCTGTACGGAGCATTTCGAGTCATGCTTGACGCGCTGCGGTATGCGGTGGACAGAGGCAGGCGGGAGGCATTGGAGGCTGCTTGTCGTTGTGCTGGGGTAGCTGTGAGCTAGTGCTGCTGGTGTAAGGGCTGGTGTGTCTGAAGCCAATCTTGACACAAGAGGACAGAGTGCCTCAGTGCTGACAGCAAGTCCTGTGCTATGTGCGGAACCATCCTTCATTTATGTGGCACAGGAACGGCTCTGCAGGGCACCGTCACGTTCACCCCGGGCACGGCTCTCCAGAGCGCCGCTACGTTCACCCCGGGCATGGCTCTCCAGAGCACCGCTACATACACCCCCGGGCACGGCTCTCCAGAGCGCCGCTACGTTCACCCCCGGGCACGGCTCTCCAGAGCGCCGCTACGTTCACCCCCGGGCACGGCTCTCCAGAGCGTCGCTACGTTCACCCCCGGGCACGGCTCTCCAGAGCGCCGCTATGTTCACCCCCGGGCACAACTCTCCAGAGCGCCGCCAAGTTCACCCCCGGGTACGGCTCTCCAGAGCGCCGCCAAGTTCACCCCCGGGCACGGCTCTCCAGAGCGCCGCTACGGTCACCCCCGGGCACGGCTCTCCAGAGCGCCGCTACGTTCACCCCCGGGCAC
>ML677382.1:11721107-11758784 GCA_007922305.1 Dermatemys mawii
TCCAGAGCGCCGCTACGTTCACCCCCGGGCACGGCTCTCCAGAGCACAGAACGAACGACACAACAACCACTCAGAACGACAGCAGGAGCTACACTGATGCTCAGAGCCTTAGACACAAGTTACTGACAACACAACATGGTCATGTCCTAGATGACACTATGGATGACACGCTGCGTGCTTGTGAACATGGCGTAAAAGAGTCTAACGGCAGTGCCTGCTCACTCTATCTGACTCTGGACAATATTCTTGTGGACCACCGAAAAAGTCACCATGGACCAGCAGTTGAGACCCCCTGCTAGAGAGCGAGAGAGATTTCCTGTGGCGCTCTAGAGAACTCCTTCTCACCGCTCTGGACCAGCCCCCTCCTGAGGACTATACGAGCTGACTACAAAGAGGGTCCAGGCCCCGTCCCACACGCTCTCGGGGGCGGGGAGCCCATGTGAGAGCGGGACACTGCTCAAGCGGACACTGCTGAGGGAAAGTTTCCCAGTCCTGTGCAGGGAGGTGGGCGCCCCACGAGTGGGATCTCGAAGAAGGGCAGAGCAGAGCAGATGGAGTCTGGGACTCCAGCCATACCTTCATCCCATCCCTCCCCCTGGACCACACGCTCGCTGAATGCTGGGCTGCAGCAGCAGCAGCCTCACAGGTCCCGATCCAGCCCTGGGTCTTTCCAGGCCTTGCAGGGGCCAGGCATCCACCGGCTGGTGTTATTCACACCCGTCGGACGCAGGCCCAAAGGGTCGGCCACTGGCAGAGAGGGAGGGGCACAGCCCAGCGACCTCACAGCAGAGGCTTACGGGAGGGCAGTGGCAGCAGACCCTGCCCTTGGCCCTGGTGAATCCCCTCCCAGGCACCGGGCCCAGGACGATGGGAATGAGGGTGGTGAGCTCTGCTGTAAGCAGGTGGAATTCACACCTTGCTCCTCGAACCCACCCACGCACCTCCTGCCCGCCCGCAATCCACACGACCCTCCCGCCTGGGGTTCGGTTCTGTACGAACTCAGACACCGCACCCAACGCCAACCTCAGCGTGGCTGGGTCTAGGCTTCCCCTGCAGCCCCGCTCTGCCCCAAAGCCTTGTTCCCTCTCACCGGAGGAATCGTGGCTGGAACTAACTGTCCCCAGCAGCTGGCCTGACTCACCAGCCATCAGCTTGCAGGGCTGAGACACCTGAGCCTTGGCAAAGGCGCCGCTCCTTTGTCGGGTGGTTCTGAGAGCCTGGCTTAGCGTCAAACCCGCTCTGCCTCGTGTTCTGGAATTCCTGGGGGGTCCCGGCCTCTGCCTGGCAGACGCTGGACTGTGCATTGTCGTCATTCCATGGCAGCCACGGATGTTCACCAGTGCAGGATTGGGCCCTGGACTAGCCGAGCCCCAGCAGGGAGCCACGTCTCTGCAGGTTGGTGCTGTGCCACTTGAGAGCCCCCACTTTTGATGCTAGGCCAGGGGCAGGCAGCACCGCCCCATTTGAACATGGAGGACGTCATTTTGAAGAGCAAAAGAGCTTCCTCTGCAGAGCGTGGCTTTGTGCTCCATGGCGGTGCCATTCTGTAATGCAAAGGGGTCCTCCACGCACTGTGACCTCGCACACCCCATACACGTGAGGTATGACGCCCTCTGCAGAGCAGGAATCACTGTGACCCCATGTGCTGTGGCCCTCAGTTCGGGAACCGCAGCATTGGGCCCTGGGCCCCCACAGATACATCTCCGCAGCGTTTCGGAGCCTGCGGGAGCGAGCGTCCCCACCGGGGTTGACAGACCTGGGCTACCAGGACCCCGCAGTCAGGTCCAACTTGGGGGCAGGGATCCCAGCACCCCACCTGGGCCTGAACCTCCCTCCATATCCGCAGCCAGCTCCAAACTGACTCAGTCTCCTGCCCATCCTTCTCTGGGTTTTGTCTCTTTCCTGGGCCAGGAGGTCACCTGATCCCTTTGTTCTCCAACCCCTTCAGCTAGCACCTTGCAGGGGATAGAGTGACCAGACAGCAAATGTGAAAAAGCGGGACAAGGGATGGGGGGTAATAGGAGCCTATATAAGCAAAAGACCCAAAAATCGGGACATCTGGTCACCCTAGCAGGGGAAGAGGGGCCCAGGCCATTAGTTGCTAGGAGACAGCATGTTGGCCATTCCCTAACACTGCCCCTTTGCTCTGCAGCAATCACACCCCTTATCCCACCACCTATAGCCTTCAGAAATGCATAGGGGAAACTGAGGCACTCACACAGTCTCCAGAGAGAACATTAAGAACAGCCCCACTCCGTCACAGTGGGGTACACAGCTTGGCTCTGTGCTGCATCACCAGCAGGCCTGAGGGGGCACTTCCCCACCCCGCTCTTGTCTGAGCTGACAGGAGGTGCTGTGCCCCTGAGCAGCCTTTCTTCCCCCGAGACGCCAGACTCTGCCCAGAGAGGAAAGGTCCCTGTGTATGGAGGGAAATGCCTGCAGCCCAGGCCTGGAGTGAATGCAAGAGACGCTAACAGCTCCGCTAGCAGGGTGCAGAGTGCCCCGCTCAGGCACCGGCCAGCCGCGAACGTGCCGTTCCTGGAGTTCCCAGCCTGCGATGGCACCAAGGGGACAGGAATGGAGGCTGCACATAGATGCCAAGTAGGCAGCAATTTTAAAAAACACAGGTGCTTCGCTCCCAAATCCCAGGGTGCCAGAGCGCAAGAGCCCAAGTGACAACACCCCCAGAGATGGAGCTTCGGTCTCAGACCTGAGCCGCAGGCAGAGCAGGAACCAAGGAAAGGAAAGCCGGGGCGCCCGGGGTCCAGAGACGAGTCAGTGCAATGGCCGGGCAGAAGCTGTATCATTGGAGCGGATGGGAACACTCTAGGGAAGTGTGTATAGTCGGCGGAGGGACCCCTCCCCCTACTGCTCCCCTCCAGGGTAGAGCTGGAGACGTCCCGCCAGCCCCGGGCTAGGGAGCTCCCGGGAGTATCAGGACAAACCCCTAAGAGATGTGGGGTGTGACGAACGTTTCAGTCAGGCAGAGTTCCCCTCCCAGGACCGGAATACCCTCCCGTGCCCAGCACAGAGCCTTCCCTCCCGATCCCCCAGCTCCTCCAGGCAGGACCCTGACCACGGGAGTCATGAGATATTTGCAAACGTCGAAGAACCAGGAGCATACGTGTTCCTGGGCTGGCGGGGGCGGCTGGACTGGGATCCCAGGAAAACGTTCAGGACGCCAGTGCTGAGCTGCTTCCCTCGCAGCCTGGGAGCCTGTCGGAAGGCCTAGAGGTGCTGGCATTCTGCCGGTAATTATCTAAGCCCGCCACCTTCCCGCGCAGAGAGGAAGCAATAAAACAGGAGAGTGTCGGAGCCCAGCTGTGCTAATCCGCTGGCAGGATGCACTCCCTCCCAGGGAAGCTGCAGCCCATTAGCACCCGGCTCCGTGTGCTCTCAGCTGCGCTGGAGTTCCCAGGGGACTCCCTCCCCAGCCTCAGCAGCTCCTCCAGGCTTCCCGAGGCTCAGGCCCCTGCGAGCCCCGTCCCTACGCCCACACTGCAAAGAGGAGCGATGCCGGGGCAGCTTCATGGCATGCTTCACTGTGCAGGGTTCAGTGCCGGGGGCACAGTGTAAAACAAACCCCAGGCATTACAGGATCCAGTGATGAGCACAGCCGGGGAGCGCAGGCCAGCGCTGCAGACTGATCCCATCTGGTACAGAACACGCCAGCAACAGGGCCTCCAGCATCCTCACAGCAGGAACCCAAGAAAGGGTCTGACCGGGCAGAGGCCATGGGGCCCGGCTCGCCCCCTTGGAACACACGGGTCCCCTGCCCGCTCCCCACACAGAGTGCGGGGTCGGCCAGCGCTCAGCTTGTCCTCGCTCCCATCGCTGCCCAAGCTCTCGAGTGACACCACCGGTTCTTCAGCTTTGGATCCTGCTTCCCACCTCTGAAAACGCCTCCCTTGACTTCTCACTCCATGTGGCCCTTTGTTCCCCCCGACGGCCCCAGGACATTTCCCCAGTACAGAGGGAATGAGCCCCCCCTGCACCCGTACCCAGCACAGCCTTTCATCCTCCCTGCCTGTGCCCAGCCCCGTGTGGGTCCCTGCTGCCCTCCTGGTGCCCTTTCACTGGCTCTCCCCACCAACCCCTCGAGGGGCAGGAGCGTGCCAGGGTTAGCGACTGCCCCTTTCCACTTTGCTGCACGGCCCTGCAAGCCCCTTTCCAGTGGCCTCTCTCAGTCACTTTCTCACCCCTACAGTCTCTCAGACAAGAAGGGCAACAGTCAGGCAGAGCAGTGACCAGACAGACAGACAGACAACACGTCCGCCAGTCCCTTCACCACATGCACGACCCCTTCGTCCCCAGGGCCAATGGAGACAGGCCAACTCTCCAGTCAGCATGATTGACAGGGCAGGCAGGCCAATGGGGGAGCCAGCTGTTCCGATTTTATAGGGACAGTCCCGATTTTTGGGTCTTTTTCTTTTATAGGCTCCTATTACCCCCCACCCCCCGTCCCGATTTTTCACACTGGCTGTCTGGTTGCCCTGGCCAGGAGCCTGGGGGCCCGTCCTCGGTGTGAGCTGGACCTGCCTGAGCCGCAGGAGGGCAGAGTTAAGGGGAGAGCAGCAGCCAGAGCCAGAAGAACTGGAGCAGCTGCCCAGAGGGCAGAGCCAGGCTGGAGGCCGAGCAGCAGGGTGAGCCGGGGCAGCGCAGATCAGCCGGAGCCGGGGAGCAGACCCCGCCCGTGCCACACAGAGTCCTGCAGCCGAGCGGGAGAGAGAGAGAGAGGAGCCCGGGGCAGAGGGCCCAGTGCAGGAGACGCTGCCAGGGAAGAGGCCTTGCAGGCTGCACTCCGAGGGGGACGAGTGCTGGGGAGAAGAGGCCTGTCATATAGAGCCTGAGGGCGTGTGGCCACCTTCAGAGCACAGTCCGACCCATGGTGTCCCCGCAGCATGGCCAGGGGGCCTGGGCCGTGGGAGGAGCAGACTGGGCACTTTCCTTATGGCCCAGTGACACGGATTGTGCCTCCCCGGGCTCACAGGGTCTTTTTTCCTTTAGCCTTTTCCATTGGTTAATAATTGTATGTGGTTGGCACGTGATGCAGGGATCAGTGGGTCAGGCCGTGTGGAGAGAGCAGCCCAGAGTGGGGAACCCCCAGGCCCTGGCTTAAGAGACCACAACAAAACTCGGGTTCAGCCTCCCAGGGGTCCGGGGCCCAGCCTAGTCGGGGTTCCAAGGACTCTGCCACACAGGAGAGTGGCAGGGGAGCCCTTCAGGCAGGCAGGCCCCGGGTGAAGGGAGTGGGAGCGAGGACTCAGATCCTTTCACTAGCCCACTTCACCGGGGTCGTGGACAAGCCCAAAAAGCTCCCAGCAGGACCTTCCCTGCTCACACTTCGGGATCCGTCCAACACAGTATCTACTTCAGTGCTGCTTCCTCCAGGGACTCGGGAAGCAAGTCGTGAGAGCCGGCCTAGTTCAATAAGTTTAGCTCTGCCACCCGTTCCTTCGCCTGCTGCAGCCCCCATCTCGGTAGGCCAGCAAATTGCCAGGTACCCCTGAGCCCAGCCCATTTCACATGCTGTTCCTCAGCACCGTGTCACGTCCTTTTCTGCAGGCCTCACTCCGCATTTCACACCTGTTACTCCCACGAGTCCCCTGCCGGGGCCACTCCACTGCCCCTTCACCCCGCCCCCGATCAGCCCTGGCTGGGTCCCAGTTGTTAGCCACACTCTGCAAGAACGTTGGGAGTTCAGCCACCTCCAGTGGTGGGCTCCGGGTCAGCTTTCCGGTCTGAGTCTGGTAGCTGCCACCCCCCAGGACCACCACCTGGCGCAACTCCTGCTCAGGGAGCCAGGTGATGAACCACTGAAAACATGCCAGGCCCAAGAGCAGCCAAGACCAAGTCCCCGCCTCTCCCAGCCACGTGCACTGCTCAACACTAATCCTGAGACCACACGTGTGCACAATGAGGATCAGTCGTGCAGGTCCCCGACCAGAAGCCTGCGCCAACCCCAGCGCATGGAGCCGCAGCCCCGAGAGCCGGGTTCCCTTTCACCCCGCGCAGCCCCCGGCACTCACGCACTTTCTGGATTTTCCTGATCTGGTCAGAGAGCGTGTCTAACAGGCGCGTTTTCAGGAAGTCCGTCACTTTGGCCACTCGGCCATCAATGTAGTAACTGGAATGAGAATAAGAAGGCAAGAATCAGATAGGAACTACAGCAAGGAGCTGGCAGTAACTCTGTCCCTCACCTTGTCTTCTGGGTGTCTGCTGGGCACACCCAGACGGCTCCTTCACTCAGGCTGCTCATGGACTGGGAAGAGTCCCTAACCTGGGACGGTCCCTGCCTCCTTCCCCCGCCCCAAGCACTGACCCTAGCCGGGTCTGTAGCTGAGCTCCTCCGGGGGCTCCCGATCACCGTTTGATCAAGGCATGGAGTGAACTACAACTGAAGTGCCCAGCGCTCACCTGCAGTGGAAATCCCTGGGAGGAGCTGGGAGCTGCTCACTACTCTTCCGAAGATGAAGAGTAGATAACAGGGCAAAGGGCCTGGGGTAGATACTGCGCAGGGAGGTCAGAAGACAAGGAGCTGGCAGCCGGACCTCACAGAGATGTGGTACGATTTTATTGAATCCTGTCTGTGAAGTCTCGGGGATCTCCCACTGGCAGCAGAGGAAGCTGGGTAACTCTGCAGGACTCCTGGCTTCTCTTTGTAAGGTCAATACTCTATCCTCAAACTCCCCCAGAACAGCAGTTATACCCAACCGCCAGCTGCCAACGCTCATAGAGACTATCTCCAGAGTAAGGGCCGTAGGAACATCCTTCTCTACCTTCCACCTCCGTGCTCTCGTGGACCATACACGTCAGGAATCCAGTCCACTGTCAGTGATGCCCAGGGACAAACTGGCAAGTTTTGTTTTCTGTGGCCTGAGACACCAGGCTCTGGTGAGTGGGAGAGGAGAGCACGCTGAAGTACTGTGTGCCAAACCATCCCCATAAAGAGTGCCAGGTAAGGTCTATGCACCACGGACTTCCCAGCCAAGCCCAGAAGACTTGTGATGCACAATCCTTTAGCACGGGGGTCAATTTCACACCATGCAAGATGGAAGCCCAATACGACACAGAGGGACAAGAAAAAATTGGGACTAACTGAGGCCTGGTGGTCAGCCTAAGAGCAGACTTGTAATTGTAAATGCCCTATAGCCAAAAGTCCCTCTCCTCCTTTAGGTCCCTTCCAGAGACACTGTTCTCTGCACTGCCCACAAATCAAACCCTAACCTATGCCAAGCTAACACCTGCTTCACTCCAGCAGCTCGTAAGCAAGGGAAGTATGAAAGAGGGACCTTGCAGTGTGTCTTGTCTTTAGACTGCAAGCTGCTAGGGGCAGAGGCTGTCCACCGCGGTGTTTTGTAGGACACGGAGCAGATCATCATCACTTAACTAATAATGTCATTAAACCCCTGACCATTTCATCAACAGACCCCGAACAGCCGGCACCAAACGGGACTACACTTTACAAGTGAGTTACAAAGACAGCGGGCCCTGGGAATGGCAGATATTTGAATTTTAATAAGGGGTGGACGCTCTCAAGAACTGAACTGAAAAGCTCATTGAGACTGGCTTGGATGAAAGCGCTGTCCCATGAGCTGAAAACGAGCTGAAAGATTAAACAAAGGGTGATGTTAACAGACATGGATGGCAGTTTGGGAGAAGTGTCTCCTGAGTGCTGCTGGGATCAGTGTCATTTGACACCTTGGTTACTGATCTGGCCCGAGAGGGAATGGCACAGTAATGTATTCACAAGTGATGATGGGTGGGGAGGTTCTATGAACATCAGGGACAAAAACCTGAGATTAGAGACAGGGGCAGGAAATAGAATGAAAACCAGCTTGGAAAATCCAGCTCGCCCAGCTGTGAAAGGCAGGTATTGAGTGGGAGGGAGCTGTCTGGGACTAAGGGGACCAGATGTCCAGATTTTATAGGGACAGTCTCGATTTTTGGGTTTTTTTTCTTATATAGGCTCCTATTACCCCCCATCCCCTGTCCTGATTTTTCACATTTGCTGTCTAGTCACCCTATCAGGGATGCAAGGATTATAGAAAGCCTAGAAGGGAAGGAAAGCAGTTTACTGCTGAATCCGTAACGATGCAGCAGCAAGAGTGAGCTATCTGATTTTGGACTGCAAAAGCCCAGAGGACATCCTGTAGTGAGGAGGGGATGGGCACACTGGCACGGGGAGGACAGGTGGCTCTCCCATTGCCCAGGAGTACTGCAGTTAGTTCTGGGCACCACATCATCAGCTGGAGTCCCACAAAAAGCAACAGAAAGTACCAGAGAACTGGGGGAACTGCTTACTGAGGAAAGCCGAAAAATGCTGAATGTGTCTAGCTTGGCTAAGTGGTAAGTAAAGGGACTTGATGCAAACCTATGAAGGGTTAAACACCATTGGGGAAGAAGATTTATTTAGCAGAGTAAAAGGGAAGATTACTATATTCCCATATGAGGAGAAATTAAAGAGGCTGGGACTTTTCAGCTTGGAAAAGAGAAGACTAAGGGGGGATAGGATTGAGGGTTATAAAATCATGAGTGGCATGGAGAAAGTGAATAAGGAAAAGTTATTTACTTCTTCCCATAATATAACAACTAGGGGGCAACAAATGAAATTAATGGGCAGCAGGTTTAAAACAAATAAAAGGAAATAAATAAAAGGGCATGCATCTGACGAAGTGGGTACTAGCCCATGAAAGCTTATGCTTCAATACTTTAGTTAGTCTTTAAGGTGCCACAGGACTCTTTGTCACTTCTGCAATTCAAGACTAACACGGCTACCTCTCTGATTCTTGAAATATAAGGAAGTTCTTCTTCACACAGTGCACAGTAAATCTGTGGAACTCCTTGCCTAAGGAGGTTGTGAAGGCTAGGACTATAACAGGGTTTAAAAGAGAGCTGGATAAATTCATGGAGGTTAAGTCCATCAATGGCTATTAGCCAGGCTGGGTAAGGAATGGTGTCCATAGCCTCTGTTTGTCAGCAGGTGGAGATGGACGGCAGGAGAGAGATCACTTGATCATTACCTGTTAGGTTCACTCACTGTGGGGCACCTGCCATTCTCAACAGTCGGTAGACAGGATACTGGGCTAGATGGACCTTTGGTCTGACCCAGTATGGCCAGTCTTACGTTCTTATGTATTAGGAGTAATGAGATGAAAGTACAAAAAGAAACATTGAGCTTCAATATCTGGAAAGCCTCTGTGAGAGCCTGTGGAATTGTCTTTGTCTCATGGGACATTTAGCTAGGAGAGGGAAACAGCAGAAGACTCCATACCATTCACTAGGGGCCTCTTGCAAATCTAATGTCATGGAAAGTTCTTAGCTACTCCAGCAATGGATGCTACAGGAACCCTACACTGGACATACAGATTTAAAACTAAACTAGGCCAAGCCCTCCGAGAAAGAACTGTCAGGAACTCTCCTGCTTTGGCACCATGATGGATCGAATGATCTAATGGGTCTTCTCCATCACTATTTTACATGGTTCAAACTTGGGCAAGTCCATCCAAAGCCTTCAAAGTCAACAAAAGCACTTTAAAAATCAATGTGTGACTTTAACAACTGTAACGTCTCTACAGCAGGAGAAATGTCTGCCCGGCTTGGATTACTTCTGATTCTACACACAAGATGCAATGAAATCAAGTGGGCTAGACAAAAAATTCACATCAATCCAGCCTCAGAAAAGCCAAAAGCAGTCACACAAAGGCAGAGTCTTCACAAGTCATTAGAGATCTTGCCTCCAGAACAATGATTTCTGTTTAGGAATACTGCAGCTAGATCCAGGGGAGAATTCACCACAAAGTGACAATGGAAGGGAGAGGTAGCACCATATCTGCCTTTGGAACATTGGAAGAAGAGGTCTTGGTCATATTAGCAAATGGATTTCTAGGAAAAGTCTGTATAGCGCTTTTAGCGCCATGTAATGCTTTGTTTGTTTGCATGGTTCATAATCTCCAGACAGCATCTGCAGCTCAGAAATGCTGTGGTCAGACACCACACACTGTACTAGTGACATGCACAGCTTCAAGAGAGAACTTGCACCACAATTATCATCAAGCATTTCCCTAAGATCTCCCTGCTCTTCTGGTCAACAGAACTTGTCTGTCACAGTGCCACCTGGTGATGCCCAATAATATTACAAGTCACTTGCCTTGATCCCACCAGGAGAATCTCCACCACAGTCTGGTTCAGTTTAACAAAACGATAAGATATCGAGTGCCTGATGTCTCATAAGGAGTCAGTCAGGTTGCAGCTGACAGATTAGAGAGCAGAGCGGGCTAATGTGTCATCTACACCTTAGCAGAAATGCAGGCTGAGCTGGCTAACAGTGGCTCTCAGCAGAAGCAGAGAGATGTAGACCAGAGCTCTTCCTTAAGAAGGCCCCTGAAGGAACCTACAGCGATATGAGAAGATTTGGGGTTATACAAGGAAGTACCACTGACCAGTAAGAGCGATCAGGTTTAATGCACACCAAGACCGTGCCCAGAAGCTCAGCAGCACATTATGAACTCATTAAGAGATATTGGAAAACAAGCGGTCAGCCAGCAAAGCAATGGAGGAATCGTGTGAGATCTGGAGACAGAGGGTTCTTGAGGGAGAATGCTTGGTCCTGGGACGAGCAATCAGAGGAGACTAGCACAAGACAAAGGCTGAAGTGTCTCACTGCGAGCTCTGAAGAGGATGTGGAGCCAAAGCCTTCCTGCCATTATCAAAGCCAAGACAATACGGACACCCCCAGCCATGCACACAGACGTACCAGAGTTCCTGCTAGCTTGGGAGGCAAGCAGAGCAGACTCCGCTGTGGACAATGCATGCAAATCTAATTGTTCATCACTTAGCAATTCCTGTCCTGACCCTGATAGAAATACAGTCCACAGAGAGAGAGGCACTCAACACGTTAATGACTGGACAAGACACACAGTCAAGGCTACCACTGCCCGATGCTCATTAGACAGTCCAGACGCCATCCCCTCGAAAAGCTCCACTGAACACAGTGCTAGTGTGTATAAACCGCTCAGGCCAGTCATGAAGTTATACTATTGAATCAGACTATCCCGTTCCCTGCCCGCATCAGGAATCGGTATGCATGAAGTCAATACAAGCAGTGTATTACAAATCCCTGTCATGCTTCGGGGTACAATTCCGACCCCCAGTGACAGGCTGCATCTCTGCTTGTACTGCAACCCTGAGTGCCCCAGAATGCTTCTGCTACTTGTCAGCCTGGGACACACCCAGCCGGCAGCCACTTCATACAGCTCTGCCATTATCCAAACACACACTTAACATTAATCCAGTCTGGTAAAGACATCAGGTGACCCCAGCACACCCCTAAATCCAAACTTCCCCAACCCCGTGAGCTCTGCATTGCCCAACCCTCTCTCGTAACATTCAGAGGAATAATACCGTCGATTTGTTCCTTTAAACAGACAGAACCCAGCAGCTTGGTGCACTAACTGGAGTACACGAACATTTAATTCAAACACAGCACTGCCGGTTTTGATTAAACAAGCTTTTTAGCAAAAGAAGAGAGGATTTCAAGTGAGTTCAAATACAAGGGATAAAGTTTGATATGGTTACAAGCAAATAAAAATGAAAACACAAATCTAAAAGTCTAAAATGTACTTCACGATGGCTTTTCTCACTCACAGTCTTCCAGCAACATGGTGGCTGCCCCCTTCCCACCAGGATCTCTCCAAAATGCTGGTTCCTGGTCATCTTAGGTGAAGGAGCTCGCAGACCGAGGCTGGTTCTGGAATTAGCTTCCAGACAACGCTGAACAAAGGAAATACTTAACTACTGCTGACTCAATGATAACTACTCTAACACTGTGCTAAGGGATGACTCACTAGGTGAGAGAGCGAGAGCTGTTCCAACATCACCACGGAGGGTAAGAAGGAACCGAACGGGGGGTCGGGTGGGAGGGTAACAGGGCTGCAAGGGCGCCACTCTAGGGGCTCCCCTGCCGGCCCGACGGGAGCTGCTGAGGGGGAAAGTTTTCAACGTTTGTGCATGTGATCCATGTACACCTGATGTGGAATGGATGTGAACAATCACTCAAAGAAGAACTTCAACCATTAAGGGATCAGCTGAGATGTGATCACCTTCCCAATGTCCCAAATAAGACACAAGGGCTGCTCCAAATTTATATTTAGACTTTCATAGTAAGACCACCCTCTGAGCTTTGACAACATGATTCCCAGGTGTTTCTTGTGCTCAGTCCCAAAGTGCTAAACACCGCTATATAGCTGACGGAAGCCCTTGTGAAGTCCTGTCATCTACTTAACACGTGGTTCACCAGCCTCTGAAAAGCGGCTCCTGCAACAATTAACCGTAATGGTAACACTTTGAATTCACACAGTGCCAGAGCAGTAATAAAGGCAGATCTTTTCTGTGACTGGAGCTGCAAAGGAATTTGCCAGTACCCTTTCACAAGGTCACATGTGGTAAGACACCTAGCTTTGCTCACAGTATCTAGCAGACCATCAACTCTAAGTATAGGCTAAGCACTGGAGACAGTGATGTCCAAGGCTGGCGGGTCCTGAACAGGTGCTAGCAACATCCTCGGGGGAATTGAGATTTTGACAGGTAATGTTGCTAGGCACATTTCACCAGGATCATAGAATCAGGGAATATCAGGGTTGGAAGGGACCTCAGGAGGTTCTAGTCCAACCCCCTGCTCAAAGCAGGACCAATCCCCAACTAAATCATCCCAGCCAGGGCTTTGTCAAGCCTGACCTTAAAAACCTCTAAGGAAGGAGATTCCACCCCCTCCCTAGGGAACCCATTCCAGTGCTTCACCACCCTCCTGGTGAAACAGTTTTTCCTAATATCCAACCTAAACCTCCCCCACTGCAACCTGAGACCATTACTCAAGGATGCTACTAACCAGTGAGCTTCGGTTCTCACATGACACCTCACAAGGCAGGCTTTGTACAAAGCTCGTTACACTGATGCATAGGGTGTGACCCCAGGGTTCTCAGGGTCACAGCCCCATTTCACAGATGGGGAACCACAGCACAGAGAAGAGGGATGAGTTACCCAAGGCCACCCAGCAAAGTCTAGGGCAGAGCTGAGAACAGACCACAGGTCGCCTGCCTCCCAACCTGTTCCTCCTCCACTAGACTCACAGTCCACCTCTGCAGCTAACTCCCCCACTGTCCCCCGTGCATAGCTGCGTGTTTCCCCACAAGGGAGGGCCAGTGAGTTCTCTTGTGTGCTGTTGCCCTTCACACAGGTTAGTCCCAAGTGGGCTGGTTCATGCCCCACCCTCGTAGGTGTCGGAGCTGAAACGCTGGAGCAGACAAGGCAGCAGAAGCTCACAGGAGCTCAGCTGGCTGGTTCAGAGCCTAGCAGAGCTGGGGGCCCCTCGGCCTTACCCCGGGCAGCGGGGCCCTGGCCCAGCAGGCAGCGTTAGCCAACATGCCTCCAAATCCCGCTCTACAAGCCCAGGGTGACCAGATGTCCCGCGTTTTGGGTCTTTTTTCTTATCTAGGCTTCTCTTACCCCCGACCCCGTCCTGATTTTTCACACTTGTTGTCTGGTCACCCTAGACAAACCTAAGAGGGCAAAGCTGGAGGCAGTAACACACCCTTCCCCCGAGCCTGGCAGGGCTGGAGCCTGCTCCTGCGCCATGCATGGATCCTGCAGTGACACCTGTCTGCAGGGACCCCCCCCCCGCCAGCAGCACCCAAACCCGAGCACCTGCAGAGCCCCCAGGAGCAGGTCTCCCCAAACCCTGAGCCCCTGGGGGGAGCACCCCACCCACCAGCAGCGCCCCAAACCCGAACACCCAAGGGAGCACACCCCCGCTAGAAGCACCCCCTCCCCACAACACTGAGCAGCACTCCGTCACAACCCCAAGCCCCCAGGAGAGGAGCAGCATGTTCCCCCCGAGCACAACCCCGAATACCTCCAGGGAAGCAGCGCCCCTCCCCCAATTCCCTGGGGGGAGCAGCACATGCCCCCCTCCACCATGACCCCAAGCACCTGGGGGTGGGGAGGAGCATCTCTTCACCACAACACAGGGAACTCACAGCCCCACTGTTCTGAAATTCTTTTTCCCACCCACAGAAATTTTTGCCAAAAATGTACAAATGTTTGTTTTCAAATCACTTTTCACATGAATTTGTTTGAGTTTTGGGCCAAATTATTTTGACCAAAAAACCCCCAGAGAACCCAATTTTTTGTTCAAAAGAAGATTCCCAACTAGCACTAGTGCCAGGCACTCGGCATGGCTGCTCTGTGCCCGTCCCTTGAGAATTACAGCCCTAAAACCCAAACATTCAAACCCATCAGCTGGGCTCCCACATCTGAGATTTTAACAAGAATACATTTGGGCCTGGCTAGTGAGCTAATGACCCAAGCGCTGCCTTTCTCTGCACCCACAAGGCTGGAACTTGTTTTTTAAATGACAGTCGAGAGTCTCATGTAATCACATGACTCCAGCAGCTGGAGCTGTATCATGGAGCAGATCACATAAATACAATGAGACTTGGGACACAGCGCTGGGTTGGTGACACTTGGACAGGACAGGTTATGAAAGGGAACCAGTAACTACTCAGTTCTTACCCAACACCTTTGACCCCTAGAGCTCAGCGCTTTACAAAGGAGATCAGTATCATTAGCCTTACTTTACAAGTGAGGAAACTAAGGCACAGAAGAGGACGTGGCTTGTCCAGCTGCTCGGAAGAGAACCCAGGGCTGCCCTGCTGCATGTGCAGAGGGGACGGCTCACCCTTTAGCAGCACCAATGCTCTGCCCAGGATAGGGGCAGTGTGTCAGACGCAGTGCCCACACCACACCCCAGGAAGGCCATGCCCGGCACCAGGGTTCTCTGACTGCTCCTGTGGTCTGGCAGCACCTCTGCCCCCCACTCTATCGCTGGGTTTCCCGCTGCCTTCGGAATCCTTCCTCCAAAGGGTCACAATTAGCTGCTGGCCCATTAGCCTCTTACCCTGTCTAACGAAGAGCGCGCCCAGCCCCGGAGCAGCTGGTTCTATTTACTCCCCCCAGATTTTAAAGAGGGACCTTTGCCCCCATTATCTGACCCCTTCTTTTATTTCAGTTAATTCAATTAAAGCCACTTCCCAGCGCTCAGGAATTTCCGGATGGAGCGTGTTGTCTGCTGCTACCAGGAGAGTCTGCTTAGCATTAGATCGTCCGCGTGCCCGGGGGCTGCTTTCACCGACCCCGACAGCCAGCGGGGAGGGGCAGCAGCTACTACCACTGACCTGGCACCTCCGCGCGTGGCCAAAGAGCTTTGACACAGAGAGACACAGAGGGGGCGGCCCCACCCCCTTCGGGCACACAGAGACCCTGCCCCAACACCCCCCCCCCACATCCAAACTCAACCCGCCCCAACACCCCCCGCACCCAAACCGAACCCTGCCTCGACACATGCCTGTCACCAAAACTGAACCCTACCAACACCCCTGCAAATCGATCCGTCAACACATGCCCCCCTCCGCAAGCCCCCCACCCAAACCGAACCCCTCCCTGACACACACACCCAACTAAACCAACCCCTGCGCCCTAACACACACGTCTGCCCAAATGAACTCCGCCCCGATACATGCCCCCACCCCAAGTAAACCCCCCTAACAAGGCCCCCACCCTGACACACGCCCCTGCTCAAACCAACCCCCGACAAACCCCCTACCCAAAGCCCCCCAACATGCCCATGGCACCCCACTGCCCTAAGTGACCCTGTCCATGCCCATCCGCCCAGGTAAATTCCCTCTGTGTGCGAATGCCAGGGAGTCTTTTGTTCGAAGGGACCGTTTTCACACCCCGCCCCATGAGCAGCAGCACCCACCGCTAGAAACCATGCGCACGGCTGACCCCTGAGACTGCAAAGCCAACCATGCAAACCAACAAGGCTCCTGGGTACGTGGGCAAGACCAGGGCCTGCCCCTTTCTTTAATCAGGCAATATGTTCTCAGCCTGGCAAGGACACCATGTGGGCACTGAAGCGCGGCGGAGGGGCCTGAAAGGGGAGAGCCACCTGAATGACTGGAAATACCTCCTTGACTCCTCTGCTCTCCCAGTGCAGTCCCTGAGGGTCCATCCGATGACAAACATTGAGTCGTAGCCATTAGATATCGAAAGGAAAACGAGCAAGTCCCTGGTGCATCGCCAGTCCTACCCACCCCTCCCCATTCTAACGGATCCCTGCACGCACGTCTCAGCCCCCACCACACTGAGTCAATAATACGTCGTGATGGCAGCGGGCGAGAGGGGACTGTGAATTATATCCGTCAGCTCAAGAATATCTGGAACGTCTGGCAAATCTGCTAGAGAAATCCAAACAAGTCATATTTTCCTCAGAGATATTTGCAGAGCGAGGGGAAAGCGGAGTTTACACCCAGCCAGTCTGCCAGGCTGTGTGTGTTTCCGAGCTCCCTGGGGGAGCAAGCACAGCATTTTCAAAGGCATAACAGCTTTGACAAATGTAACCAATATCCTCTGAGAATCGGCAGGATTCGGGAAAGCAATGTTCATCTTTTAAGCTAGACCTCATTTGGTTCGTCAGCATTAAAATAAACTGTCACCTGCTAATAATTTTCTTCTTGGGTACAAAGGGCTTGTTTGGTGCGTGTTTGTTTGTTTGTTGGAACAAAGAGGGAAGAGAAGCCGTTATGCTCATTATCTGCAGACACAATCCGATGCCAGCCCCACAATTGGTTACGGGTGCCACGCTGCAGACCTGGAATTCAATGCCAGGACGAGGCCCCACCCATCAGAGGAGGCCCCCTGGAAATGTGGCCCTTACATTACATAGCTGGAAACAACTCAACAAAACCTTCTTGCTCACTTCTGCTGTTTCTCTTCTGGCGCTATATGCGGCACCGCCCCAGCACCGAGCCAGAAGCACCAGAGCAGCAGAACACCGTCCATGGACCTATCACCAAAGTTCCCAGGAACTGGGAGAGGGAGCCCTCCCCTACTGATCCAAGATGAATTTGCATTTATTTAGCCTGGGAGTTTGTTTCCGCTGACAAATCGCACTTGGAGTTGCAGCTAGCAAGGGATGTTAAGTGTAACAAGAAGGGTTTCTTCAGATATGTTAGCAACAAGAAGAAAGTCAAGGAAAGTGTGGACCCCTTGCTAAACGAGGGAGGCAACCTAGTGATAGAGGATGAGGAGAAAGGAAATGTATTCAATGCGTTTTTTGCCTCTGTCTTCTCAGACAAGGGCAGCTCCCAGACTACTGCACTGGGCAGCACAGCATGGGGAGGAGGTGAGCAGCCCTCGGGGGAGAAAGAAGTGGTTCAGGGACTATTTGGAAAAGCCGGACGAGCACAAGTCCATGAGGCCAGATGCGCTGCATCTGAGGGTGCTAAAGGAGTTTGCCGATGTGAGTGCCCCAAGAGTCGTACTGGGGCCAGTTTTATTCAATATCTTCATCAATGATCTGGAGGATGGCGTGGACTGCACCCTTGCAAGATTGCAGATGACACTAAACTGGGAGGAGTAGTAGATATGCTGGAGGGAGCAATAGGATACAGACGGATGCAGACAAATTAAAGGATTGAGCCAAAAGAAATCTGATGAGGTTCAACAAGGACAAGTGCAGAGTCCTGCACTTAGGATGGAAGAATCCCATGCACTGCTACAGACTAGGGACCGAGTAGCTAGGCAGCAGTTCTGCAGAAAAGGATCTAGGGGTTACAGTGGATGAGAAGCTGGACATGAGTCAACAGTGTGCCCTTGTGCCAAGAAGACTAACGGCATTTTGGGTTGTATAAGTAGGGGCATTGCCAGCAGATTGACGGACATGATCATTCCCTTCTGTTTGGCATTGGTGAGGCCTCATCTGGAGTACTGTGTTCAGTTTTGGGCCCCACACTCCAATTTATCCACGTCCTCCTTGTAAAGAGTCCAGTGGAGGGCAACAAAAAGGATTAGGGGGCTGGAGCACATGACTTACGAGGAGAGGCTGAGGGAACTGGGATTGTTTAGTCTGCAGAAGAGAAGACTGAGGGGGGATTTGATAGCTGCTTTCAACTACCTGAAGGGAGGTTCCATAGAGGATGGATCTAGACTGTTCTCAGTGGTACCAGACGACAGAACAAAGAGTGATGGTCTCAAGTTGCAGTGAGGGCGGTTTAGGTTGGATATTAGGGAAACTTTTTCACTCGGAGGGTGGTGAAGCACTGGAATGGGTTCCCTAGGGAGGGGGTGGAATCTCCTTCCTTAGAGGTTTTTAAGGTCAGGCTTGACAAAAGCCCTGGCTGGGATGATTTAGTTGGGGTTGGTCCTGCTTTGAGCAGGGGGTTGGACTAGATACCTTCTGAGGTCCCTGCCAACCCTGAGATTCTATGATTTTATGACAGGTCCTGATCCAGGCACCTTTCCACTGATCAAGACCTATTAGTGGAAGCAAACTCCCAGAATAAATAAAGGCAATCTGCCCACAGTGGAATCCTGGGAGACAGACCCCCCCCCCCCACAAACCGAATGCAGGTCAGTATGAGTGTAGAAATAATAAATAATACAAACTATGCTTCCGGAGGAGAGGGCTGTATAGCCAGCCTCCGAGCCCCCTCCTCACACCGCTGGCCAGGCAGCGAACCCCAGAACCATTGCAGTGCTCAGTAACCCAGTGAACCACACTCCCAGGAAGTCATTACCTGTAAAACCCCAGCCGTGCACTCGGTGCCATGCACAGCTCAAGGATAAAGACAATCGGTTGCTGCCCCGAGGAGCACCCAGGCTGAGACACCAGACAGGAGAACGCAGGCGCAGCGAAGGGAGAGGATGTGCAATCTGAAATACATGGGTAGGGCCCTGGGCTGGGGCCCAGGGGATTTGGGTGGGCCTGAGCCCCCCTACCCAAGCCGCCACCCCCCCGGTGGCAGCCCCTTGGGATTGGCCACTAGACCACACTGCCCTGTATCTCAGGGATGCTATTTCAATTCCATCAGCTAGGTGCCCTGAAGGCAAGTGCCATAGTATTGACTCCGACCGCTAGACCACGCTGCCCTGGACTCAAGGGCCACTGCTTTCACTCTGACTCTTGGACCTCAGTGTGGTGAGGTCCAAGACAGCTGGGTAGACAGTAATTGCGGTGTCCACAGACCGGGGGCGGGGGGTGCACCACCACTCTCTTCCTGCAGTAATAAATCTGTTTCATACTGTACCTAAAATGGTGTGTTTGGTTGAAGTGCTGGGGAAATCTCTGCTCAGTTTACAAAGGCTGGTGTGTGTCCTTCCACATCGAGAGAGGTGCAGACTGGGTAACGAACATACACTGGTCAGGTTCTGACCTGGCAGGACAATACAGCTCTGGGGTGCCAGGCTGGGGAGCTGAGGGGAACTGACTGGTGCCTTTCTCTGTGTGATTCATGAGTGGCTCTGGGAGCATCCATGCAATCTAGCTAGGTGTGGGGCTCCACATGCAGTTGTGCTGAGTGATAACAGCACCTGGAGGGGTTTGCTGCTGATCACTAGCCAGGCATTGTGACAGACAGCCCAGGCTGGAGACTTAAGGGGGCACAGTGGTGCCCCAGCTCCAGGTTGCACCCCAAGGATCCCATCTCACTCATGTCCTTAATGATATTCTTGGGATCTGAGGATGCTTTGCCAACTCATTATCAGCAGAGGGATAGTTCCTGCCAACTTCCCTGTAAAGAACTCACTTTACCCAGTCGAGGCGCCCTCTTTTATAATGTGATTCTGACTCTCCCTCAGGCCCTGCACACGTGTGTGAAAGTGTCGTCCTCTTTTTCCTTATTTGTACTCTGTCCTCCAAAAATATTAGGGCACCCCATGTTTCATAGGTTGTTTGTACTTCCTTTTATTCTCATTAGCATTTACACACATTGTGCACCCTGCGATTAGGACATGTGTTAGGAAAATGTGACCACCTGGTATTGTGTAGTCAAAATTACACTGTTAATTTTTTTTGCAATACCACTCCTTGGTGCATCTTTTCACACAATTTTGTGGCCTAGGGCAATTCTTTGGTCACTTACTTATGTTGAGCATTTCTGAAGCCCATGGCCTAGTAAGGCTAAGCTGACATCTGATGGGTCTCAGCCTGTAGGCCTTGCATTTCAGCCCTATTTACTTAGATAGTGAATGCTACTTATCAGTCTTATCCTTCTATAACCCTACAACTTAACTCGACTTAGCACACAATGGTTATATGTGACAGCAGAAGAGTTCATTGCATCATCACACAACACACAATAAATTAATGATAAACTGAACTAATTGGCTACATTATGCAGAAGTCCCAGAGGTGAGTTGCCTCCTAGTACAGTTGGGTGGCTTGTGTCCCACCTGGTAGTTTAGGTAAAACAAGGCCACCCAATTCTCTGTTAGAATTTAGACATTTCCACCACTCTTAACTCCCTGACATTTACAGGAGTCTTTAGATCTTGAGACTAGAGGGACTCATTGTGAGCGTCCCAAGCCAGGACGATGTGTCTATGACTAGAGTGAGGGGTGGCAGCAGGGGACACAGGGGTCCCCCAGGCAAACTTGCAGAAGGTCCATTCAACAATCCAGATTTGACAAACCTAACACGGGCACTCGAACCACCTAGTCCAGCTGATGACGACTCAGGTCACCCACAGATGCTACCACTGCCTACAGCTTTCTGAGCAGCAGCCTGGCGTGCTGAACTACCGAGGCAAACGCTGCCAGGAGATCCCAGTGCCTGAGGCCCTGGCGCGCTGTAGGGAGAGGGATGCTCTCACCCACAATCACAGGTTCCGTAAGGTTTCGAACTCGGATTGCAGAAGAAAGGCCTTGGTCTTTGTGGAGTCTAAGGCTGCCCTGTGAACTCTATTCTCTGCACTGAGCTGTCTCTCTTTACTAGGAGTCCTGGCACGTCAAGATGGACAGGACTGTGGATGCTCTGATAACACTGGAGCCTTGGACTGACCTCTGATCAGTGAGTGGTCTAGGTGCAGGAACATCTGGACTCCCCATTTTCAGAGACGCAGTGCCATCATGGTATTGCACTTCATGAATCCCCGAGCAGCAGATGACCGCTTCAGTGGAAGCACCGGGAACTAATAATGGTACCCACCCACCCTCCACGAATCTGAGAAACTTCCAGCGGTTGTGGCGTACTGCCACATGGAAGCAAGCATCCTTTAAGTCAAGGGCAGCACACCAGTCACCCAGGACTGTATGGTCAAGGGGCTGCTAGAAAACTGTAAAAAAGGATCAGGTCCCAAGAGTCTTTTAATTTCAGATCTGCTTGGGGAAGCTTACTTCATAAAACTGAGATCTCCAGTCCAAATCTGGATCACCCTGAATACGAACATTGGACTGCCACCTCTGGACTAATTCTGAAAGAATTCTTCAACTACAAAGCTCACCATCTCTACTAGGAATCCGATCTCAGAACGGCATTGATGTCTGTATGTATATTGATCTTTTAAACAATACTCCCTCTTTTCTTTTTCAATAAATGTTAGTTAAGTTAATAAGGATTGGCTGCAAATGTGTATTTGGGTACGTTCTAAAATATTCATTAACCTGAGAGATAACATGTCCGATCTTTTGGGATTGGTAGAACTTTTTTACATGATTAATAAGATTTTCAGTAATCCTCATCACATTTGACTTGTGTGTCTGAGTGGAGGCCTGAGGCTGGGTTGCTTTAAGGGAACTGTGGTGTTGGCTTCTCGGTAACCAGTGAGGTGTTATAGAAGCTGTTCTGTGCTGGTTTGGTAAATCTAAGTACTGGAACATCCACCAGCTTTGGGAATTGTCTGCCCCATTCTTTACAGTTCACCCTAATTGAGTAACTTCAGTGTGGCTCCCCGGGACCCCGGTCACAGCCCACCTTTGGCCTTGGGAATGAGGAAGTTATGGGAATCACCTTTCCTTCCGAGGTACAACAGGACTTCCTCTACGGCCCCTGCCTGAGGAAGGGACTACACCTCGTGTTGAAGGACAATCTCTTGAGAGTGGTTCCTGACGAGGGAAGGGGTGATGGAGGGCATAGTCCAGTTCTACTGTGCTTAAGATCCAAGCACTTAGGAAGTGGGATATGGAATTGGTAAAGGAAAGGTGAGGAACCGACGGAACTACAGTAACTGGTGCACTGCCCTCAAGCAGCCCATCAAAATGGCTGTTTGGACAGGGCCGCTGGATGGGATGAGGAGTGGAGGACACTTTCTATGACCCCGGCCCTTTCTCTTTGGGCTCCCCATTTCGTCAGGGATATTTTCAGTAAAAGTCAGAGACAGGCCACGGGCTTCCGGGAACTTTTCTTTATTACCTGTGACCTGTCCCTGACTTTTACTAAAAATATCCCTGACAAAATCTTCGCCTTACCCATGAGACACGAACACGCTCCCAGGCTCTGTGCCAATGGCACTCTTAACGCTTTCCTTTAAGGGAGTCGGGGGAGAAATCTAGCATTAGCCTCTCAATGACAATCCCATCCTGGACCAGGAGTTTACATAACGATTTCCAGGGGAACCTCTTCTCCAGTCCTGTATCCCAGTGACAGTGCTGTGCAATGCTTGTAGATTATTCCTATCGGTAGATTCCCCCAGACATCCAGTCTCTGTTTCCAATGTAGGGATGGCAGAGAATCCAGCTATACCGGGGTGGGCAAACTTTTTGGCCCAAGGGCCACATCAGGGCTGCAAAATTGTGTGGAGGGCTGGGTAGGGAAGGCTGTGCCTCCCCAAATAGTCTGACCCTGCCCCCATCTGACCCCCTCCCACTTCCTGCCCCCGACTGCTCCCCTCAGAATCCCCACCCCATCCAGCCCCCCCCAGCTCCTTGTCCCCTGACTGCCCCCTCCAGAGATCCCCCACAACCACCTCCCTGGGACACCGGCCCCTATCTAATCTCTTCTACTCCTTGTCCCCTGCCTGCCCCCTCCCGAGACTTCCCCTACCCAACCCCTGCCCGACAGACCCTCGGGACTCCCACAACCCATCCAACCCCACCTGCTCCCAGACTGCCCCCCGGGACTCCCTGCCCATTGTGCAACCCCCCAACTCCGGCCCCTCACCACACTGCTCAGCAGTGTGTCTTGCAGCCATGTAGAGCCAGACACTCTGCCGCACCTCTTAGAGCGCTGCCCGCACGGTGCGCAGAGGCTTCGGGGAGAGGGGGGAAGATGGGGGCGGGGCAGGGCCGGCAGCAGCCCCCCGGGCTGGGAGCTCAGGGGGCCAGACAGGATGAGCCCGCAGGCTGGGTGTGGCCCGTAGTTTGCCCACCCCTGAGCTATACATTACTCCTGGGGCAGTAATGTATTTACCATTGGACTGAATCTTTCTGCCTCTGGCTCCGGCGGGCTTAGATCCAGGCCACCAGCATGTGAGAGCAACAGCCAGAGGTGCAAAGAGAAGCAGGATACACAGAAGGACTTTCAAATTGTCCAGGGGAGCACCACAGGCAGCTTTCTGTTCCCCTGTCCAGCACAGCCCTGCCTATCCTGAAGCGGTCTCTCTATCTTACTGGGTATTAGGAACTAGGGTGACCAGACAGCAAGTGTGAAAAATCGGGACAGGAGGTGGGGGGTAATAGGAGCCAATATAAGAAAAAGAATCAGGACTGAATATCAGAATCAAAAATCAGGACTGTCCCTAAAAAATCGGGACATCTGGTCACCCTGTTAGGAATCCAGGCAACAAATGAAGCTTGGGGAAGAGTTTTTTTCCACTTCCTGCCATTTGGTAGAACAGTTTGGCAGCCTGGGCGGGTGACTGTTTATTCTGAGATCCCAAGGCCCGAAGGGTCATTGTGATCACTTAGTCTGACTCCTGTACAGCACAGGCCAGAGAACGGCCTAGCGCAGCTCCTGTAGAAAAGCAGTGCCAGGGCTGGTGATCCATCGTAGCCCTCAATGGATCATGACATTCACTGTTAAACATGGACACCATATTTCCAGCCTTAATTGACCCAGCTTCACCTTCCAGCCACTGGCGCTTTTTAGATCCGTCTCTGCTAGACTGGAGACCCCATTATTAAAGGTTTGTTCCCCAGGTAGATACTCACACACCCAGCCCTGGCTAATGCATCCCTGACGTGGCATGTTTCCTACTGAGCTGCCAGGATATGGCCTTTCTGTCCGTTTAAGACAGGCCAGTGGCTGAGCAGGTGGCTTCCAGAGCCTGTCTCTGCCACAGTGACCATGTGAACCTAGACACAGTGTTAACTCTGACCAGAATCTGACCAACATGTCCTAAGCAACACCTCATTGCCGCACAGCTGCTGGTTTGGGAAAGTACAAGGATTGGTGAATACCTACTGTTGCCAGGTAACAGCATCCACTGTGTGGCCAGCCACCTTCATGAACCTGTGGGAAACAAATGAAGAACCCAGGTAAGCCTGACATTGTGAGAGGGCTGAATGAATGCACGACCAATCCAAATGCAACAGACACTCACATGCTGGCAGACACAGTCACTGCCCTCACTGCAGCTGACCTGGATTACTGGACCCCTAACGGGAAAGAACCATCAGTTCTAATCAGTGATTAGAAGTGTCTGTGGCATCTCCAGCTCAGCACCCAGGAGGAGAAGCCAACCCAAGAGCAAGGCCTGACCCTTCTTTCAGGGAATCAGATCCATGAGGATTATGAAGGCACGTGAGGCGCCATAGTTAAGGTCTGGGGGTGGTTTGTGTGTAGTTCCCCTTGGTGAAATTAAATCTACAGCGCTGGGCTGCTGTGGTGTTTTTCCTGCCACAGGGATGTTAAATTGAATTATATGATGGTCACTATTACCAAGCGGTTCGGCTATATTCACCTCTTGGACCTGATCCGGTGCTTCACTTAGGACTAAATCAAGAACTGCCTCTTCTCTGGTGAGTTCCAGGACTAGCTGCTCCAAGACACAGTCATTTAAGGTGTCAAGAAACTTTAATTCTGCATCCCGTCCTGAGGTGACATGTACCCAGTCAATAGAGGGATAGTTGACTGTTGGGGTAAGTTTGTTGTATGTTGTGTGTGTGTGTGTTTGTTGGGGTATGCTTGCTGCTGGACTGAAATATACCTTGTGGTCTGTTTGTTTGGGGGACTGTGCGCTGACCATGGTGCTAGGCAAGGCTGAGTAGGTTTGGGGTGCAGGAGGGAGCTCCAGGCTGGGGTGGTGGTGTGGGGGTGGATCTGAGGGATTCAGCGTGTGGGAGGGGGCTGTGAATTGAGGCAGGGGGTTGGAGTGTGGGAGGGGTGTGGGCTCTGGGCTGAGGGTGCAGGCTCTAGGGTGGGGTCAGGGATGAGGGGTTTCAAGGTGCAGGAGAGGTCTCTGGGTTTCGGGGGACTCAGAGCTGGGGCAGGAGCTTGGGGCACGGGCTTACCTCGAGCTGCTCCCAGTCAATGTGCAGGGCTAAGATGGGCTCCCTGTCTGTCCTGACACCTCACTTCACCCTGGAAGTGGGCAGCAGGTCCGGCTCCTAGGCAGGGAAGGGCCAGGGGGCAGGAGATTCTGCACACTGCTCTCTCCAGCAGGCATCTCCCCCAACAGCTCCCATTGGCCACAGTTCCCAGCTAATGGGATTGCAGAGTTAGTGCTCAGGGGAGACAGCACATGGAGCCCCGTGGCCCCCTGCTCCTAGGAGCTGGACCTGCAGGCCGTTTCCGGGTTGCAGTGCGGTGCCAGGACAGGTAGGGACTAGTCTGTCTTAGCCCTGTATCACTGCCAAATGGATATTTAAGAGCCTGGTCAGCGCTGCTGACACGAGCCGCCATGGTCCCTTTTCAACCAAGCGTTCCGGTTGAAAACTGGATGCCTGGCAACCCTTCCCAAAAGGACAGTCGTTAGTACCTTTAATCCCATCTAAGAATCGGTCAGACAAGGAAGAGTTCTTTCTAAAATCTCTCTCCAGTTAAAAGGTGGAGGAACAAGGGATGTTGTGCAAATGAAACCATTTCTTGATGACATTTGAAATGTTTTTACTGTTTTTGCTCCCCCCTCCCATCATTAATTAGCAGTTGAAAGGTTGTTGAATGTTGCTTTTGCCATGATACGAAGCAGGCTGTGGTCTCTGTACACGAAAGCCCGAACCCTGTTTAACACCGGTAAATGTTGGCCAATGACAGGGTCACGTTAACATCTTTGACTCTTTGGGCCATCAAAATTAACACAGAGCAAAGATGAGACAATCAAGTGAGAAAACTTCAGGGGAAAAGGGACTATTTTGAAACTCATTCAATGTTCAGACTACTGTAAAAGAGTCTAATTCTGCTCAGCGTTCAATTTTGTGTTTGTTTTGTACAAGTATCAGTAAAATTGCAAAAAACAAAGGCTTAAAGATCCCATTAAACTTAAAACCTCTGACTCATCTTTAACTAAGGAGTTTAACTAAAAGTAGTGATCCTTAACCTCCTCAGTAGAGCAAGACCTAAGGGTGACAGGCACGCGATAAGATTCTTACTCATGTATAATGTCACTTGTGTACAGACGTACGGTACACCCTCACTACAACACAATAACGAACCTGGTCCCTGGATCCCACCTCGAGCCCCACAGCGGTGCTGGGGCTGGAGGAGCTGTCTCCCCACCCCACACCCTATGGGTCTCTTTTGCTATAACGAACCTGTGGCTACAACAAAGAAACGACTGGGATCCCGAGGGGTTCGTTAGAGCCTGGTGTGCTGTGCTTGACTAGTGGTGGTTCAGGAGACATTGTTATTGTTAGAGTAGCACCCAGAGGCCAGTAGGGTTAGTCACCAATTTAAGGCCAGAGAGACCATTTATGATCATCCAGCTGTTTGGGTGGCAACGCCTCTTTGGTAAAGATATCCAGTCTTGCCACAAAGGCAGCCAGGGATGGAGAACCGCCCCCTCCATGAATCAGGACACACACCTGCACCTTATTTCTAGTCTGCATTTGTCAAGCTTCACTTACCAACCACTGGATCTCAATTTACCTTTTCCTGCTATATGAAAGAGCCATCTATTATCAGGTCAGAAAGGACAAAAATTCATCATTTTAAACAAGTTAAAAATCTGAATTAAAGTGGAGGTGGTGAGCTGGTAACGGTAGATGAGAGGAAGGCTCTTCAGTAAAGTAAGCTGTTATGAGATAGGGAAGGTTCTCTCATGGTAATTTACAACTTTTTTTTTTCTTCTTTTTTTGCTTTCTGTGTATATAAATGCATCTTCCTTCTGTTTGTTCCATTCCATGCATCCGATGAAGTGGGCTATAGCCCTCGAAATCTTATGCTGAAATAAACTGGTTAGTCTCTAAGGTGCCACAAGTATTTCTCGTTTTATAATCCCAGCTATACATATAAAATGGGGTCTAAATTAGCTGTTACTACTCAGAAAAAGAGATCTTGGAGTATTGTGGATAGTTCTCTGAAAACATCCACTCGATGTTCAGCAGCAGTCAAAAAAAGCAAACAGAATGCTGGGAATAATTAAGAAAGGGATAGATAAGAAGACAGAAAATATCATATTGTCTCCATATAAATCCATGGTACACCCACAACCTGAATACTGCGTGCAGATGTGGTTGCCCCATCTCAAAAAAGATATATTGGACTTGGAAAAGATTCAGAAAACAGCAACGAAAATGATTAGGGGTCTGGAACGGCTGCCATACGAGGAGAGATTAATAAGACTGGGACTTTTCAGCTTGGAAAAGAAACAACTAAGGGGGATATGATTGGGGTCTATAAAATCATGACTGGTGTGGAGAAAGTAAATAAGGAAGTGTTATTTACTCCTTCCCATAAAACAAGAACTAGAGATCACTGAATGAAATTAATAGGGAACAGATTTAAAACGAACAAAAAGAAGTATTTTTTCACACAAGGTACAGTCTGTGGAGCTCTTTGCCAGAGGATGTGAAGGCCAAGACTGTAACAGGCTTCAAAAGAGAACTAGATAAGTTCATGGAGGATTGGTCCATCAATGGCTATTAGTCAGGACAGGCAGGGATGGTGTCCCTGGCCTCTGTTAGCAAGAGGCTGGGAATGGGTGATAGGGGATGGATCACTGGATGATTCCCTGTTTTGTTCGTTCCCTCTGGGGCACCTGGCATTGGCCAATGTTGGAAGACAGGACACTGGGCTAGGTGGACCTTTGGGCTGACCCAGTATGGCCACTCTTATGTTTTAATGTTCTTAAATTCATGGATGACAGGACAGGTCCCAGAAGACTGGAGAAGGGCGAATGTGGTGCCCATCTTTAAAAAGGCGGGGAAGGAGGAGCCGGGGAACCATAGATCAGGAACCCTGACTCCGATACTTGGGAAGCTTCTGGACCAATGTATAAAACATCCCAACTGTGACTATCTGGAGGATGACGGGGTGATCAGAAGCAGCCAGCATGGATTTACCAAGAACAAATCCTGCCAAATCAGCTTGATTTCCTTCTTTGACAGGATAACTGGTTTGATGGATGGGGGAAATGCAGTATACCTTATAGACATTATACCTGGACTTCAACAAGGCTTTTGACACAGTCCCACATGACATTCTGATACGTAAACTAGAGAAATTCGGGCTTGGCAGAACTACCTTTGAGTGGATACATAATTGGTTAAACTCAGTAACTATTAAATGGAATGATGTCAGATAGAAGGGAGGTCTCGAGTGAGGTTCCCCTGGGATCTGTTCTGGGTCTGCTGTTTGTTTAATATCATTATTAATGACCTGGCTGTAGGACTAGAGAGCAGACTGACCAAGTTTGCAGATGACACAAGGATGGCAGGAAAAGTTTCCAACACTTTGGAGGATAGAGCTAAAATTCAGAGGGATCTTGATAAGTTGGAGAACTGGGCTATAAATGACAAAATGAAATTCAGCAAAGACAAAGGTAAGGTGCCACCCTTAGGGAAGAAAAACCAACTGCACAAATACAGAATAGGGGATAACTGGCTTGGCAGCAGCACAGCTGAAAAGGATTTGGGCGTTGAGTTGAGGTTCTGATCCACCATGAATCGTCAGTGCGACGCTGCTGTCAAAAAAAAGCAAATGCAATTTTAGGTCACATTAACAGAGGCATAGCACACAAGTTACAGGAGGTAACTTAGTACCACTCTACTCTGCACTGGTCAAGCCTCAGCTGGAGAACGGTGTCCAATTTTGGTCACCAATGTATAGAAAGGATGCAAAGAAACTGGAAAGGATCCAGGGGCGAGTGCCAAAGATGGTCAAAGGCATGGGTGGCAGGTATTGCAGGCCGGAGGAGGCTACGCCTCCCCAGACAGCCCCAGGTGGCCCCGCCCATGTTCCACCCCCATTCCTCTTCCTCCTTGGCTGGAAAAGCTCCCAGGAAAGCTGCTCCCTTCCCGGAAGCGGACTGGGGCTAGGGCGGGCCAGCCTGCTCCCGGATCTTGGGGTGGCTGGGGCTGCGCAGAGCTGAGGGGCTCCCGGGCACTGGGCCATGCCACCCAGGGCTGGGAGTGCACCACTCAGCACTACGGACACTGGGCATGGAGGGTCAGCAGGGCTTCAGGTACAAGGGGTGGGGGCAGGAGCTGGGAAGTTCATGTGCCACCCATGATCAAAGGGATAGAATGGAGCCATACGAGCAAAGGCTGAAGGAACTGAGCCTGTTCCGTTGGGAAAAGAGGAAATTACAGGGGAATATGACTGCGATCTTCAACTACTTGAAAGGCTGCCACAAAAAGAGTGGAGACAAGTTGTTCTCTTTTGCCACAAAGGGCAGAACAAAAGGCAGTGGGTTCAAACTGAAGCACAGCAGATTTAGATTAGATTTCAGGAAAATCTTTCTAACTGTAAGAGCAGAAGTGACAAAGAGTCCTGTGGCACCTTAAAGACTAACTAAAGTATTAGAGCATAAGCTTTCGTGAGCCAATACCCACTTCGTCGGATGCAACATAGGTATTAGCCCACGAAAGCTTACGCTCTAACACTTTAGTTAGTCTTTAAGGTGCGACAAGACTCTTTGTCATTTCTTCAATTCCAGACTAACATGGCTACCCTTCTGATTTTAACTGTAAGAGCAGTTGTCCAATGGAACAGACGCCTGGGGAGGTCATGGAAGATGCTTAACTGGAGGTTTCCAAAAGGAGGCTGGAGAGCCAGATGGCTGGGATGGTTTAGACATAATAAATCCTGCATCTTGCTGGGGGTTAGACTGGGTGACCCTTGTGGTCCCTTCTAAACCTAGTATTCTAAGATTCCATAAATTAAACACAAAAAATAGTAAGATGTACATGTTTGCTGTCAAATTTTAAAGAAAACTCAAAACTACTGAACTGGTTGAAATCACTTGCTAAGCACTCTGAACCAGAGTTTGTTGAAGTGCTAAACCAGCTGTTGACAACAGTAGACAGATGTAATCTCCATTCTTAAGAGGTTTTTAAGGCCTCGCTTGACAAAGCCCTGGCTGGGATGATTTAGTTAGGGTTGATCCTGCTTTGAGAAGGGGATTGGACTAGATGACCTCCTGAGGTCTCTTCCAACCCTAATCTTCTATGATTCTATGAACAGTAGCCTCTCCTCCAGGTGCAGAGAGAATATTTTCTTCATGTCTGTTTATTCAAAAGTTCAGCTCAATGACTAGTTTATTCAAAGTTACAAAACCAATTGGAAGCTGAAAAAGCAGGAAAGCTTATTTTACTCTTCCAGTCTGAATAAAAACTAGGCATGAGGATGAGATCTACTAGTTCTAAATTCTTGAAGCACATGGTGGCCAGAAACAAATTAGTTCAATTCATTAACTAGAGCTGATACTGCCTTTGTTTAATAAATCTGTTAGTTTTAAATGAAAAATATATTTTGATGAGAAAAAAGTTTATGTATTCAGCATATTTAAGGTCATTTATTTAAAATAAAATGCTGCTTTTGGGTATTTTTAATTTCATTTGAAATTCCATCCCAGTAGAGCTCGACACAAATCACAAGTAAAAAAATTAATCTCATATAGAAAAGTATCATTAACCATTTTCTAACGTAATTTTTAAAAAAATTAAAAGAAGAATCAAAGAAATGTAAATTAAGCTATATGATTGCTTAAATAAATGTGTCTAGACAAAATGTATCCTCCTGGCAAGCAAAAAGAAGCATCACATTTAGTGCAAAGGTTATATTTAGTTGCAAATCAATGTGTTTTAATGGTCATCCAATGAGAATCAACCCTTTCTTTAGGAAAATATCTAAAAAGCACAAAATACAATTAAATTTGATGATTTAAAATAAATTCTTGGGCTATGAGCACCAGAACTGGCCAGGATTCCAGCACTGGCCACCCCAGTGCCACCTACAGAGGTGAAGTAACCTCTCTGCTCTACTTGAGATTCCCCCATTCATGCAGCCCAGGCTGGCATTAGCTCTTTTGGCCACAGCATTGCACTGGGAGCTCACGTTCAGCTGATTATCCACTAGGACCCCAAAATCTTTTTCAGACTCACTGCTTCCCAGGACAGAGTCTCTTATTCTGTAAGTATGGCCAACATTCTTTGCTCCTAGAGGCATACATTTACATTTAGACATATTGAAATGCAGATTGTTTGCTTGCACCCAGTATACCAAGCAATCCAGATCATTCTGAATCAGTGATCTGTGCTCTTCATTATTTACCCTCCCCCAATTTTTGTGTTATAAGAACATAAGAATGGCCATACTGGGCCAGATCAAAGGTCCATCCAGCCCAATATCCTGTCTAATGACATAACCAATGCCAGGTGCCCTGGAGTGAGTGAACCTAACAGGGAATGATCAAGTGATCTCTCTCTTGCCATCCATCTCCACCTGCTGACAAACAGAGGCTATGGACACTGTTCCTTACCCAGCCTGGCTAATAGCCGTTAATGGACTTTGTAACTATATGGCTTTTCTGTAGCCATGCTGGAAGGCCTGAACCAAAGCGATTTTCTGCAGCCAGATTGAAGAAGCAGCAGCCATTAGCTGTAGGCCTGGAGTCACATCCTCACATTCCAGCTAAAATGTATTTAAAAGATTCACACCAGGCTGGGAGGAAGGGACTCGCCCTAATAGTTCCCACAGTCACCAGATAAAGCATTGTCATTGCACCTTCCTGTTGTTTGACACTGGGATCTCTGTCTGGTTTGTAATTGTTTCTGTCTGCTGTACAATTAATTGTATTAGGTGTAAATCAGTTAAGGTGGTGGGGTATGATTGGTTAGGTAATTTTGTTAGGATTGGTTGGTAAAATTATACTAAGATAATTGGTTAAGGTAAGAAAGACTCAAATTTCATTATAAAAACTGGGGTCCAAGAAGGAGCTCAGGAGAGAAAGATCAGAAGTAACAGAAGCAGGCGGAAGGAGGAAAAGGGCTGGAAGAAGACTAAAGGAGACAAGGAACCCCTGAGGAAAAGAACTCACCTCCCAGACCCAGCCTAAGATAAGAGCTGCCAGGACTTTTCTGCACAACTGTGAAGTGCAGCAGCTAAGATCCAGAGACTGACCTTGCCTGGCCAACAGGGGAAGCCTGCCTGCCTGTCCCAGGACTGGGGAGAATGACACTGTGCTCAGCTTGAGTATTCTGCTTGTTTGGGAATTGTCAATCAATAGAGGATAAGAATATTACTGGGTGAGGCTCTTTCAGTGGCTAAAGATCCTGCCAACCCGCAGGAAGATGTGCCCTGAGCCCTAGGAATTGGGTAAGGGGGGCTGTATAAATTAACAGGGCTGCACCTTGAGCCCTAGGAACTGGGTAAAGGTGTGTGTCCCTATAGTGTGGAAGGGATAGAGCAATTTGTGCGGGTAACAGATGGATGTCCCGACCTTGACACTGGTGTCCTCTGTCTGCTTTGACCTTGTTCGTCGTGTGCTGTGGTTCAGGAAGAAGCCAGGAGAGTTCAGAGGCCTATGTGACATCATGCGATGGGCTGCAGGAGTCAGAAGCACAGAAATATGTCTGGCTGCCACAGAGGTACGAGTGCTTTATTCTTAACGATCCAGAGTGACTCAGAAGAGCCCGCACTCCTGCCAGCGTCGTGAGGCCTGCGATGCGGATTCCTCACGTGGCTGCCAGAGCACTTGGGAATTCCAGAGTCCATGGATGCCTTTGTGCAGCACCAACAATGCAGCTCTACAGCCTGCTTCTTTCCCAGCACTAAGTGTGCATCAGCCACGCCTTGCTCCACACGCCAAAGCCTGAGCTGCTGTTAAAATCTACATTAATTCCGTACAGTCCCAGGCAAAGAACTCAGCAGTTCTGGGATTCCTAGTCCTGTGAGCACAGTAGGTAGCTAACATGTCTGTTCTCCAACAGCTACAGCTCCATGAATGGGCTAATTAACACCTCATCAAACTGGCCTGTTTGTTGTGCCTGCAGAAATTCTCTCTTGCACCTGTGCACTCACCAGTGCTAGTCTCCTGCCCAGCAGGCAACAGCCATTAAGCTGAAGAAGCAGGGCCACATCTCCCTGCAATCTGTTCTTGGTCATCTGAAATCCAAGTGTCAGTTCTTGTCCCGTAATGTGAGCACCAGGCTCACTGAGCAGTTAACACGACACTCCCGTGACACTGGCCAGGCCTGTCCCCTCTCTCTGCTCCCTCCCCTTTAACATGGGCACTGATCCCAGGGCTGTGAGGAAGAAACAACTAGCTTGGAGATGTACAGAGCCTAGGTCTGAGTTTCAGGCCCGGCTCTTTGCTGGGCAGAGAATGCCTCTGTTGCGGCACCTTGTCCAGCACCTAGGCTGAGGACAGGGGCAGGCACGACTGTCCTCACCCTTCTGCATCCCAGCGGTGTCCCTAGTGACTTGTTCACTTGAGCTCCAAGACAAACCCAGGAGCAGAAGTAATCTGCCCATCACGGATCCCACTCCCGAGCGGCCAGACCGTTCTCCCCTCTCTGGGCCCACTCATCCCAGGGCCACAGGAGGGGAGTGCCATGCTCAGTAATCCCGGGGGCCCCTCGGGGCGAGAGACAGAGTCTCCTTATGTCTACACTTGGAGTTGGAAGTGAGAGTCTTAGCTCGACTCGAGACACGCTCCTGTTAACTCTAATCTAGCTCGAGTGCCAAGGTGTAGGAGTGGCGGGAGGGACTATGAGTCGGAGGCCATAGAGACGCACTCAGGGCAGCCAGCACTGCTAGTCACAGTGGCACAAGCAGCATCCCCATGTCCAGCGCAGAGTTGGTACGGGGATGCCTCCCCCGCCGCCCCAGCTCCAGTGCGGACACAGGCCCCCTCAGGGCAGGTCCATGGACTTCCTCAGCACCCCTCCCCCACTCCCTGTTTGGTACAGCTCCCTCGCCCCCCCGGGAGAGGCGAACATGACTTTACACCCTTTCATTCCCAGCATGCTGGGGCTGGCCAGGACCCAGGTCTACTCTGGACATTCGGAGCAGCCTCTTGTGAGAAGCAGGCAGGAGGTGGTACATGACTCTGAGGGGAAACTGCTCTGATGGGGATACCCGGAGCTGTAACCTGAGAACGGGGGAGGGGAGTTGACACCTAGGGCCCGGGAAGTGAACAAAGGGGGACAGACGGCTGCAGGGATTTGGAGAGGGTGGAAGCTGGCTGGGGAAGATAGGGGGAGCCCGGATTCGGGGTCTTATCTCCCTGCCCCCCAGAAGGGCCTGACTAAGGGGGCCTGTTTGTACTAACAAGCTCTGAGTTGGATTGTGTGCCTGGCATCTCAAATAAACCTTCTCATCTACTGGCTGGCTAAGAATCACTGTGAATCCCAGGAACTGGGGATGTGGGAACGGGACTCCCCCACCCCCTGTGACACCTCTAAATGCCTGTTGTAAGTTGCACTGGCTGTCCAGGGCCCCTTGGTTCCCACCCACAGCCCCTAGGTCACAGCCGTGGAGTGGGGGTGGCGGGGACATGTGGAGGCAGTAGAATCTCTACGGCTCCTTTGTGCTGCTGGAACAGAGCTGAGGGTCTGGTCAGAGCTCTCTCCCTGGTGCACCAGGGATCACGGTCGTGTGCTGTTTACTATCTATGCCAGATCATTTGTGCAGCTGTTAACGAAGTCTGGCCCTAATTCTGCTCCCAGTGGAATCTAACCACTCCCCTTGCCCAGCCCCCATACTGCAGCTTTTGTTCCCGGTCCTTCAGGGGCCTGCTGCCTCCGAGCAACGGTCCTGTGCAGGACAATGCAAATTCCCTTTCCCAGGAGGCTCCTGCATCTCTCATGTTTCTAGGGCTGTCCTGTGTCTCCAGCTCTTCGTGTCTATCACCATCTCGTCTCCTCTTCTGCTATCCCCTTGCACTATTGCTGCTCCCTTCTCTCTGGCTTCCCTCGCTTCTAGCCCCGGCAGAACCTCATTGCCAACTTCCTCACACGTACAAAGATGGGAGACTCCAGCACACCCGCCCTCCAGCACCTCCACTGGCTCCTGGAGACCCTTCGGCAGCTCCCAGCTGGGAGTGCAAAGCTGAAACGCAGAGGATGGCGAAAGCCATCCAGAAATCACAGTGTTCTCGGATTCTGAGAGGGGCTGGCAGGACTTGGCTGTTTGGTTCCTTTTAACGGCACGGCCAGTCTGCCAGAGCGACTTCTTCTCCAAGGCGAGGGGAGGGCCCTTCCCCAGCCCTGGTCCCTGCGTCAGAGTGGAACGTGGGGATTCGGCCCTTCTGCTGTAGCTCAGGGAAATCACTGAGGTGGCTCAGGGTCACATTCAAAGCAAACAATTCCCAGCAATAAAGGGCTGACAATGACTGTGGAGCACTGTCCTCAGCCCTGTGCACCTTGCTGTGCGCTGGACGGAGCAAGCCGAGCGCCTGGCACCAGGCAAAGTCTGGCCATGTGCCGGGCCCCTCATCTCTGCGCTGAGCTGAGCAGCAGGACGAGGGAGACAGGACACTCCAAAGAGAGCAGGAAAGCAGCGTCTCCTGTCCTCGGAAGAGACCCAGACCAGGCAAACTCCCTGCTCACTGTTGCTCCTCCTCTAATTATTGCCACCCTTGTTATGATCTGTTCCAGTCAGGGTCGTGGCCCCTGGTTCTTGGCGCCATATGAACATATTGGAGAGAGAATCCCTGTCTGCGGAGCTCATACCCTGACCAGACAATGTGGGGATGACAGTGTCACCGCATGGAAGCGGAGTACTCAGAGTTAAGGAGGGGGGTATCTGTACTTGCCCAGTGCAGCTCCCAGTGGATTCTGGGCCACCATGCCCCCACTCCAGACGTTCTTTACCACGTGGGGACCCAGGCCCTCCTTCGCACCATTACACGGAGTGGCAGCTGTGACAAACAGCAGTGCACCAAGCTCGCCCAGCCAGAGACTCGGTGCATCTGCAGGGGTGGGACTTGAACTTGTTTGGCCTCCATCAGCCTTGGTGAGGGAGACGGGAGGACCCTGGATCTTACCCCTCCAGGAGAGTGAGGACGTTCTTCCTGGGCCTCCCAATGTTGGGCCCATAGAGGCTGGCTCTGGTGTAGGTGCGGATCAGCTGCAGGAGGCTCTTCAGCTGGACATAGTCCTTCCCCAGCTGACTGCCGTTCACCGTACGGCCAGTCAGTGTCCGATAGTTGTTGGGCTCTGGGAAAACAAACATCAAGGAGCTGGCTCAGCCCTTCTGGAGAAGGACACCCAGCTCTCGCACCCCACCCAACACAGAGCCACAGCAGGGGACCTCCTGGCTGGCTCCGCACAGAGGCTCTGTTTATACTGCAGCACCTACGCTGGCAGAGCCCACTAGCGTAGACACAGGCGGGTCTCTACTAAAAACACCCCAGCGCTACCCCACAGCAGTGGGAGGGGGCTCCAGTCCATGCAGGTAACCCACCTCCCCGAGAGGCCGAATGCCATCCACCCAGCGCTGTCTACATCAGAGCTTAGCGTGGCTTAACAACTTCTCTGGGGGCGGGAGGGGAGAGGGGGGATTTTTCACAGCTCTTGGAGGAACAACATCGCTATGGCCAGGGCTACTTACATACGAGGCTGACCCAGCGACATTGCTCGGAAGTGTGAAAAACCCGCTCTCCTGAGCAGTGCAGCCGAGCCGACCTAACCACTCTACAGACCACGGGAGGACAACTTCACTCTTGCCATCGCCTCTCGGCAAGGTGGATTCACTCCAGCAACGGGACCTCTCCCCTCACGCTAGCGAGTGGCTATGCTGAAGCGGTTCAAGGCAGAGGTTCCCAAGCAGTTCAAGGCAGAGGTTCCCCCTGGGGTACACAGAGCTGTGCCAGGGGTACAGCTGGAGATTTGCCTGGTTTCACAACAGGCAACATCAAAAGCACTAGCGGGGTCAGTACAGACTGGTTCATACAGACCAGGACTGGTTCATACGGCCCCGTGTACTACACACTGCAATGCATGGCCAGTGTGTATCTCCCAGTTGATTGATTTTATAATGACTGTCAGCCGCTGTTCAGTACTAGTGCACTGCGACACTTCTGTATTTTTATGTCTGATTTTGGAAGCAAGTTGTTTTTAAGTAAGGTGAAAATTGGGCGTACCCAAGACAAATCAGCCTCCTAAAAGGGGACAGGACAGTAACTCCTCACTTAACGTCCCAGTTACGTTCTTGAAAAATGCAACTTTAAGCGAAACAATGTTAAGCGAATCCAATTTCCCCATAAAAATTAATGTAAATAGGGGGGTTAGGTTCCGGAGAAATGTTTTTCACCAGACAAAAGACATTATATACAGAGCCAGTATAATTTTAAAATCATTTTAAAGAAACAATTTAATACTGTGCTTATCGATGATTGTGAAGCTTGGTAGTGGCAGGGGTGTAGTGAGATGGGGGAGCAGGGCCTTGCCCCGCTCTGCCCTTTCAGAATTCCAGCTGGGGAGCAGGCAAGCCCCCACACCCTGACCCCTCTCCCCGGCAGGAGC
>ML677382.1:11758794-11871186 GCA_007922305.1 Dermatemys mawii
CCCCGACCCCTCTCCCCGGCAGGAGCACAGGGCAGGCAGAATGCCCTGCTGAGACAGGCAGTGAACTGTGGGGAAGCGTTTCTGTGTGTAACACACCGGCAGACGGGTATGTTCAGACAGGAGCCCGTGACATGGATGTTACAGAGATGCCCTTCGGAAGCCAGCTGGGACTCAAACAGTCCCCTCTGAACGGCTGAGGGCAAGTGCTCGGTCCGAAGCGGGAACTGACCCCTCCCCTCCCGCCCCAGGGGGCTCCGCTCTGGGAGGAGCGGCAGGTGCGCGGGCCAGTCACTCACCGTTGCCCAGCTCCCAGGAGATGTTGTACTTCTTGCTGGCGCTGTATTTCAGCAGGCTGAGTGCGTTGGAGCTGTTCCAGGAGTTGTTTGGGTTCCGGCGCAGGGCGTTCAGCGCAAAGATCAGGTGCAGGCCAGAGCACTCGGCGAAGTTGTAGAGTTTGTCTAGAGACCTGGCTGGGAAGAAACGAAAACCAGCTTGTAACTCAAAGGAAAGGAAAGGACCAGGCAGTGCAGAGTCCGGACCCTCTTCTCCCTCCCTGACATGTGGCACCTTGTTGAGAGCTGAGCCAGAGGGGGAGGAACCACTCAGATCCCAGGTGGGCGGAGCCAGGCCACACCTGCCCCTCTCACGGGAAGTTAAGAAGTGGGACAGGAAGTGTAAAGGGTGGGTCCTGGAGGTCAGCTGGGCTGCTGATGCTGGAGGAGACAGATGCCTTTTGCCTTCTTCCCAGGCTGGAGACCAAAGGGGAGCCGCGCCGAGCTGAGGGCTGGCCGGAGCCGCTGAGGATCACTGGGACTGCCCCGGCTATCTACCCTGGGAGATGGGGGGACACACAGATCCAGGGGACCCAGCGGCGAAGGGACACCCACGGACAGCTGACTCAAGTCTGGCTGCGTTGCTGCCTGTAACCCGGTCAGCGTGTTGCAGCTGGGTGCCCTGCTGACCCAGTGGCGGCACACTCCACCACGCTCCAGGCCCTGGGCTGGGACCCAGTGCAGTAGGGTGGGCCCGGGGTGCGGTCCTGGGCTGGCAGATGCCTCATCTTGGCCAGAATGCCCGTGTTAGTCTCCTGTCCACCAGTACTAGTTTGCCAGACCCTGACTGCTCTGCCCTGCCTGAGCTTCCTAGACTGTTTGATGCTTTTCCCTGCCCATAACCATTACTGCTCTTCCCCGCCCCAGGGCCGGAGCGCACGGACTGCACATAGCCTGCCTGGCCTCCAACTGGGAACCCGCTGCAGTCCACCACCAGAGCCCCAGAGCCTCATGCCAGACTTTGCTAATTCCCCAGCTGTGGGCAGCACCCATGGATGTAGTGAGCCAGAGTGGGGGAACCACCACGAACCCGCCACAACCTACAACCAGGTTAATGCATGTGACAAGGCCCTGGCTGGGATGATTTAGTTGGGGCTGGTCCTGCTTTGAGCAGGGGGTTGGACTAGAACCTCCTGAGGTCCCTTCCCACCCTGAGAGTCTCTGATTCTTCTTTATTCACTTTCTCCACACCAGTCGTTATTTTAAAGACCTCTGTCATGTCCCCCTTAGTCGTCTCGTTTTGAAGCTAAAGAAGTTCCAATCTTTTTAATCTATCCTCATGTGAAAGCCATATGCTCCCAAAGACTGTGCTATGGGTGATATTGGGTGACACAGGTCTCCCCCACCCCTGCTGCCTTGGGAGAGGAAGGAGATCTGCTCTCCTAGTCTAAAACCTGGGACTCCTCACACAAGAGGGCGCCAGCAGCCCCTTCTGGGCTCTGTCTGCACAGAGCCGGCTGTCAGAGGCTTTGGGATTTTCTGGGGCTAGGTCCGGATCTGATACCCTTCTCAGAATAGCTTCGAAGTGATGGATAGTGCATGATGGATTGTCTCAGAGCAGCTTCTTCCTTCAGCCCGTCCCTCACCATTTCTGCACACAGACCTCCGCTTTCTCCAGAGTCCTACACGTACTAAATCTGACGCAGACAACCCTAAATCTGAAACACTGGGAAACATCCTGCAAGCACGGCCTGCTGTCCCGTCTAGCACAGAGCAGGAGGGGGGCAGGGAACTGGAGAAAACACCAGGAGACGAGGTCAGCAGATGCTAAATAGACACAGGCTGCAGCATGTTTGTTCTGTGGAAATATTTATGGGGTGAATTTACCACCCTCCTCAGTTCTCAGTCCGTGCTCATCAGCCAGTCCCTGGGCACATCACAAGCACAGCAGTTTTGGTCCCCGTGAAAGTTGCAAACGGGGCAGAGGATAAGCCAACAGCTCTCTCGGGCCCATGCCTCTTGCTTTGTGCATGTTGTTTGTATGTTCGCCGGATCCAAGCGTGGCTCTGGAACACTTTGACGGAAGTCCTGGGAAGTTTTTCCCAGCTAATTACATCCTCCTTCTCTCCACACTCTGTGCTTTCTAGGGTGAGGTGTAGAGCAGGGGGGGGAGACACACTGCAAGTTTTAAGTGGAATCAGGTGCTGTTATCCCTGCAGGGAAATCTGGAAAATGTCAGAGCCCTTCAAGTAACAGGTACTGGCAGACAAACATGGAGCACTTCCCACAGCGTGAGCCGCCTCGCCAGCACTCCAGCGCTCACTCCCATTTCCCTCTGTTGTCTGTTTTAATTGGGCCATTTACGGGTTTCCTTCTCTTTAGAAAGTTATCAGCTAAGTGCTGGGATTTGGTGGAGGCTGCTCTGTGAATGTGCGGGGAGCAGGAGCGACCATTTCCTCTGCCTCCCCCACAGCCTGATATCATCTCTGAAAAGCTCTCGGGTGCCAAGGCGCACAGGGTAGGGAAACGCGAGGTTTGGAGAACATCCCCCAGTCCCGTCCCCCACCCACATACCCTCAGAGCCACACAGTAAAAGGAACATTACAGAGAAAGGCACCAGGAGGGAGTCACATGTGCTTTTAAGATGAAGAGAGCTGGAACAATTGTGCAGGAGCCGGAGGGATGGCTGGCCTCGAGGGGGCTGGCTGGGGAGCTGGGAACCATGTTCCAAGGTCAGAAGATCCCACCTGTGAGTGCACAGGCACCAGGAGAATGACTGTAACCATGGAGATCACTATTGTGTTTCCCGGCGGGTATGAAAGGAGTGTGGGGGGAGCAGACAAGGTGCACCGAGAAGCTCGAGGACTCCCACATCCAGCCCACTGCTCCGCTCCCTCCACACTGGACTCTCATTCCTGCGCTGCTGAGGTAATGCTACACCACTGGCTAGGCAGAGAAACAGAGACACGCAGCCTACAGAGAAACGCTACAACTTCAGCTTCATTCATACCAGCACGCTGTCCCCGTGCACTGAAGGCGCTGCGTGTGCGGGGAAGAAAGAATTCTTCACCCCCAGAACTGGTCAGCTGGATTGGAAATAGACACAATCCAGTTCCTATTGCTTGGGAGACTCTTTGAGTTACTAGAACAAGGGACGGGGTTTTATAATCTAGAACCTTTTATTTTGAGCCCACCTCCCGGTTCTGCCCTCCCTCTCAAGTCCCCATTGCCATATGCAGAGCTCATGCCACCCAGCCTCCTACCTGCAAATGTACACCCCTCAGTTCACTGACCCCCTCAGCCTCCTGCACTCCCCCCTCCATCTGTGCTTGGAGCCTGCTGGGGATCAACTGATATTTATAAACATTGTAAAGTAATGCAAAGCTGTGATCAGCAGAGGTGTGAAAGCCGGCCGCTCCTCACAAGAACAGGTCACACACACACACCTCTACACAGCACATTCCTCTAGCCTAGGGTAAGTCTACAGCTCACACACTGCACCAGCACAGCTGCAGCACTGCACATGCTGCAGTGCAGATACACTGCAGCGAGGGAGAGGTCCTCCTCTCACGGTGGTTAATCCATCTCCTGAGAGGAGCAGAGAATCCTAGGATATCAGGGTTGGAAGGGATCTCAGGAGAGCATCTAGTCATCAGATTTCTTTTGGCCCAATCTTTTAATTTGTCTAGGTCCTTCTGTATCCTGTCCCTAACCTCCGGCATATCTACCACTCCTCCCAGTTTAGTGTCATCTGCAAACTTGCTGAGGGTGCAGCCCACACCATCCTCCTGATCACTGATAAAGATACTGAATAAAACCAGCCCCAGGACCGACCCGTGGGGCACTCCGCTTGATACTGGCTGCCAACTAGACATGGAGCCATTGATCACGACCCTTTGAGCCCGACGATCTAGCCAGCTTTCTATCCACCTTATGGTCCATTCATCCAGCCCATACTTCTTTAACTTGCTGGCAAGAATACTGTGGGAGACGGTACCAAAAGCTTTGCTAAAGTGAAGGAAGCTGTCCCCTGCATCCACTGCTTTCCCCTCATCCACAGAGCCAGTTATCTCATCAGAGAAGGCAACCAGCTTGGTCAGGCATGACGTGCCCTCGGTGAATCCACGCTGACTGTTCCTGATCACTTTCCTCTCCTCTAAGTGCTTCAGAATTGATTCCTTGAGGACCTGCGCCATGATTTTTCCAGGGACTGAGGTGAGGCTGACTGGCCTATAGATCCCCGGATCCTCCTCCTTCCCTTTTTTAAAGACGGGCACTACATTAGCCTTTTTCCAGTCATCCGGGACCTCCCCCAATCACCAGCAGTTTTTAAAGATAACGGCCAATGACTCTGCAATCACATCCGCCAACTCCTTTAGCACCCTCGGATGCGGTGCATCCGGCCCCATGGACTTGTGCTCGTCCAGCTTTTCTAAATAGTCCTGAACCACTTCTTTCTCCACAGAGGGCTGCTCACCTCCTCCCCATGCTGTGCTGCCCAGTGCAGTAGTCTGAGAGCTGACTCACTGTAGATCACCCCCTTGTGAATCCTCAGGCAGCAAAAAGGGCTATTACCTGGATGGGGAAACTTCGGTTTCCTTCCCAAATAGGTATTTATTCGGAATGATGGTATATAATTTTGAAAATGTTTAAATTCACCAAACCCCAGCTGAGCAGTCTATTGCAGTGCATGTTTTTATAAACCTCTTGGCCACTTTGGATGTCTGTGCTGTCTCCTGCCAAATTTCCTGACCGTTACCTTTCTGCAAGGTCATACGCCAGCCCTGCACTCTGTTGAGAAGCGAGAAACTAGCTAACAGGGCAAACCAAGATGGAGTCCCAAGTCCTTTCTTCCCTAGACGTCAGAAAGGGAAGAAAGTCTGCTGAGTTCACATTCCCCCTCAAACCGCAGGGGTGACAGTCAGTGTTCCCTCTCATTTGTTACGTTCATGTATGGAATGAATTTTGTTGTGTGCCCCAATATGGGGGTGGTGTGCTACACATTACCTTTATATTGGTGCATATAGCAAAATTCATAGCAAGGGGTTCGGTGTGTGGGAGGGGGCTCAGGGCTGGGGCAGAGGGTTGGGTTGGGGGGGGTGAGAGTTCCAGCTGGGGGTGCAGGCTCTGGGGTGGGGCCAGGGATGAGGGATTGGAGGTGTGGGAGGGGGCTCAGGGCTCTGGGGTGTGGTTGGGGATGAGGAGTTTGGGGTGCAGGGTGCCCTGGGCTGCGGTGGGAAAAGAGGACTCCCTCCAGTCCTGCCTCGCTGCAGCGGCTTGAGGCCGAAGGAGGGGCTCCTCTCCCCTGCCCAGCAGGGAGGGGGACCTCTCTCTGCCACGGCAGGTCTGAGCCCCTGCACGGGGCTTAATAGGCAGTTGCCCGGCTGTGCAGTTTAGAGGGCTCTAAGGTTACATGCTATTCTCTGTTATGTTTAATCTGAACACAAAGAGAGATGTAGTGAGTATCAGTGGCCACTCCAGCTGCGCAGAGGGCGCTCTCTGAAAAAGACTCTTTATGTGCACGGGGAGGGCCCGGAACCCTCCCTCGAGATCTCGAGGGAGCTTTCATGGAGGTAACTCTGCCATCCTTGGTAGAAGATTTCTGGGCAGGGCTGTCTTAGTTCATGCACCAGAGTAGGACACTTTCCCGCGCCACTGCAGTAGTAACTCTGCTGTCAGCACTGCAGCACACAGCACTGCAGAATAAGGACTAGGTCTGCACCCAGACGCTTGCAGCATCTGCCCCTTTGCCACCTCTGTTACCTTCAAGAGAGTGATGTTGCATAGGGTCACCTGGGGAAACGGGGAAGTTTTCAATGCTAACCCTTAAACGGCAAACAATTCAACAAGAAATCTGCCCCGTTTGGTGAAATCTGGGTCACACAATCACATTTTCCCAAACATAGAATCACAGGACTGGAAGGGACCTCAAAAGTTCATCCAGTCCAATCCCCTGCACTCAAGGCAGGACTCAGTATTATCTAGACCATCCCTGACCAATGTTTGTCCAACCTATTCTCAAAAATCTCCAATGATGGAGATTCCAGAACCTCCCTAAGCAATTTACTTCAGTGCTGAACCACCCTGGCTGTTACAAAGTTTTTCCTAATGTCCAATCTAAACCTCCCTTGCTGTAATTTAAGCCCCTTGCTTCTTGTCTTATCCTCAGAGGTTAAGAACAATTCTTCTCCCTCCTCCTTGTAACAACCTTTTACTTACTTGAAAACTGTTCTCATGTCCCCTGTCAGTCTTCTCTTCTCCAGGCTAAACAAACCCAATTTTTTCAATATTCCCTCAGAGGTCATGTTTTCTAGACCTTTCATCATCTGTGTTGCTCTTCGGTGGGCTTTCCCCAGTTTGTCCACAGCTTTCCTGAAATGTGGCACCCAGACCTGGACACAATACTGCAGTTGAGGCCAAATCAGCGCGTAGTAGAGCAGAATTACTTCTCATGTCTTGCTTACAACACTCCTGCTAATATATCCCAGAATAATGTTTGCTTTTTTTTCAACAATGTTACACTGTTGACTTATATTTAGCTTGTGTTTCACTGTTACCCCCAGATCCCTTTCTGCAGTTCTCCTTCCTAAGCAGTCATTTCCCATTGTGTGTGGGTAACGGAGTGTTCCTTCCTAAGTAGAGAACTTTGCATTTGTCCTCATCGAATTTCATCCTATTGACTTCAGACCATTTCTCCAGTTTGTCCAGTGGTTGTGGTTGGAGGGGATCACCCCATATTGCAAACGGCATTGAAAAGGTGGGAGGTGCGGAGGACGGTTTCCTGTTTGTCTCCCTTCCCCCCAATCCAGTGCCACTTTTGTAAAAAATAAACTATTTGGAGGGCTTTACACCGGCGCCTGTCCTCAAGCATCATCCGGGTTGCTAGGGGACAGGGGGCTTTTCTCAGGTTCCAACCTGTGATCCCAAGGACGTCTTCACAAAAGCAACAGCAGACGACCTCTCAACCATGCCTCCCGGCCTTACTCATCATTCTCCTCAAGGGTTTGCCGAAAGCAAACACAGTCCTGTGTGCTGCTTCGGTAACCCACACACCTCCTGGGTGTGGTCTGTCCCCTCTAGTGGCACCGAGACCACTTAGAGAGAGAGATTAGGAGTCTGCTCTACAGCCTTAGTTAACAGACAGTTGGCTTTTAGCTCGTGCATTAGCTCCAGAGGTCCCAGGTTTGATCCTGCCAGCCTACAATAGGTTGATGGTGTTACACTTACAGCCGTCAAATCCATGCTGACTCGTCTCCCATGACATCGGTGTCCAACCATCCCATGCCCATAGGATTTACAGCAGTTCTCTCCATCTTTCTTCGCTGCGAAGCCCTGTTCCTGCGACTGCTTACACCTCCGTTATACAAGTGCATAAACATTTGCAGCATCAGAGCCTAAGACTCTATGACCTCTCAGAACCAGCACTCCCTCTTCAACCTCCCTGAGCTGTTGGCTGCTTTCAACACCTTTGACCACACTCCTCTTCTCCTTCTCAAGAGCTGACCCTCCCTTGGCTCCCTGCCTCTGTCTTCTCCTAATTCTCCTTTTACCTCCCCACAGCAGCATCAGTGTGTTCTCCAGATGCTCTAGTTGTCAAGATGCTCACCTAAAACCTGGGCTCAGTTCCCTGCTCTGCCTCAGACTTCCTATGCCCCAGTTTCCCAGCGATAGCCCAGCCCTGCCCCAAAGGAGTTAGGAGAATAAATACATTAAACATTGTGAGGTGCTCAGACACTATGCTGAAGGGGGACTATATACTAACCGAAGAGAGATGTGATCCTCCTCTTCCCCCCGTCCCTCATCAGCCATCACTGGGGGTCCCACAGAGCTCTCTCCTTGATCCCCTTCTCTTCCCCCTCTCCACCTGGTCTGTGGGTAATTGCAGCTGCAAACCCACATTCAACTCTCAGCAACATGCGGAGGATGCAAAGCTCCACCTCTCTACTCCAGATCTGTCTCCTTCTGTCCAAACCAGAATCTTGGCCTGTCTTTCTGGGTGTCTAGGTGTCACCTCAAATTCAACAAGGCTAAAACAAAGCTCTTGATCTCCCTCCCCAGCAAACCCTCCCCTCTCTCAATCACTGTAGACAACTCCACCATCCTACCTCTCACTCAGGACCATCACCTGAATGTTATTTTTGACTCAGACCCCTCTCTAGATCCTGACATCCAAATCCTACACCTTGTTGATTCTTCCTGAATCATTCTAGAATCTGGCCTGTTTCCTCCACCCATGCTGCTAAAACTCTCATCCAGGCTCTAATCATCTTGGAGAATCGTCCCCTAGTGGGGTTCTGCTGGGATCACTTCTTAGACCTACACTATTGAACATTTGTATCAATGACCTGGGAGAAAACATAACATCATCACCAATAAAGTTTGCAGATAACATGGAAATTGGGGAAATGGTGAAGTATGAGGCGGACAGGCCACTGTACAGAGTGATCTGGATTGCTTGGTAAACTGGGCACTAACAAGTGTATGAGTGAGTATGGCTCACTGCAGTTGTATACAGCTAGGAAGAAAGATCATAGGGACTCTGTCCTGAGAAGCAACAACTCTGAAATGATTTGGGGGGTCGTGGTGGAAAATTATCTGAAGATGAGCTCCCAGTGCGATGCTGTGGCCAAACAAGCTAATACCATCCTGGGAAATCTCAAGTAGGAGTAGAGAGGTTAGCTTACTCCTGTAATTAGTGCAACCATTTCTGGAATCCTGTGTCCAGTTTTCATGACCACAACTCAGGAAGGATGATAATAAATTGGAGAGGGTTCAGAGAGGAATGGCCTGCACAACTCAGAAAGCAGCGAGGGCCATATTACTGCAAGAAACCCAGCTGCAGGCCGAAAAGCCCCGCCCTCGCCCCACCCCATCCGCTGCCCCCCACCCCGCCGCTTGGCTTGCTCCACCCCTACTTACCCCCCGCGGGCTGCACAGTGAGTCTGTGCGGGCCGCATGTGGCCCCTGGGCTGCATGTTGTGCAGGCCTGAATTAGAGGATTCAAGAATGATTAAAGGATTAGAAAACCTGCCTTTATCATAGTGATAAACTCAAAGAGCTCAATCTATTTAGCTTCACAAATAGAAGGTTAAGAAGTGACTTGATTAAAGTCTACAAGTACCTACTTGGGGAACATGTATTTAATAATGGACTCTTCAGTCTATCAGAGAAAGGTCTAAGACAAGCCAATGGCTAGAAGTTGAAGCTAGACAAATTCACATTGGAATAAGGTGTACATGTTTACCAGTGACAGTAATTAACCACTGGAACAATTTATCAAGAGTGGTGGTGGATTCTCCGTCCCTGGCGATTTTTGAATCAAGATTGGATTTTGAAAGGAAAAGATCTGCTCTAGGAATTATTTTAGGGAAGTTCTGTCGCTTGTGTACACAGGGGATCAGGCTAGCTGATCACAATGGTTCCTGTCTCGATTACTGCAGCAGCTTTCTCTCTGACCTTGAAAAATGCACCCTTGGCGCACTCGCATCCACTCAGAACGCTGCTGTCACAATCATTGTCCTGGCCCAGCACTGGACCAGGTCACCTCTCTCTTTGCATCACTCCACAGGCAACTCCTGCTTTTGAGATGTCAGCTCCCACCGGTGCTCTGGCTGAGCTCCCTGTAAACATCCACAAAGCCACCTCCTTCTCCTCCTCCAAATCCCTCGCGGAAAGGTGCATTTGCTGTGACGCCTACAAAAATCTTGTGTGACAAAGTTCCAAGTCTGTATTTGTGGGTCCTGCGCTTCCTGGCAGATTTAGGGCCTCAGAAACTCATCCAGGCTCCAGAATGACCTCCCTTTCTCAGTAACTAATTAGGGGAGACAGAAAAGCGGGGAGCCCAGGCCCACCCTCTACTCCGGGCTCCAGCCCAGGGACCCTAATAGTATCAGCTAAGATGGCTGACCTTTTAGGCACAAAACACAATACAATTCCCTGGGCTACTTCCCCACAGCAGTCTCCGCTTCTTCAAACTCCACTTCACCCCTACCTCAGGGCCTCCTTCCTTCTGGATGATATGTTGTCCACCACTCAGTCTCACCAACAGCACAACCTCCTTCCACAGCTCCTGACACCCACACCCACCTGACTAACTGGGAGGTTTTTATCTGGATTCAGCCAGTGCCTGATTGGCTTCAGGTGTCCCAATCAGGCTAGCTGTTTCTACTCCTTTCTAGAAGCTTCCTGATTGTCCTGGAGTAGCCTTTGTTTGGCTATCCAGGGAACAGGGACCTACGCATCCTGAGGCTGATATACCTGCCTTCCAGCACTCTCCTATACCCTTCTGGTCTGACTCCGTCACACTTGACAACAGGTCGGCCGCTGGCATTTCAAGACTCATGCTGACCAGTGCTGTCCCATCATAGCCTTGTATTCTTCAGCTTGCTGGCTGCAGCCATCTGTCATCTTTTATCTTAGACCTACATTGGAAGCAAGGACCATCTTTCTGTTCTGTGCTTGCTTTAAATATGTCAAGAGATAGAGTTTCTACCACTTATTATTGACATGGAGAGAGATCACTTGATCGTTACCTGTTAGGTTCACTCACTCCGGGCACCTGGGATTGGCCATTGTTGGTAGACAGGATACTGGGCTGGATGGACCTTTGGTCTGATGCAATACAGTCATTCTTATGCTGCTCATTTGAAAGGAGAGTATACCTGGTCTGATATGAATTCAACAAAATGTTAACCCAAAGAAAGCAGGATTTCTCCTGTATCTGCTAGTGGTCAGATTGCTGGTAGGATTTTAAACCCAATAAGCAAATCCTGGAGCACAGTATAATGTAACATGTGTGAGGGAACAGAAATGCTCTCAATGGCTCCTCTGACTGTTGTGGGAAGGTGTCCATGCCTGAAGCTGTAACTTGACTCCAGGTGGGGGGAAGAGGTCACCTGACCTCGTGCCCGGGAAGGAGACAAAGGAGCTGGGGAGTGATTTTCAGTCTGCATCTGGCTAAGGAAGGGCAGGGAGGCCCAAATAGGGTCTGGCCTCCCTGGACCTCCGAAATGGATCCAGCTGAGAGGTCCGGTTCGCTCTATCTACAAGCTCTGTGTTAGATCATGTTCCTGTCGACTAATAAACCTCTGTTTTACTGGCTGGCTGAGAGTCACGTCTGACTGTGGAGTTGGGGTGCAGACCCACGGGCTTCCCCAGGACCCTGCCTGGCTGGGCTCACTGCGGGAAGTGCACAGAGGGGCAGAAGGGGCTAAATGCTCTGAGGTCAGACCCAGGAAAGTGGAAGCTGTGAAGCTCCTAGCCCTGGAGACAGGCTGTTTATGGAGAGGAAGCTTCCCCCAGAGTCCTGACTGGCTTCATAGGGAGCCGTTCCAGACCATCGCCCAGGGGACTCCGTGACAAACATACAGTGGCAAGCAGAGCCTACATTTCTCATCCAGACTGATGGGATCTGGCTTGAGGGATCCTCTGAGGAAAAGGACCAAGGAATCAATGTGGAGGACTCAGGGGAGAGATCTGCTATTGCTATTTCCGAATGCAATTACAGAGAGAGAATAGTGGACTTGATACCAAACAGCCACTTCCCTGCAGCACTGCCCTGCCTTCTGGCAGCCTCACCTTTGGAAGGATATAGCAGAGGCTGAAATGATCCGGAAAAGGGCTACAAACACAGGGAACTAGAAATGCTGCACCAGAGCAGATCAATGGTCTATCTAGACCAGCAGTTCTCAAACTTTAGCAACCCAAGGCTCCCATTTTGATTTAAATGTTTTTGGCGGACCAAGACCCTTGCACAATCTCAAGCCCTGCCCCCCACCCAACCCCTTCCTCCAAAACCCCACCCCTGCCCTACCTCTTCCCTCCCCACTTCACCCCTGCCCCACCTATTCCCCGCCTCTTTCTGCTCCCGAGTGCATCACGTCCCCTGTTCCCCAGCATGCAGGAAGCACTGGGAGGGGGGGAGGAGAAGTTGATCAATTGGGCCAGCAGGCCCAGACATGATTCCTCTCTTATCCCATACATCCTCCTCCCCAGCTGTTCCCCAGAGTGCATGAGGTGCTGGGAGGAGGGGGAGGGGTTGATCAGTGGGACCAGCAGACTCCCTGGATGTCCACAGATCCCATTTTAAGAAACACTGATCTAGACAGATATTATGTTACCATAAGAGGTTTTAGCAGATGATTCAGAGGAATGTGTATATCCTCCCTAACTTTGCAATCACCTGCCCATGGCAGAAGCATTTTCCTAGTCCCAGACAGTTAGCAGTTGGTTGAGACCATAAAGGTTGTGATAGAGGAGGGTCAGGGAGCTGTGGTAGAGCGCTTGAGGGGAGATATGTAAGTTTAGAGCTAATTGAGGCGTGGCTCCCTGTGGACTAGGGAAGGTTGCAGGTTGATTGGAACACCTGCAATCAATTAAGGCCCTGCTAAGAACCTAATAAAACCCCCTGCTTCAGGCAGACAGGGGAGGAGAATAGGAGTTGGAGCAGTTTGGAGGAGTTGGAGCCGTGAGCAGTTTGGAGGAGTTGGAGCCATGAGCAGTTGGAGCAGTGAGCAGTTTGGAGGAGAGTTTGGAACCAAGACCACCCAGACCCTAGGTAAAGAGACACCTGACCTGTGCAGAGAGAGGGCAGGAAGCCCCACAAGCTGAAGGGTAGGAGAGGGAAGTAGCCCAGGGGAAGAAATAGCTAATTCAGGTGGTTTACCACTATCCTCAGGGCCCCTGGGCTGGGACCCGGCGTAGAGGGCGGGCCCGGGTCCCTCCCTCTCCACTCCCCCTCCTCTAGGATACTAGTGGGGCATTTTTATACCTTTTATACCTGCCCCTGGATACTTCCACTGCGTGCATCTGATGAAGTGGGTATTAGCTCACGAAAGCTTATGCTCTAATACTTTAGTTAGTCTTTAAGGTGCCACAGGACTCTTTGTCACTAGTGGGGCAGTTAATACCCTATTCAGGGGCAAGAAATAGCTCCCTGAACCCCCCACAAGAAAAGAAAGCGCGGGACCCATCATACTAGTGCCAGCAATTTGCCTCACGGTTTATCACTTATATTGTCCTGGACAAAAGGTCCAGTGAGATTTACATATTATATGACAAAAAACTGCTAAACCCAAATGATCAGAATCTTTCAAGACGACATGCCGGAGTTATGGAAGATTATTAAGGGCCTGCTGGAAACTGGCCAGTCCCAGCCTTTGTGCAAATTCTAAAACGAGAGACCAGAACCTGCAAGTGCTGAGAACACTGGCCTGATCCAGCAAAGCAGTTAAGCACGTGTTTAACTTTCAGCACATAAGCAGAGTTCTCCTGAATTCAATGGAACTACTCATGTCCTTCAGTGCTCTAAAGGGCTGGGCCACTGTGCTCAGGATCAGTTCACTTACAGACACAAACACCACGAGTAGTACCACAGCGAAGGGACAGGTAATCCAAGCTCATGCTTCAGGTTGTATTTTATCACGGTGGGTCAGGAAGGGATTCTGCTACACCCATGACAGATTTTTTCTTCTATCAGCTTCTCCAGAACACTGACCATTGCCACAGGCCGGGTGTCTGTCTTTTTCAGCCAATGGTATCGGCTAATACGGCCAATTCTACGTCCAGTTAAGGAGAGTACGGGGCTGTGGATGCTCAGCAAATAATTTTCTAACAGTCACCACTTTCTTTCTATCTTTCCCTTCCTTCCTTCTTCCTCATTCCGGGCCACGACCATGCCACGTCAGAAATGTTAGCGAGCAGCAGGAGACAGGCTGGTTTGAGTTATCTCAACCAAAACACAATCCAAGAATTTTTTAAAAAAATCTGAAAATAAATAGTAGAGAACCAGAAAAAGAGACAAAAAGGTGGAGAGAATCAGGGCCGGGGGTGTGAGAGTCCCATACCTGCCCACCTGGGAAGAGTAAAACTTGGGTTTTTATACTAACATTTTAAGCAGTTTAACAAACTTAATGGGGGGTGGGGGAGGGAACTCATCAATCCAACACCCTATACAGCTCAGCAAAGCTGGGGCTAAGAAAGGAACTTCTGCAGCAGAGGAAAGGCAGGTTCTTAGCTCTTTTTTCAAACAGTTCTGAACTGTTCTAGACTTTTGAGTGGCACACAACTGAGTTCCATTCCTGGAATGCACTTAACCCACTGACTCCGACACGGCACCTGATTCTAGGTGTGTTTAGTGGATCAGACACAGCTACGGCTACTTAGTCCTCAGAAGGGCAAGAACTCTGCTTAGAACAACAACTTTGGCTAGAACCCTAAGAGTGTTGAAACGACAACCAGGTCTCACCTGCTGCCTACAATTACCCTTGTTTAAATCCAGCATTTGTAACAGCTACGCTGTTTACCTCTTCAGTCACGCAGGAGGGTACATTACACAAATTGAATCTATTTCCTCATGTTAAGTATCCTCACACCTTCTTGTCAACTGTTTGAAATGGGCCATCTTGATTATCACTACAAAAGGTTATTTTTCTCCTGCTAATAATAGCTCGTCCTAATTAATGAGCCTCTTAAGAGTTGGTATAGCAACTTCCACCTTTTCATGTTGTGTGTGTGTGTGCGTGTGTGTATGTATCTATCTTCCTACTATATGTTCCACTCTATGCATCTGATGAAGTGAGCTGTAGCCCACAAAAACTTATGCCCAAATAAATTTGTTAGTCTCTACGGTGCCACAAGTACTCCTGTTCTTTTTGGTCAATACTGAATCTACACATTGTACCCACATGCCTAAAATGCCCCAAAACAATCAAGACATCTCCTGATATTAAACTAAACCATGCAACCTATAGAGACAAGCTACAAAGTTCACTAGAAACCAACCTTAATGATAGCCCTGTCTCATGGGAGGAATTTAGAGAGAGAGAACAAAAAACTGCAAGAGGCGTCCTTGTATGGAAGGAAATGGCTCACTGGGAGCTCTTGGGCTCACTGGTTTGATGAAAATGAGGAGGAAATCACAGTACCTTGAAAGAAAAGAATGAGGCTTTCCAAGTCTAGCAAAATGAGATTCAGTCCACCTCAAAGAGAGACAGATTCAAACACCTCCACAGCAAGACACAAAGGCAACTACGCTTGGTACAAGATAAATGGTGGGAGATGGTAGCAGAAGACACTCAAATGTACGCAGAGACAAATGAAACAAAGAAGTTCTTTGATTCCTTGAAGCTAGTCTACGGATGTTCAAAGATGGGCACAGGTTCACTCACGATGGCTGATGGCAGGACAGTCATCAGAGACAAACATGGCATGGAAAAGAGATGGGCTGAACATTTCAGCCACCCACTGAACGGACCATCCTCAATTGAAACAAGTGCTATTAATCAGATCCCTCAAAAGGCCGTTCAGCACCACCTTGGCTCACCACCCTCATATGGAGAAATAGAAAGGGTGATATGTTTGATGAGCCCAGGAAAGTCCTTGGGCAGAGATGGAATACCGGCAGAAATATACAAATCTGCGGCTCCAAAGGTGGTAACAACACTCCAGAAGATTCTTACTGATGTCTGGGACAGTGAAGAAATGCCACAAGGCTTCAAAGATGTCACAATTATTCCTTTATTTAAAAATAAAGGCAGCCAAATGGTCTGTGATAACTACCGTGGGATCTCTCTCCTATCTGTCGCTGGAAAAATCTTTGCTCGTGTCCTCCTGAACTGATGATTTAATCTGTCTCAAAAGCCAAACTACCTGAGACTCAGTGTGGATTCAGACCTTGTTGTAGTACCATAGTCATGAGTTTCAGTATCAGGCAAATATAAGAAAAAGGTATCGATCAAAACATGAATCTGTTCAGTGTTTCATTGACCTGACGAGAACACTGGATACAGTCAATAGAGAAGGATGGTGGATAAGGCTACATTTTAATCATGGGTATTTTTAGTAAAAATCACGGACTGGTCGTGGGCAGTAAATGAAAATTCAGAGCCTGTGACCTGTCCGTGACTTTTACTGTATATCCCTAAATACAACTTGGGCAGGGGCCACGGGTGCTCGGGATGGGGGTGGTCTGGAGCCACTGTGGGTAGTGGGGGAGGTGGTCAAGGACCCTGCTGGTGCTGGAGGTTGGGGTGGGCAGTGGCATGCAGCCTGGGACCCTGCTGGTGCTGAGGAAGAGGGTTGGTGGGGCTGACAGGGGCTCCCTAACCAGCTCCGCATGTCCCTGGCTCTTAGGCAGCAGAGGGACAGGGGCTCCGCGCACTGCTCCCTGGCCGCAAGCACCAGCTGCGCAGCTCCCATTGGCCAGGGACTGCAACCAGTGGGAGCTGTGGGGGCAGGGCCTGTGGGCACAGGCAGTGCATGCAACCCCCTGCCTGGCCCCTCCTCCACTTAGGAGCTGCAGGGCCATGCCAGTGGGAGCTGGGGACCCCACACCCTGAGGTAAGCATCCCCACACACATACCCCTCAACCCTCTGCCCCTAGCCCCCTTCCACACCCAAACTGCTGCTGCTGGCCCGGGGGCTGCCGGCTCAGCACTGGCTGCTGCAGAAGTCACAGAAAGTCACAGAATCCATGATGTTCGTGACCTCCATGACAGACTTGCATCCTTAATTATGGATGATCCTCAGCAAACTTTGGTTGCCCACTCAAAGTGGTCAAGATTGTTCGTTTATTCCATGAGGGGATGCAAGATTAGGTCGTTTTTAATGGAGATCTCACAGACTCCTTTTCCATTTCAAATAAAGTCAGACAAGGCTGTGTCCTTGCTCTTATACTGTTCAACAACTTCTTCACCCAAGTCCTCAACCATGCTACAGATGGACTCAACAGAGGCATATACATCAAACACAGACACCATAGCTCAGTCTTCAATCTTACAAGGCAAAGCACTACCAGAAGGAACAGAACTATTACTGAGAGAAGCTCTCTTTGTGGATGATTGTGCCCCCCTAGCACACACAGAGGGAGAGCTCTGGTCCATCATAGATCACTTTGCTGAAGCATCAGCATTGTTCGGCCTCACAATCAGCCTGAAGAAAACTGTGGTGTTGCACCAATCATTTTCACTGCTCTGTGCCATATCCCCTAGCCCATCCATGAGTGGACTGCAACTAAAGCAAGTGGACAGTTTTACCTATCTCGGCAGCAACATCTCCAGTGACGGATCTCTTGACAAAGAGATCATGAGCTGAATACAGAAAGCTTCTCAGTCATTAGTAAAGCTACGTAATAAAGTCCTAAAATGCCATAAAATACTCCTCTCAACAAAAATAAAACTTTATAATTAGGGCTGTCGATTAATCGCAGTTAAGACACGCAATTAACTCAAAAAATTAATTGTGATTAATTGCACTGTTAAATAAGAGACTACTAATTGAAATTATTTTGGATGTTTTTCTACATTTTTATATATATCTTGTAGTCTGTGTTGTAATTGAAATCAAAATTATATTTTGATCACAAATATTTGCACTGTAAAAATGATAAACAGAAGAAATAGTATTTTCCAATTCACCTTATACAAGTACTATAGTGCAATCTCTTTGTCCTGAAAGTGCAACTTACAAATGTAGATTTTTCTGTTACATAACTGCACTCAAAAACAAAACATGTAAAACTTCAAAGACTACGAGTCCATTCAGTCCTACTTCTTGTTCAGCCAATCACTAAGGCATTTGCATGGCACTTTAGTAGCCAGCATTGCAAGGTGTTTATGTGCCAGATATGTGAAACATTTATATACCCCTTCATGCTTTGGCCACCATTCCACAGGACACGCTTCCATGCTGATGATGCTCGTTAAAAAACAAGGTGTTAATAAAATTTGTGACAGAACTCCTTGAGGGAGAATTGTTCATCCCCTGCTCTGTTTTACCCACATTCTGCCATCTATTTCATGTTACAGCAGTCCTGGATGATGACCCAGCACATGATGTTGTTCATTTTAAGAACACCTTCCCTGCAAATTTGACAAAACACAAAGAAGGTACCAATGTGAGATTTGTAAAGATAGCTACAGCACTTGACCCAAGGTTTAAGAATCTGAAGCACCATCCAAAACCTAAGAGGGACGAGATGTGGAACATGTTTTCAGAACTCTTAAAAGAGCAACCCTCTGATGTGGAAACTACAGAACCTGAACCACCAAAAAAGAAAATCAATCTTCTGCTGGTAGCATCTGACTCATATAATGAAAATGAACCTGCGTCAGTCCGCACTGCTTTGGATGGTTTTCAGGTAGAACCTGTCATCGACATGGACGCACGTCTCCTTGAATGTAGTTGAATCGTGCGCATCTGGCACGAAAATATCTTGTGATGCCGGCTACAACATGCCATGAGAATGCCTGTTCCCACTGTCAGGTGACATTGCAAACAAGAAATGGGCAGAATTACCTCCTGCAAATGTAAACAAACTTGTTTGTCTGAGCGATTGGCTGAAGTAGGTCTGAGTGGATTTGCAAACTCTTTAAAATTTTACATTGTTTTATTTTTGAACGCAGTATGTTAGTACACAATTCTATATTTGTAAGTTCAGCTTTCATTATAAAGAGTTGCACTACAGTGCTGGTATTAGATTAATTGAAAAATACGATTTCTTTTGTCTTTTTACAATGCAAACACTTGTAATCAAAAATAAATATAAAGTGAACACTGTTGTATTCTGTGCTGTAATTGAAATCAATATATTTGAAAATGTAGAAAATTACCAGTTATTTAAATATTTTTGGATTTCTATTATTGTTTGACAGTGCAATTCATTGCACGATTAATCACAATTAAACTTTTTAATCACTTGACAGCCCTATTTATAATGCTTTTGTGTTCACATCTCTCCCTGTGAGACCTGGACACCATACAAATGGCATATCTAACAACTAGAAGTCTTCCAAATGCGCTCTCTGTGCCACTGGCAGGACAAAAATTACCAGCCAAATTACCAAAAGTCAAATGCCATAAGCAGCGAGGCCATGCTGATAAAAGCCCAGCTACACTGGGTTGGCCATGTGTGACGGTGCTGTATCTGGTGTGACTCACTGAGAGTTTCAGATCAGGACAAATTGCTTCCAAAAGGGGCAATTACAGCCCAAAGCTGGGGTTTCTCTGCCCTAAAGGCAAACCAAACCAGCCAGACAGAAAAGACTTTGGTTTCGCCCCACTGGCTAGGCACAAGTCACACAAGCAATTCCCTTGGACACTCCAGCTTCCCAGTGTCACCACCAGCAGCCACCTGTCCTGGGGACAAATGGTTATAAAAACCAATACCCCAAATAAAGAAAACAGTTCTTCCCAATTCCAAAGAATCAGGCCCCAGATCCAGGTCAATCTACAAATCAGATCTTACCCACAAATCACGCTGTAGCCAATCCTTTAGAATCTAAAATCTAAAGGTTTATAATACAAGGAAAAAGATCTAGGTGAGGGTTAGGAATGATTAAAGGAAATCAAATACATGCAGGAATGGCTTGCATCAGTTGTAGAATAACTGCAGGTTCAAAATCAGAGTCTCTGGAATACATTCCCTGGAGGAATGGGCCATCAATCCTTTGGCCAGGCCGCCCCTTTGTAGCAAAGTCCCATCCAGAAGTAGGAGCCAGGCTGGAGACTGGAGATCAAAGACGAAATGGGGATGGGATACCTCCCTTTTATATCCTTCCCAGGTGCAGGAATGTTCTTTGTCTTTCACTGTGGAAATTTACAGCAAAATGGAGTCTGAGTCACTTGGGCAATTCCTGCTCCCCTTGCTAAGACACAGGATGTGTCTGACTTCCCTTAATGGGTCCATTGTATAGCTGATAGTCCTTAATGGGCCATCAAGCATGGCAAGCAACACTTAACATCAAGGATTCTGAAATATCCCCAACTAGCCTAGCACAATATTTGGAAAGACAGACAGTACAGAGCCAATATTCTTAACTTCAACTACAAAAATGATACACACATACCGATAGCATCATCATAATCAGCAGATCATAACCTGGTCGTAGACACCTTTTATGACCCCCTTTACCTAAGATTTGGTGACCCTACAGGACCCTGGTTGCACCAATGATCTATATGATCCCAGATAATTTTAATAACGTGACAACATGTCATTAGGATGCCTGAATATCAACTCCCCAGAAAAATGTTCTATGGGGAACTGGCACAAGGAGATTGGAATCAAGGCCGCCCCAGAAAGCACTACAAGGACAGCATCAAGAACAGCATAGACGTCGGTGCAATAAAACCAGGTGATCTTGAGAAGGCTGTGTTAAATAGATCAACCTGGCGACACACGTCACTCACAGCTTTCCAAGCGTTTGAAGAGGTCAGAAATCATTGATTGTTAGCTGCAAAGGAAAAGCGTCAAACTACTGCTATAGCTACTTAGATGCTCACCAATGACTTGTCTGCCCAGGGCTGGCTCCAGGCACCAGCATAGCAAGCAAGTACCTGGGGCAGCAAACGGTTGGGGGTGGTATTCCGGGCACCCTGCTCACGGAAGAGTGTTGAGCTGCTGCAGGCGCGCCGCCGAAGAGGGAAAAGCGGCAGCTCAACGATCTTCCCTCTTCAGCTGCTCAGGGCGGCACAGAAGGTAGAGCCGGCACTGTGTCTGCCCGATCTGCTCACGAACATGCAGGTCACACTTTGGACTTAGAGTCACTCCAGAATCCACACAAAGAGGGAGCACGAAAACGTCATCTTGAACCAACGGACTACGAACACACTGCAGAAAGATGCAGTTTGTCCATCTCTGTGCAGGAAGCAAACAGTGAAGTTACAGCTTTCCAGGACATTCACTTATTGCAGGAGACCTCAGCTGTGATTCATGTGACCAAAATTTCTGTACCTGCAGGCTAGAAATCTCAGTGACCAGGTGGAAGTGGCAGATGCAATGCATAAAGGCAACTATATTGTTCCTGTACCTTTCCAGTGGTTTTCAGGCAAGCCCTCACCTCTTCTTAGGCCAGTGTCAGTAGCAGGCAACAGTAGAAGTTGGAAACCATACAAGTGATTTTAAACAGAAGCCACCTGCCCTGTCCTATCCAAGGCAATGATCACAGAGGAAAGGGATTTTTTCTTCCATGACCCAATGTCCTCCCTTTTGGGGGTGGTTTTAGGGAGGTTCTCTATCTAGGTGTGTTCCGGACTGCTTTTGTCTTGTAAATGTAAAGAACAGTAAGAGGCTAATATGGCTCCATCAGGATCTCTTTAATGACTGAAGACCAAAGAGGAATCCTACAAAAAGTAGAAACAAGAATGAATTGCTGAGGACAAATACTTAAGAACAGCATAAGCATATAGAAATAAAATCATAAAGGGTAGGGCACAAAATGGGATACACCCAGTGAAAGACATAAAAGGCAATACAAAGAGGTTCTTTAAATACATCAGGAGCAAGAGAAAGACGAAGGAAAGTGTAGGTCCTCTGCTTAGTAGGGGAAGGAGAGCTAATAACTAATGATATCAGGAAAGCTGAGGGGTTTAATGCCTATTTTGCTTCACTATTCACTGAATAGGTTAATGGTGACGAGATACTCAACACAATTAATATTAACAAGGGGAAGGAATGAAAGCCAAAATAGAAAAGGATCAGGTTAAAGAATATTTAGATAATTTAGACCTCTTCAAGTCAGCAGGGGCTATGAACTTCATTCTAGGATACTTAAGGATCTGAGTTGTCTTTGAGAAATCTTGGAGGATGGGTGAGGTCCCAGAAGACTGGAGAAGGGCAGATAACTTATGTTTAAAAGGAGCAACAAAGAGGACCAAGAGAATTATAGACCAGTCAGCTTAACTTAGATACCCCAAAAGATATTGTAACAAATTATTAAACAATTTGTATACAGCGGAAGGGTAACAGGATTATAAGGAGCAGCCAGCATGGATTTGTCAAGAACGAACCATGCCAAACTATCCTAATTTCTTTTGTTGACTCGGTGGGTTACTGGGCTAGTGGATGGTGGAAAGCAGATGATGTGACATCCCTTGATTTTAGTGAGGCCTTTGACACATTCCCATAAGCAAAGTAGGGAGATGTGGCCTAGATGAAATTACTGCAAAGTGGGTGCACAGCCACAAATGTTGCTAAGGCACCTGGCATCCAGGGTGCTGGGAGTGGTTCCTAAGGCAAGGAACAGGATTGGTAATCCGCTCTGAGCGAAGGGACATGCTTTGACACTGCCCTGTGCTGTCTAATTCAACACAGACAGGAGTTTGTTCAATGCCATCTGAAGGAGCCCCTGAAAGTCAGAGGAACCTGCCTTGAATGCCCCTAGGTGGTAAAACAATACCCTACATCGCGCATTAACAAGAACCTGGAGTTTGCATCCAGCTAGATGACAGATGGGAGACCTGGGGATGTTCCCCAATAACTATCTAGGGAGCCTGGTGCCAGTAGGACAGTTCTCATCTCTCATATCATTGAGCAGCTGAATATGGATGCTCAGTTTTCATTCAAATGCTTTACCTAGATTTTTCACTTCCCGGCCATTATGTAGGTGATTCTAATGACCACAGGATCCAGATTTAGCCCCCATGCCATGATACATAAATAGCAGTTGGGGGGGTTGTGTGTCAGTCCTTCACTAACAGGGATCTTGGACAACAGCCATGGATTGTGGGCTCAGTTCCCAGCTGGCACAGAGCTAGGAAGACAACCGTGAGTCTGGGTTCAATATCCCACTGCTAAGGAGTTTGGCTGAGAGCCCTGTTTTGTGCAATGAATCCCAAACCGATAGAATGCTCTGATCCCAGCCAAGGGACACGGCACTCACCCCAACACTGTAAATGGCTGCGATAAAAGCTGTCGGACCTGGGGTATTGAGTTCAAGCAACAATCGGGATTGGGCTTAATGCTCCAATGGGGAGAAAAAGGAAAGAACTCTGGGCTCTGCCTCTAGCTGGGGAAGGTCTCAGATGGACAGGTTGGGCTCTGGTTTCACTCCTCAAAGGGTGGAGAGCCATGGGACAGCAATGGATTAATGGGACAAGTACACTGAGATAAGCCAGGAAATCTGGGTTCAATCTCAAAATGGCAGAGCCTAGATCTTTGCCAAAGGTCTGCGATTTCAATTCCCAGCTCTCAGATCCAGGTGCAATGCTTGGTGAAGCGCTAAGAGGACAGTATAGTCCAGATTATAAGGACACTGGGTGACAGCCCCAAGGTCTCGGTGGGAAGAGGAAGAGAGAGCAGGGTGTAAGTCTCAGTAAAGAGTACTATGGAAAGTGATGGATTGTAAATTCTATCTCCAACTAGCAAGAGTCTTAAACAGCAGCCCTGGGGTCTCAGTTAAATCACCCACTCATAAGGGTCTCTGATGACAGCCAGAGGTTACACTTCCTAGCCCCTATCAGCAAGAACTGGGGCACGGGGGCTGCAGGTTCTATCCGCAGCTCTGGATGGGGGGTTCAAGCCCCAGAACAGGCATTTTACTTTTTTTCTTTTATGTCTCAAAACTACCATGTGCATCTTGATGTCAGATCAGGGGCTGGCACTGCAGACGTGTCTTCCCGTCGGCTCTGTATCTATAACAATGGAGGGGGGTACACAGTGGTCCCGGGAATGCGATTCCAGATATAACATATCTCTGCTTTGCTGACAGAAGGACTGTTTTATGTGGCTATAAGAGCAGCTGTCTGAAAAGCTACAGAATCTATTATGTGTGTTTCTAAATACGACAGCTGGCACCGCTGCACTAATGTTCATTCCTACTTTTACAGTTAAGCTAAAACACGTCTCTCTGATCACCCCGAATTATTAACAAACAGCCGTTTCTGGAACAATTTAAAAGCATTCCCAAACAGGCAAGAAGTGGTCTTCAAACACTCCGCAATCTGCGAACCCCCATCAGGCAGGGCAGCCTGGGCAGAGGAACACAGCATCCTGAACCACCTTTCCTCCGTGCTCATTGGAGAAGCATGGCTTTTACATTAAAACTCAAGGTGAACTCAGGGAAATCTTCCAGGCTGAGAGACCTAGGAGGCTCTGGAATGTCTCTCGGAGTCGGTCAAAGCCCAGGAATTTGTGTCATTTAAACAGACCAGGGCACTTGTGATACAGAGTGGAAACAATCTCTTGCCAGCAGGCCCTTTCCATCACCAGCGCCTGTGATTCTGCAATAAACACCAGGGAACAAGAACTTTTTATTGGTAAAACCTTAGAGTAAGCATGAAAAATGAACTAATGAACTCTGAAGCCCTCAGAGACAGGAGGGAAAAATTATCAAACTCCAGTAACGCAACAGCATGAGAAATAACAAACCCCCAGTAGGTGCTTCTGAGCAAACACTTCAGAAGCTTGTCACCTAGGACAAAGCATCTAGTGTGCTGGCACTGGACTGGGCCTGGTAAGGCCTTGGATGAGAGTCCCCTAATGAAAATACAGGTGCTACAGGAATGCTGTAGGTAATTCAGTTGTATATCTTCTTCACTGAAACAATGTTCCTAGGTCCAGGCCATCTTTCAGATGAGAGGTTAATAGAGGTTCTCGCCATTCATATAGAGATGCCAGTATGCTTCCAGCTAAAGGACAGGTGATTAACATCAATTGTCTTATCCAAAGGCCAACTTTGTGTGATGACACAGGTGGATAGGATATTCATCTCTTGCCCTAAGATGCTATGTATTGTTCTTCATATGTTGTTATACATCAGCTGTGTTCCACCCAGAAAAGAGTGCACTGCAGCATCAAGGATGAGAACTGATATGGTTGAACCTCACCGACATCAGGATATTCAAAGCAGCCCTAACTCTGCTGCCTCATGGGTATATATTCTATAGTACAGTAGTTCATTACACGATCATATTCAGCAGCACCCTGGAGTGTCACTGCTACAAAACATCACAGGCAGGCACTGCGTTTGTGTGGTATACGCTTCATATTCCCATCTGTTACATATGGCATGTGCAGGAAAAGCACAGTTCCTGCCTATCATAATCTTCTCCTTGGAGGAGTGTTACCAAAATAGACAACAAGCTCCACACATGACAGCGATTATGCCTCAGCCATTTGGTGGGTGAAGCTGTGTGGAATGGAACATGGTAGAGACTGCTAAACACACACCAGATCCAGTCCTTAGAGGGCGGCCATTTTCCCTGCCTTGCTGCATAGAATAAGGGTTGGACCTATGACCCGTGTACACCGGTGTACATGTTACTTATTGACACTGTACCCGTTGTACAAATGCTGGGTGCATTTTGATGCCTGCTCACTCACAATAAATTCTTCACCACAGTAAATTGGTCCCTTGAATCTACATTTCTCTTCAACTAATTCACCAGCCATTATGTCGCATGTTTGCTGACTAGCTAAAAAGCTGTCACGTGACAGATAGGCGAGATGTATCAGAATACTTCTGCACAGAGAAGGAATAAGCCAAGTCCAGTCCTAGAATCCATGAAATCACACTAGGGAAGAACACGGCTGATGAGATCTTTCCCACTTCCATCTCCTGTGGTTCTAGCTTTACTAAAGTATAAAACTGTCTGGGCCTAGAAAAATGCTCTGTTTCTAGTCCTCATAAATGTTTAAATCTGCACGTGCCCCAAGGACCTCTTGATGGCAATGGCAGAGGGCACAAGGTACATAAGACGCCTCTAGATCTGATATCTACATACTAGACTGCCAAAGAATGTCATGTAAGGTCTCTAATGAAAGTCTGAGTCCCACTGGTCAGCCATAGTCCATGCTGTCCTTAGCCTCTGTTTGCCAGAAGCTGAGACTGGGTGACGGGATGGATCACTTGATGACAACTTGTCTGTTCACTCCCTCTGGGGCTCCTGCCATTGGACAGGACCCTGGGCTTGATGGACCTTTGGTCTGACCCAGTCTGGCCATTCTTATGTTCAAAATATAGGTATGGAAAACATGTGAAGAGCTACGTATACCTACTGAACATTGTATTCACTAGGTCTGTGAGTTAAAGCAGGCCACCACATGGCGATCCATTCAGTTTACGTATTGTCTGCCTCACAATGGATGCCCATTTACAGCCTGAGGAAATGCTAATCCATAGATCGTGATGGCAGCAGGGACTGGCCTGTTTAAGAGTAAGGAACTTTTGAAAGTGTCTGGAGTGCAGATGAAGCCCCAGTTATTCATTCAGTCTCTGAAGACAAGCTGCGGCAGGCTTGCGCTTTAGAGAGGGGATCTCAGCCAGCCTGGCTGAAAACACTGGGGCAAGAACTTAGGGGAATGCCTTGTTAGGCTCTGGAAAGGCTGGGATGATTTGTTTTACGTGTAACCATTTGTTCCAATATTTTTACTTCCTATCACTTGCATCTATCTGTTGTTCTTCGATAATCAGTGTGATCTTGTTCTCAGTGTATTCTATCTACACTAAGTGCGGGTGTCGAGTGAGTGGGGAGCTGAGCGGACTGACAAGTTGGGGTTACTGTGCCTATGGGAGCATCCAGGGAACAGGGGCTGGGCCCTGCAGCGGGATGTTTGGAGAACTCAGGGGTTGGCCTTTGCCTGTCGCTGGCTGTACAGGGAAAGCAAGGCCTGTCGGGCCTGGAGGGCAGCACTGGTGCTGCTAGAAGCTGCGTGTTCAGGGAGCTGATCCATGGCAGCACACACAAGACTTCCTGACCTGGGGACAGGGGATGGCCGGGTGCCCCACAAGTCCAGGTACCCAGGAAAGCATCACAGACAATAGAAATCCATTTACAATTTAGGACTTTGATTTTGTCAACTCCAAAAATAAAGAGCCAAGCTCCCCAAATTCATGGAACCAACCAAGAAATTTTTTAAAAATAATCTTTTTCTGATGCTCTTTTTCTTTGCCTTCTGGTTTCTGAGCCTTTTGAATACATTTGAATACATTTTTCAATCCATTTTGTCTGCAACCAAGAGGTTTAGAACCTTATTTTATTGTAAATGGTAGCTGATGTGTGACAAGCTCATCATTTTATTTTAGAAGTTGAACTCCCTACCCCGTGACTCAGGGGTGAGCCATCCTGGCAGGGCCAGCATGGGGAAGCTTGTCCCTGCTCTGTGGGCATGTCACCCTGGCACCTTTCCCAAGTACTAGCTATACATCACAAACATAACAGTAAACCAAGCTACAGAGCTCTGGCCTTGCCCTTGTCTTGGCACAAGCTGTCAGTATTGGGAGAGTAAAACCAAAGCACAACAAACTCAGGTATTTCATTCTAGGTGCCTGAATAGAACTCTCCCTGGCATTAATTGGAAACCAACTCCATCGTATTTCAGTAAAGACCACAAGCCTCATTCTAACCCCACGAATCCTGAGGGTTGACCCAAACCTTGCCACCCACCCTCCTTCCCCTGTTGTTCCCCCAACATCACAGCAGCTGATTTGCCCTAAAAAGAAGAGGGACTGACTTTTGGGAGGCGGGGTGGGGGGAGGCTGCAGACTTTTTGAACTGGGCATCTGGTATTTTTCAAAACTGTAAAATATTTTAACTGAAAACTGTCCTGAAAAAAAACAAAACATAAAACCGGAAATGTTTCAATCTGAAATCTTTAATTAAAACCACACTCATGCTGCTGCCTTAGTATTTAAAGAAGGAAGTTAAAGAAGAAATGTACTTTTGCACATCATGGGCAGCATTATAATAAACACAGAATACTGCCAAGCGAGATTCCTTTTCAAGGCTAGAATAGATGCCTCCAGCTGCATTGGGCCTGTCCACATTACAAAGCATGATTGTGTTTGAACAGGATTGTGACCAATCAAGCTAAAGGACATGATGCTGAACCTGATTTAGGGTCAGTGTAGACAGCACAAGTATGTGTTCAGCTTTGTGTCACTTAACTTGACTGTTCAAAACATGACAGAGTTTCCGACTGTGGCCAGGCTCAGACATTACCAGCACTGTTTCTCTGGTGAAGACACCAAATGTGGAGAATAGCAAACAGCAGCAATGCAAAACTCAAATCCTCCTTCAGCCCATGGCAGCAGGGAGAGGGAGCTTCCATGAAAAGCTGGAAACATTTAGAATTCAACTGTGTTTTTTTCACTTGTGTTGCCTTGTCTGCACATGCTCCTGCAAAGACTTCATCACAGCATCTATTCATGCTCTGAAGCTTTCTGATATCACCCTAACTTCTGCAAAGCTGGCTTCACCCTTGAGGAGGGAATTAACTTGGAACTAGATTTGGAACGTGTTACGTTTACTTTCAGGAGGCATTCAGACAGTCCCCCCAGTGATCCACACTGAGTTACACTAAAGCTGAGCTTCTTACACTGCAGCACTCCCTGCCAAACTCACTCATGATAGGCACCCAGACTCCTATCCTGCAGACACTCATGGGGCTCAAATATTCCATCTGGTCTGAGACCACTCAGAGAATCCGGGAGATGCCCAGGCTCCGGGTCCACTGGCATGCAGTCACCCCAGAACTACACTGGAATGGGTTCCCTAGGGAGGGGGTGGAATCTCCTTCCTTAGAGGTTTTTACAGTCAGGCTTGACAAAGCCCTGGCTGGGATGATTTAGTTGGGGTTGGTCCTGCTTTGAGCAGGGGGTTGGACTAGAACTTCCTGAGGTCCCTTCCAATCCTGATAGTTTATGATTCTATGAGGCCTCACCAGTGCCGAAGAGAGGGGAATAATCACTTCCCTCGATCTGCTGGCAGTGCTCCTACTAATACAGGCCAATATGCCATTAGTCTTTTTGGGAACAAGGGCACACTGCTGACTCATATCTCATTTCTCATCCACTGTAATCCCCAGGTCCTTTTCTACAGAACTGCCGTTTCGCCAGTCGGTCCCCGGCCTGTAGCAGTGCATGGGATTCTTCCATCCTAAGTGCAGAACTCTGCACTCGTCCTTGTTGAACCTCATCAGATTTCTTTTAGCCCAATCCTCCAATTTGTCTAGGTTCCTCTGTATCCTATCCCTACCATCCAGCGTATCTACCACTCCTCCCAGTTTAGTGTTATCCGTGAACTTGCTGAGGGTGCAATCCAACACCTCACCCATATCTTGAATGAAGATGTTGAACAAAACTGACCCCTGGGGCACTCTGCTTGATACTGGCTGCCAATTAGACATTGAGCCGTTGATCACTACCCATTGAGCCCGATAATCTAGCCAGCTTTCTATCCCCTTTATAGTCCATTCATCCAGCCCCTACTTCTTTAACTTGCTGGCAAGAATAATGTGCAAGACCACATCAAAAGCTTTGCTAAAGTCCAGATATATCATGTCCACCGCTTTCCTCGTATCCACAGAGCCAGTTATCTCATCATAGAAGGCAATCAGGTTGGTCAGGCATGACTTGCCCTTAGTGAATCCACGTTGACTGTTCCTGATCACCTTCTTCTTCATCAATGAACCATGCCATTAATCCGTGAAGAACATAAGAATGGTCATACTGGGTCAGACCAAAGGTCCATCTAGCCCAATATCCTGTCTTCCAACAGTGGCTTCAGAGGGAATGAACAGAACAGGGCAATCATCAAGAGATCCATCCATTGTCACCCATTCCCAGCTTCTGGCAACTGACAATTGAAATGGGGTTTCTGAATTTAGGTGCAAAGCCTTGGTTTATTAAATGCTTTTCCCCTACAGCTTTTTCCCTGAGAAAGCCTCTGAATATATCTTAATAAACCAAGAGGTATCGTGACCCCACTGCCAGCCCTGATGCACCATTCCTTTTATTATTATTAAGCAAAGCCTTCTACTCAAAATAAATTGTATTCTGAGGTTAAAGAAAGATATTAAAAGCTAACAGAGGGTGCTGGATTAAGTTAATAGTGACAACAGCCTGCTTTCTGGGTGAGAGATCTGAGATTTTTTTCAATATCCTTGTCAGTTATTAAACCTTATTAGCCTAACTAAATAACCAACATTAAACCTCTGAAAGGCATTCTGATCCCAGTCCGAGGAGGCAGCAGTCACAGGCATTTTTCCAGGGATAAAGGTCAGTCTGCACAAGCAGAATATTTTCAGGTTTAACCGAGTCTATCTGACTGATTAATTAAACCTTTATCTGCCTGGATATGGGATAAGCCTCCACTGAAAATAAATCTATGGAAAATATTAAAACCTACTTATTAAAATAAATGCCCCAAAATTGCATGGCAACCTGTAATTAAATAATTCCACATGAGCATCCCACACACACATAGCATGTGGGATATCACACTGGCATCTAGCTTCATTAAATGTGAACCATGTGGGCAGCACTAGAAGAGGGAAGTGGAGGAGGAGGTGAGCTCAGGGAACGGGATGTGAACGACTCAAAGTTCGTTGGGAAAGGGTAAGGCAAGGCAGAAGGGAGGACTGAAGGCTTATGATTGTGAAGAGCCAGAGGGTTTCCACCACCAAGAGACTGTAGGCTTCCCTAAGCAGGCAGGGAGGGTTTAGCAGCTGGAAAAAAAGCCCGGGATTTGTCCTCGGAGGAAACTTTTCCAAAGCACTTCTCTTCCCATTCAGCGATAATCTTGCTCCATTTCTCACTGAGATGGATGTGTCAAGACTGAGGCTGCAAACTGAAGCTGACTTTGCATTACTGGAGTGCAGAAAAGGGTCAAGCTTTCAGACCTGGAAAACGTTTATGCTCTCATTACTCAGAAATGACTCAACAGATTTTCACTCAAACTTCGCGCCATCCCCTCAGAAAAACCATCTTTAGGCTGAGACTAAGCCTGAGAAATTTCAGCCTAAATGGAAACTTTTTGATAAAAATTACAAACATCTGAAAACAGATTCAGAGTAAAAAGTCTGGGTCCCCGTTGGCCCTAGTCTGGAGTAATGATGGCAGGATGAAGAGCACATGGGACAAGAGAGCGGCCAGAGAAACAGTTGCTGGAAAGAAGCGGAGGGATGAGAAAGTGTCTTGGAAGAGCAGAGTAACAGCAACATAAAATCAGATAATCTCAGCCAAACACAGATAATACTGACCCCCACAAATGAGATGCTGTCTCTCTAAGCCTGGGCTTTCTTCTAGACTGGAAGGCACCCTAAACTGTGTATTGCTAAGCAACTAGAATCCCACACAAGGGCGTGCTGAGAAGGTCCTATACAAGTGTGGTCTTGAAGAGGTAAAAGATCTTCAGTGACTTAGAAAAGGATGTGAAACATTCTGGTATCATTTGTGTTAAATTTCTCTGTAAATTGAACAAAGAAATCACATATTGTACAAGTCAGCCTGCCATCCTGGCACAAACTCAGCCCTTATTTGAGAAGGGAAATGGCCCGTGTGTTTATGAGATGTTTCTAAAGCTGTCTCTTCAGGCCCTGGTTAATTATCTCATTTCAGTAAACTTTATTGGCATCACAAAATATACACAAGTGTTGCCACAGTTAAATGCACTATAAAGGTGTTACTATTGGCGAGCCACAGAACCTCTTCAGCAATCTGATTGTTCTACACCCAAGGCTTTCGAAGAGTATCTGCCAATGCCACCAGCACACCACAGGTGAAGTCAACAGGAGTTTTGTCATTGACTTCACTGAAGCCAGGATTTCACCCAATATCTCAGTTTGAAGCCTGACTGAGGTGGGATTTGCAGCTACAAGTGGAAAACAAGAGCTGCTGGAGTCAGATTGCTATGACCATTTCAACGACTTTGCTTCAGAAGGGGAGAAAGAGGCCAGTGGCTGGGGCAAGGTGTTTATGTTCTAGACAAAGTGTTACTGTGCATTTCATTCTTGGCACAGAAGGTGCTTTACATCCTACTGAGGATGGTTTCCTTCTTCTACAAAGACGGGGCTCTGTAAAATCCCTTAGAATCGGATGGCTCCTTCCCAAAGCCAGACGCACTAGGAGGTGCAGGCTCTTGGCAGCCCTGTGGCCCAGAGGAGCCGTTGACCGTGTTTAGGCCACAGTCCAGCAGGACTTGATTCCATCCAGCAGAAGTAAAACTGTTTTATTTATTTTGCTGGCCTAACTGGCCAGGGTGGAACATTCGTGAGCTGCCCGTTCGAGCCCCAGCCGCGCTCCAGGTGCAGGGTCCCAGAACACATTACCCTGCTCCTGAGCGCTCCACTCCTGTCTCACACCCGTCCATTTCAGGAGGGATGCTGAAGAGTCGCCCTGGCATCAGTACACAACATTCTCCATAATCCGTCTTCGCTGGTTGAGCTCTCCTGGGACCGACCCTGCCCTCTTCCCAGGCACGGAGGCTCCTGATTGGCACCGTAATGGGAGGTGCCCCATTGGGATAGACGCTGCACACACACCTAGAAATGCATGGCTCTGACCCTACAGGCTTGAAATCTTAACACGCCCACGTGAAAAACACGTGTGCACAACGGCAGGAGCTGGTGACACAGGCACATGAGCAGTTATGGGCTCAGCTGGATGGTTACAGATCATTCAAATCAGCCATCGCTGCTCCTCGGGAGGGATCTGGGGGAGGAGAGGGCTGTGGCCTCACAGATCACACAGGCAGGGCATTCCAGGTGTTTCATCATTCGTATTTAAATTACAGTAGCACCAAAAGGCCTCAACCAAGGGTCAGGGCCCTACCATGCTAGATGGAGTACAACCTCGTGAAAGAGACAGTCCAAGCCCTACCCAGCTTGCGATGCAGGTGGACCTGATGAGAAACAACAGATAACCCTGAGCTTGGTTGGGAGGGCGAAGAAACTGGAAAATAAGTAGCACTCTCAGCTTCTGCCTGGCCCTGCCATGGTCATCGGCACAAATACAAGCTCCACCCAACGGCTCATGCAGACCCTTCCCCCGACTTGCATAGATCTAGTCAGACCACTGGGCAGAGAGGAGACGGTTCCCACCGTTCGCAAAGGAGGAAGGACAGTCTTTAGTAAACAAAATGCTCAGGATTAAAATTGCACCAGGATTCTTCACATGTCCTGAGTAAATGCAGTTTTCCAGGTTCCCATCAGTCACAGCATTTTGCTTCCCAGCTGTGAATGGTAAAATGGGGCCTAGCTTAGTTTGGTTTCCCATCAAAAGAGCAGAAAGCAAGAAGTTCTAATTCATGTGCAGGAGCAAATTTGCTCATCCCTCACAGAAGCCTCAGCTTCCCCCACTAACAAGGAGCCAGGAGGGTTTGACGTAAATGCTGTAATGGTGGCTACAAAAATAAGTTCCTCAGAAGTGGCTTGTGAAGACCCAGCGAGTGCCTGCAGGGCCTGGGTCCCAGTCCAGGGAAGCTCTCAGGAGCTGGAAGGAGCTTTCAAGAAAAATAACCATTAAGCAGTGCCAGCTTGTGGCACAGATTTTCCATCCACTAAAAAATAAAAGATGTGAACTCTGTCAAAGCTCCCTGCGGGTGAAATGCCCCCTATGCAGGGGGCCAGCCCAAGCCTTTAGAGTGACTGAAGGGTGCAGAGGCTCTGAGCTGGTCCATGGTGCAGAGCAGAATAGCACCTCTAAGCCTAGTTTTGCTCTCAGGGTAATACCTTCCCGGCACTTTACGCCAGCACTTTGCACTTTCTGGACCAGTCATCTGTTCTCTCTGTACCGCACCTGTCTGCTCAGAAGGTTCAGATCCTTCTCGCGAAGTGTCACTTCCAGACATGTCCACACTAGCTGGATGACAGCTAGCATGCTAAGAACAGGGTAGTCATAGCAGCGTGAGCTGGAGGAGGGGCTGGCCACCCCAAATCTATACCTAGTGTCTGGGACAGGTTTCTCCTCAGAGCGGGTAGTGCCTCTGCTCACTCATCCCATCACAGCCAGCACACCAGGCTGATGAGCACCAGCATGGGTCTGTCTATACTTTGGACTGGAATTCCACAGAGACCGAGCGAACAGAGAGCCTGGGGAGTGAGTGGCAGAGACTACGTTTGGGAACAGAGAGAATAATGCTCATTAGTCAAATCCTGAAGTCACGATTTCTGGTGATTCCCACTGCCTTCAACTGGAGCATTCACCGATGACTTTCATAAAGCTTTCAATCCATAGCTCTCAATGTGTGTCTTTAGTCCCATTTCAACAAATGGGGAAACTGAGACCCACAGAGAGAAGTGACTTAGCCAAAATCATTCAACAAACCAGTGGTAGAGCCCAGTTCAGGGCACTAGCCACTATACCACATTGCCTCCCTGAACAAAGACTTCAGGACCTGGTCATCCGGGCCTGTGCTTGCAGGAGGCCAGGGACTGGGGAGGAAGAGGAGAGAGATTTTGAGGGGAGAGGGAGTAGCAGGCAAGGAGGAAAGTGCAGGAGGAAAAACAAGAGTTTATTTTTTTCACACCGGATTCACAACATTCCTCAGAAAATTCAATTTTGCTGTCATGTTCTCATTTGTTAACCAGAACCAATTTAATTTTAAACCTACACGCAGAGCCAACGGTGCGAGGAGGGGGGAGGATATTTTGCAATGGAAGACAGACTACAACTTAACTAGCTTGATTTCTACCATAGTAAACAACTCAGCAGGTTCACCATCTTTCAGCCGGAGATTTGGAGAGGATTGGCCCATTGCTGGGTCTGTCTCCATTTGGTTAACAAATCACTTCAGACTTGTCTGCAGCCAGAATGAAATACAGGGTCAGGAAAGTGGTTTGTCACACGAATGCCTCCCTCTTGCTACACGCCTGCCCTCTGGCACTCTCTGCTTGACGGCTAGTTTGGTGGTTTTTAGAAAAACGGTCTTATTCCCACATTTAACAAAGAGCAGAAAGTGGTTCCCTGTTCGCTCCCAGGAACACATTTCTCCTGTCAGCAGGAGTCTGCCGGGGTTTTATGCCTTGTTGTGACAGTTTGGTAAACAAACTGATAAAATCAAGCACTTTCCAAAGGAAAAGTTATCGCGCTCATGTACGACCCGGGTTGTCAGAAAACTCCAAACACACTGGTTCTGCTTACCATCTGCACAAGCTGATTCAGAATAATATAACAAAGTGTGGTTCCTGATTTCCTTCAATGTAAATAGCCCCACTGAGTTATAAGGGTGTTTACATTCTGGAAGGCAGTCATAGCATTCGTTCTGATTACTCTTCATGCCCCATAACCCTGGCCAATGTTCCCACACTGAGCACCGCAGCAACTCTCCTGCAGCCCTGCTCCTCGACACCCCTGCTGGGAGAGGCTGGGGCACGAATCATTGAGCTCCACAAGCCAATGCACACATCTCATACAGAAAAAGCAAACCCCAGGCTGACATTGTGGTCCAGCAGTAGTGCATGTGTGCCAGCAGGTCAGGACACAGCCCTTTACAGATATTATACAAACAGCTAGTGCTGGCCAAGAGCATTTTATCCAGGAACAATTGTAACCACCGAGATCCAATTCTCCAAACTGTAATATCTGGCAGGCAATGGAAGGAACAGTCACATTTTAAAATGAAAGATTTTTGGTAGGTAAAACTGCAAATCTTAAGCAACAAAAGGTCAGGATTTTCTCACTCCTTTGGTTACAAAAGCAATTTATTTGTTTGTTTCCTGTAGTGCCCACATTGTGCTGGGAGCTGCACAGACACAAGAGAGAACACGGTCCCTGCCCTAAAGAACTTATAGCTTGACAAAGCCTAACCTATAAACAATAGGTTCTCAAAGTATTGGGGCTAAATTCTACCCTCTCTTGGGCAAGATAGGATGGGAAAAGGCACAAAACCCAAAGTATACTGAAAGCCCCATCTCTACCTGAGGTAGTGCTAGACGATGCGTTTGCCAATGGTGCAGTGTATGTGCTCCTGGCTGGTAGATCTCAGAGGAAGAACATTTCCACCGGTATTTTAGGGTATTTGTTATGGTGGACATTAATTCCATATAGTCCATCTATCTGAGCAAGCTTTGTTCTGAAAGCTCTGACATTTTTCTTTTGTTGCATGAGACCATTGTTTATTCTTGGCCTGCAGAACTTCAGGAGAACAAGAACTTCATGAGTCTTCAACTGGAAACAATGAAAGGATAAAACTGGGCAAACGATCATGCAAGCCAGGTCACACACTCCCATTTTATTAGATTCAAAAACCATCTGAAAGAATTGCCCTGAAACTGTGTGTACTAGCTCGAGTGCAAATATTTTTGATAGGGCATTCTGTTTCACGAAACGGAGGGGGTCCATTACTGTAGGGTTTTCATCATCAATTATCTGTTACAAGTTCTTCACTCTATATAGCACAGTTGCTCACAGACCTCATCTCCTCCTGTCCTCCGCTAGCTTAGCACACATCTCTTCTGTCCGTTCAAACAAATGCAAGGCTAGAATTCCTGCCTTCCTATATCTCTCTGGGTATGTCTTCACTACCCGCCGGATTGGTGGGTAGCAATCGATCTGTTAGCGATTGATTTCTCGCGTCTGGTAAAGACGCGAGAAATCGATCGCCTGCAGCGCCCCGTCTACTCCCGTAACTCCTGCTTGACGCAAGGGGGAGCGCGCTGCCGACTGCCGCCGCCGTGAGGACGGCAGGTAAGTCGTCTGAAGGTATGCAGACTTCAGCTACATGAAATTGCGTACCTTCAGTCGATTCCCCGCCCCAGTGAAGACCAGCCCTCTGCATCATGGACTCTCCATCTCTGTCCCAACTCAACTGAAAACAATTCTCTTCTCCTTTGCATTCTCCACCTCTGCTAACAAGTGTCTCCACAAATGCTTTACTGAGTTAGTTTGAATGAAAAACACCACACAAGATAGAGTTGTCCTGTATTCTACTTTTGTCTCCTACAGCACTGAAAGGGAGATCTCGGATTTGTTTTAAATGTGCGCTGAAAAGCAAGTGTGCAGAGAAGAGCCCTGCACAGCTACACCCGAGGATGAGAAGGAAGCAAGCCCAAGTGTGTTTATATTGGCTACTGATGTTCTGCCAAGTCCATCAAACATAACTGTTTAACAATAAGTGCTTTTTTTTTCATGGGCTCTCATCTCGTGTGAGCTTTTGTCTTGAATTTCAAAGCACTCGAGTACTATTTGTACTAAATATTTTTACAGAAACAATGCAAAAGGGGTTTTCAATTTGCATGTGAATGATTCATAGATTCCAAGGCCAGAAGGGATCACTGTGATCATCTAGTCAAAGCTCCTGTGTTGCAAAAGCCAGCAAACTTCCCCAAAATAATTTCTTGAGTACCTCCTTAGAAACACGTCCAATCTGGATTTTACAGTTCCCGGTGCTTGGAAATCCACATTCCCAGGGTCAGTTACTCTCACTGTTAAAAAATTACACCTTATTTCCAATGTGAATTTATCTAGCATCAACTTCCAGCCATTGGATCATGTTCCACCTTTCTCTGATAGAGCGAAGAGCCCATTATTATTGATTTCCCAGGTAGGTACTGAGAGACTGTAATCAAGTCACACCTTAGCCTTAGCTTTGTTAAGCTAAATAGATGGAGCTCCTCGGGTATGTCTACCCAGCAACTAGACATCCGCGGCTGGCCTAAGCCAGCCAACTTGGGCTCGTGAGTGTCACGTTACTGAAATTATCTGAGATCATTGGTGCAACAAAGGTTCTGTAGGGGCACCAAATATTAGGTAAAGGGGGTGATATAAGGTGTCTACGACCAGATTATGATCCGCTGATTATGATTATGCTATCTGTATGTGTGTATCATTGTTGTAGTTGAAGTTATGAATATTGGCTCTGTACCGTCTGTCTTTCCAAATATTGTGCTATGCTGTTGGGGACATTTCAGAACCCTTGGTGTTAGCATTGCTTGCCGTGCTTGATGGCCCATTAAGGACTATCAGCTGTACAATGGACTCAGTGGGAGCTTGGAATGCTCCAATCCACGTGAGAAGTCTACCAGGGACATGCAAGAGAGATGGTGGGCGATGGCTGCCCGCCTGTGAATGCTGAATCATTCAGGGTCATGTGATATGCTCACATGACTCCAGAACTGATGGGGTTGTACTTTTCACAGCAAGAACAAAAAGGTTCTTGCACCTGAGAGAAACTATAAATAAACCTGCTGCAGCTTCCCCATCTTGTCTTCAGTCTCCAGCCTCCAGCCAGGCTCCTCCTTCTGGATGGGACTTTGCTACAAATGGAAGCTCTGGCCAAAGGATTGATGACCCATTCCTCCAGAGAATGTATTCCAGAGACTTTGATTGGAACCTGCAGTTTATTCTACAACTGATACAAGCTTGAACCAAGGAATTTGCCATCACTGCATGTATTTGATTTCCTTTAACCATTTCTAACCCTCACCTAGATCTTTTTCCTTATATAATAAACCTTTAGATTTTAGATTCTAAAGGATTGGCTACAGCGTGATTTGTGGGTAAGATCTGATTTGTATATTGACCTGGGTCTGGGGCCTGATTCTTTGGAATTGGGGGGAACTGTTTTCTTTATCTGGGGTATTGGTTTTCATAACCATTTGTCCCCAGGACAGGTGGCTGCTGGTGGTGATACTGGGAAGCTGGAGTGTCTAAGGGAATTGCTTGTGTGACTTGTGCCTAGCCAGTGGGGCGAAACCAAAGTCTTTTCTGTTTGGCTGGTTTGGTTTGTCTTAAGGGTGGAGAAACCCCAGCTTTGGACTGTAACTGCCCCTTTGGAGCAATTTGTCCTGATTTGGCACTCTCAGTTAGTCCCACCAGGAACAGCACCGTCACAGTGAGGATGTGTCATTGCCATGTAGACTTCCAGGCTTCGGCTGAAGCTCAAGCTCTGGGCCCCTCCCACCTTGCAGGGTCCTAGAGCCCAGGCTCCAGCGCCGCCTGAACTGGGAAGTCTACACAGCAGTGAAACAGTCCCACAGCTGGAGCCCCATGCGCTCAAGTCAGTGGACATGAGCTAGCCACAGGTGTCTAGTTGTTGTGTAGATAGACCCTATGAGTCTATCACTATAAGGCAAGCTTCTAGGCTTTTAATCACTCTGATGGTTCTTCTCTCACCCCTCTCCAGTTTATCAACATCCTTCTTCACTGAATCAAGATGTGCCCTTATGAACTCTAGATTCTGTACCGGTGTCAAAGTGAATTTTTGTATATTCAATTATACGCCCAATTGGAGGAACAGGCCTATGGACTCAGAAGTTGTCTGAGATGTCAGCTCCAGGGAGTGGCCTTTTAGCAACCACATGTCCAGGTTGTGGAGGTAAAATGTATTACTTCTAGGCTAGTTTTTATGTTTAGCTGAAAACAGGCCTCAAAAACCTGAACCAAAGTTATTTGCTTTTGTGTCTTTTACTTTTCACCCCTTTGTTTTTCAGCTCCCCATTCTCAGAAGAGAATACGCACAGTAGAGTGTTTTAGTACACATATATACTGATTAACAAATGTGAAACAGTCTAGAGACGCCCTTCTGTCTCACAAAATAAAATGTTATTTTGCAGAGCCTCAACATCCTTGCTTAGAGATAGATATGGGACACACAAACAAGGTCATAAAATTGGGGGTTTCTAAAGCATGTGAATAGGGCTTGAGGGATGCCTGGTAAGTGCGTGGACAGCTTGAATTGTAAAATGATTGGTTATAGATAAAGATTGCTAGCCCCTGATAGGTTAAGACCCTTCATTGTATTACAATTCTATGTATTATGTTTTCCGATAAAAGGTCACCATATTGCTTCTGTACTTTGTAGCTCCTTGAGAACTACCCATGCTTACACTTCATTCCAGAGTATGCGTTTTCAGATACAATTGACCACCAGCCTCATCCTTTGGAGGGAAGTCACTCCCGACAAGGTAAGGGAATACTAAAATAGCTTTTCTTCAGAGTTGGGCTGCCACCACTGAAATGACCTTCAAATAGATCCTCGGGGCAGATGACAGGCCAAAGGAGAGCACTCAATATTGGAAGTGATCGTGACCAACAATGAAACAGAGGAATTGTCTGTGGGATGGATTGATAGCGATGTGGGAATAAGTGTCTTGAAGGTTGAGGGCTGAAAACCAATCCCCTTGCTCTAGTGAGGAACTTATCGCTGTGAACATCACCACTTTGAACTTCTGCGTCTTCAGACAGGGGTTGAGTAGTCTTACGCCTACGATGGGTCTTCAGTCTCCACTCTTTTTTGATACCAAGAAGTACCTTGAATAACACCTCTTCCCTCTGCACTTCATGGGGACTGATTCTATAGCTCCCAAGCCTAAGAGAATCACTACTCCTTGACTAAGTATGCTCTTGTGAGAGGGGTCCCTGAAGAGAGACAGGGAAGGGGGATTCACTGGTAGAAGTGAAGTGGATTTCATAACATATGGAGATGATCTCCAAGACCCACTTGTCCATAATGATCATCTCCCAGACTTGCCTGAAGTGATAAAGGTGCTTGTCGAAGGGAGGAAGCCTAGTAAATCAGTGGAGCAGGAGACTTCAACCAAACATGTCAGAATTGCTGATTGGAGGTGACTGGATGCAAGGTGGATGGTGGGGAAGCGGACGGGATCCTTTTCTGGAACCTCGGCCTTCTTTGGTGTGGTTCATGTACTCTATGGAAGGGAAGAAATTGGACAGGGTGAGATCTCTGGTCTGTCTGGGATGTGATGAATTTTCTCTTCTATGAAGGGGTGTAAATGTCAAGAGAACACAAAGTCACTCTAGAATCCTTCGATTTTCACAGAGACCCATCAGTGGTGTCTATGAACAAGTCAGATCCATCAAAAGGAAGGTCCTCAATCATGGTGCAAACCTTCTTAGGGAAACCAGAGAGCTGGAGCCAGGAGGCTCTTCTCATTACCACTGCTGTGGCGGATTGAACAGGAAGCAGTGTCTGCAGCATCTTGCTCGGTTGTGCCCCTTGGTCACAATTGCTTGAAGTACTCCCTGTGTTCTGTTGGTAGGCGGTCGACGCAGGAGGCGAGTTTGGTATACTTGACCAGTTGGGGATTGGTCCTGCTTTGAGCAGGGGGTTGGACTAGAACCTCCTGAGGTCCCTTCCAACCCTGAGATTCTATGATTCTATGACGCGGTTATATTTTGCCATCAAATCCTGATAATTGGCAATTCTGAATCGGAAGGATGCCAAGGAGTAGGACTTCCCCCCAGAACAGAGGTTCTCAAACTGTGGTCCCTGGACCACCAGTGGTCCCCAAGCTCCATTCAGGTGGTCCATGGATAGTTCTCTCTAAGGTGCATGCCTGGTGGCTGCACACAAGGGAATGAAGGACCACCCACCTAATTAGTGGAGTCGCGCAGGCATGGCTCCAATAATTAGATGCCTGGACCTTGGAGAAGATGCACATGTAATAAAGTTGCCATAATAGAGTTCTGTAAGGCATTTGAGTTGGTAACACACAATATTGATTAAAAAGCTAGAACAATATAAAATTAAGCTGGCACACATTAAATGGATTAAAAACTGGATAACAGATAGGTCTCAAAATGTAACTGTAAATGGGGAATTGTCATTCAACTGGTGTGTTTCCAGTGGGGCCTCCCAGAGATCAGTTCTTGGCCTTACACTATTTAACATTTTTATCAATCTGGAAAAACATCAAATCATTGATAAAATTTGCAGATGACACAAAAATTGGGGGATTGATAAGTAAAAAAGAGGACAGATCAATGATACCGAGTGATCTGTATCGCTTCATAAAGTGGGCACACACAAACAATATGGCTAAACATAAATGTATATATTTAGGAACAAAGATTGTAGGCCAAACTCATAAGATGGGAGGCTATCCTGGGAAACAGTGATTCTGAAAAAGATTTGGGGTCATGGTGGATAATCAACTGAACATGCACTCCCACTGTGATGCTATGACCAAAGGGCTAATGCGATTCTAGGATGCACAAACAGTGGGATCTTGAGTAGGAGTAGAGATGTTATCAATGTTTTCCTAAATGATCTGCTCTATGAATTATTTGGGGTCTTTCTCTGTCCTGTGTCACACAGGAGGTCAGACTAGATGACCACAACAGTTCCTTCTGGCCTTGGAATCTGTGATTGTTGAATCTGTGATGGTTACAATATGTATGAACATTTGCCCCCTTGTACAGCTTAATGTGAAAATAAGGTTCCTTCAGTACATCACCACTGCAACAGTGATTCTTCCTTTGCCCAGGCAGTACAGACCTGTGGATTTGGAGCTAGAGGACCAGTGCTGGCTTTGGAGGTCTGCTTGGTTTATCTAATTTCCATCTTGTTTGTATGAAGTAATTCACTGAAGAACAACAACCAGTTGCTTTCCCCCCACAAAGTATGAAGAAAATGGGCCAAGCTACTTTGAAAATGAATCTACTTAGTAGCAGCTCTATAGCTAAGGCTGCAACCATGGTTCCATGACAAGATCTGTGTACTCTGGGATTCTGCAGCTGAGCAACTACTGCAGTAGCCACTGTCTCCAGAATCTGAGCTTTTATTTAAAGATAAAGGATATTTCCATCCTCATGGGAGTGAAAATAACCTTGAAACACGAGCAAAGAGTGCCTGAGATAGCATTTTTCCTGCCACTGCAGGGAGCATGAAACAATAGCTCGAAGAAGGGTAAATTGCCCTATTCACGACAATGGATTTTTCACTCCAGAACTAAAGATGGCATATTCAGAGTTAACTATTCCATTGCAAATCCTTTTAGCAAAAACATCTAGCTAATGTTCTTATCCCAAAGTGCCTCCAATGCCTCCTGTCTGATATAGCTATGCATTGTCAATGAAAAAAAGAAAAAGTGTGGTACACTAAAAACCAGAAGTGTGGGAGATGGTAAAAGAGAGTGAATTTAGTATCAGTAACACCGAAGATACGGTACTGTCTGTATTGTTCATTATCATATTTAATTCACAAAAAACACCATCTTCAATTTAAAGGACTATGAAACAGAGAATTTGCTGCACCAGAATGTAACAGAATTAAGGAACCATGTCACAGAAAGTACCTAGAGCTCCATAACAGCAATGAATAATTATAGACACATTTTTCTCAGGATAAGCTCTGTGTGGTGGAAAAAACCCCACATTTTCCTTTTAAAACTCTAGGAAAATTCCCACCTTCTTTCAGTTTTTTCAAGTTTTTTTCCCCTTGAAAAGTGTGCAGGGGCGGGGGGGGGAGGGAGGGGAGAGATGAGAAGTAACAATTGTTAAAGAGGGAAAGTAACACTTTCATTTTTAAGTGTTACATTTCCCATATCATAAATTAATAAGTTTAAAATGGATAAAAGATTATAAAGTGATCCAATCACCCATCACCATAAATGTTTATGGGAAAAGTAACAAAAGTCCAATTCAGCCTATTACATAAAATTGTTTATAAAAATCAGTAAAAGTTAAAACCAGGAAGACTGATCAGCCCAAACCAAAAGGCCTGTTGATATAACTCAAGGACTATGTTGAGATCAGACCTGGAAAACAAACAGAGTGGAAACTAAAATTAATGGCCCCCAATTGGTGTGCCAGAAATGAAGCCTCATGGTGGACAAGAGGACGGGCTATTCTGCTCGTCACTGCTTCTCAGGCACTGGCTGGGTAATGGATGGTTGAGGGATTCCTTGAGGAGAGGAAAGGCTGGCTGGTTTCGGTTTCACCCCAGGGACTCTGTCCCTTTGTTCCTGAGCTTTGAGCACCATATCATCGTGACACCAGACTGCAACACACCAGTGGACACGCCCAGCCACACACCACTACTGCGCTAGCAAAGATCCCAGCCAACGGCCTGTGAGACCCTGCTGTCTCCAGTTTCCTCTCATGTTCCTTTCCACCCCTGCTACCTTCTGTCACGGAGTCCCCGGGGCGAAGGTGTAGAACTGCTCCCTGCGAAGCCAGTCAGGACTCTGGGGGAAGCTTCTTCTCCGTAAACAGCCTGTCTCCAAGGCTGGGAGCTTCACAGCTTCCACCTTCCTGGGTCTGACTTCAGAGCATTCAGCACCTTCTGCCCCTCCGTGCGCTTCCCCCAGCGAGCCCAGCCAGGCAGGGTCCTGGGGGAGCCCGTGGGTCTGCACCCCAACTCCACAGTCAGACGTGACTCTCACACAGCCAGTAAAACAGAGGTTTATTAGATGACAGGAACATGATCTAACACAGAGCTTGTGGATAGAGCGAACCGGACCCCTCAGCTGGATCCATTTCGGGGGTCCAGGGAGGCCAGACCCTATCTGGGCCTCCCTGCCCTTTCTTAGCCAGACCCAGACTGAAACTCACTCCCCAGCCCCTCCCCTGCTTCCTTTGTCTCCTTTCCGGGCAGGAGGTCAGGTGGCCTCTTTCCCCCACCTGGAGTCAAATTACAGCTTCAGGTATGGACACCTTCACACAATAGACAGAGGAACCACTGAGAGCATTTCCACTCCGTCACACCTTCCTCCTGTCCTGTCTCCCCCTCTCGGCTTTTCACCTGACCGTAAGGCCAACGGTAACGCATGGCATGAACACAGCCAGATGAGATGGTCCATTCAGCTTGAGAAAGACCAATAAAGAAGAGGGACCTAACTAGACTAGCCAGATGACATCCCAGACCAGGGAAGTGAACCAGAGCAACAGCTGCCATGGCCAATGCATTCGTTTGTGACTGACACCTGGTACAAACACTGTATTTCCCATTTTACCATCCTCTCTGTCTCTCTCTCTCTCTCTCCCCTTTGTATCTGCCTGTCAAAAACAGAGAAATAACCACCAGTCGCTTCTCAGAACTGAACAGAACTAGCCCGTTCCTCCCACCAAGAAGGTTGCTTGACAAATTAAGAGACTCTAACTGATAGGCTTCCCCTGAAAACGGGCTTTGATAGATTTTGGGTACGTTTATTCCATATAACCCCTCAATTTCAATTCCAAAATGCTTTGTGTCTTGTTCTCATTTTTCTTCTCTTGTGTATCCTGACCAATATATTTCCGAACTTTGGCATGAATTTCCTCATGTATTTGCCATGGGACTAAGCAGGCTGAGTTCTCTGTACTCCAAACCCTGAGACTTGTGTAGCTGTTTAATAATGTCCAGTATCAGAGTCATGTTAAAACCTTGACTCCCTGTGCTCACTTATTCATTCAAAATGAACACAATGCCCTTTGTGTCTAGTAGCTCATGGCACATGCTGATGAGCATGTAATAATGTAACAAAACCAGTGAGATGTGCACATGCCATAGGTCAGTGGCCATGTGATCTCATTACTGACCCCTTTGTCCCACCTCTCCCCTTGCTTGCCTTTTGTTTCTTACACTCACGTCTTGTGTAACACACAAATACCAGTTCCAATCTCCTTGAAGCATGGACCGTTCCTTTCTTTGTTTCTGTGCAACGTCCAGCACACTTCTGGACATATAGAAATAAAAGCCATCTGCAACTCCATCCCAAACCCCACACTGGGAGAATGCCACAGGCTCCCAGGTAAGCGTGCAAATGTCAGGAAAGGTCAAAGGTGGCTACAATCAGACAGACGCTGCAGCAGTCAGTAGGATCAAACCTGGCACCTTCATCCCCTAAACTGCAGGGGATTTTCTCCTCACTCAGACCTACTGCTGCAGGGAAATGTCATAACACACTTGGACGAGTGTGTTCTTTCCTCCTCACACCCCACTAGACAAGCTTATCTCAAGCGCCCAAAGATCACAGGAGTTCAGGTCCCATCTGGGCTGCCATGGCTGTTGACATACGGAAATCACCATTCATAGGATTCAAAACTACATCTTTTGGCACAAAAGGTCCAGCCTAAAGGAAAACTGTGCTGTGTTTTTTCAGTCCCAGAAAGGATGGTGAAGATTTAATACCCAAAGTAAGTATCGGAGACACTCCTCCCTCTGAAAGCTGCCTTAAGGAATGTGCTTGGTACACAGACCCCAGCAATGCAGTGACAAAGGCCAGTGGAGTCAGAACTCCGGCATTATTATTTACAGTGCTCTAGCAGGCTCAGCACTGGCCAGAACACAGGAAAGTACCAGTTCAGAGGCTGCCCCAGGAAGTTCACACTCCTACGTATTTCTGTGAAAGTAAACCCAGATCCACATTGTTCTGGAATTTAAAGCTGCGCTTCTAGAACAGTCTCAACAGTGGACCAACCCTACTCTTCCTACTCACTCACCATCTCTACTGCTGGAACCCCACTTGCCACAGCATCAGTTAGATCACTCACCATGAGCTCAGACTTTATCTGGGCCAAGCTCCTGAGCAAGGGGTGGCAGGACAGCAGGACTGGAGCCAGAAACTATGAGAAGTAACTACCAGTTTATTTCTATTTCAGACGAGTGTTCTAAAAAGTCCAATAAGGTGAGAAAACTTGAAGTGGAGAGAGGGAATGTCTGCCCTTCCCCTACTGAGGATGCAATCTGAGAAACCAGACTGCATGAGGCAAGCTACGTGAGCCTTCTACAGGCGCAGCTGTGAATGGTTCTGGGTTTGTGGACAGGATTGCCTGAAGGAGAACGTACCGCTATGCGGTACAGTGTCACCCTTTGGAATTTACAGCCTCAGGAGGTCACTGAGAAAAACATTGTGGCTGTTTTATTTTATTTTTTATAGTGCTGGATAATTTTATGATCATGAACAACATTTATGGCTGTGCAACCAATGTCTATGAAAGGGGTAATCAAATGCCGGGCTTCAACCCAGAAGCAAGCCAAGTACAGTGCAGGCTGCTCTGAGGAAAGACAATTGCTAAGAGGGAAAGCATATTGATTTCACTAAATTTATCTACATTAGCAACAGGGCAGCAGGGGCTGGTGCTCACAGTGATGGAAACATGGAAAGGTAAAGAATAGGAATAGAGACTTCTAACCTGTGGTTCCAAATGAGCAGTGAACAGTACGCTGCATCTGTGGCCTCAAGGGAGGCTCTTCCTGCATATAACATCTTGATTACTTTTTGGTTTCCCAGTTCACCTGCTCTCTTTCATTTCCCCTCTGACATCCTTAGTCTGTATGTTCTGTATTTATGACCCACTCTTGCTACCTTATCCCTAGAATCTCTATTCACTTGAATGAATCTAAGCAGGGCAAGTAGGAGTTAGCTCATCATTGTGTACTGCATCCTGCCATCGGGCCCAGTCACACACCCTCTGGGTGCCATATGATCATGAAGCACCAATAGCAGAGCCAGGGTCTTAGACTGCAGAGCACAGCTGGAGGCTAAATTCACAACCTGGAGTGGCTCTGCTGGCTCCAGTAAGTGGAGATTTGAGAGCAGAGTTTGGCCCATCATCTTTATATTTGTTCTTTGTTTGTTTTTTAACAAAAATTGATTTAAAGTTTTAGTTTGGAAAGAGCGTCAGAGAGACGCAGACAATGTGCACACAAACTGAATTCACTCTGTATGTGTTTACAGGACAGTGGAAGGGAATGGCTGTATAAATCTAAACACCTATCTGAACTAGACTGTTAGTGCTTCTTTCAAGAGACCTGTAAACCCTCCGTTGTATGTACACGCACTGGTCCTGCTGTTTAACAGAAGAGTTACCAGAAGGGAAAGAACACTATGCTGGTGTAGTAGGAGCGAGACTACGGTCATGGGCTGTGCAGCAAGAAAGGTTGGGTGTGGGTGGGGATGGAGGAGTGAGGGTCCAGAGAACCAAGAAGCCTGGGCCCGTTTCACCAAGTGAGGTGGAGATCTGAGGCCAGGGCATGGAACACAGAGTGCTGGTCAGTGTGAGGGCTGACCTCCTCTTGCCCACAGTCAGGGGACACAATTCCATTCTTGCATGGCTGGATTTCGGAGGCATTTTTGTGCCATCAGTCAATCATGAAATGCTCCTGTCCCTCCTTAGGGATGTAACAGGAATGTGCTGAGATGGTTCCACTCTCTCTTCAGATAGCATCATTAAAGGCACCTGCTCCTTCACCTGTTAGTCGCCAGACCGGTTCTGTTCTGTTCTATAGAGGCTCTTACACCATGCTCATAATCACGTAGCATCTGAGCACCCTCCAGTAGGACATTGAGAAACATGACTAACCTCTGTCACGTGTTTGTTCTCTCATCCTTTCCCCAATCATACAGGTTTCATGAAAGGTCAATTGACCTCATTCTGTATCAGAAAAAAACATGCACCTCATCCATGCTGGTACATAATGAGAAAGTATTAAGTCATGTTTGTAAAGTGACTAGGACACTATCACTCAACCAAGGAAAGCAGTTGACAGCTCTAGAAACCTCTGTTTCAGAAGCTTTCAGTAATCAAAGAATTAAATCTGATAAAACTAGTTCTTGGAAGAGAAATTATCCAACAGAAAATTCCAGGCTCAGCCAGGCTTGACTCAAATAGGGGATGGATTGAGCCATTCGGGAAGCAGCTATATGATAAAAGTGAAGAGCAAACAAATAGCAGAGCAAAGATATTTAGTCATGACAGACAAAAGCTTTTCTAGCATAAAAGTTCTGACTCATATTTTAACCTAAAAGAAACTCCATCTGGGGCTAAGGTTTTTAGGAAACAACATAAGATGACTTTGTGTTATATACAGGCACACCTTCCAGCTGACCATGTTTTTCTGAAGAACTATGGGGAAACTGAGGCGGTTATGGAGGGGACAGGAGGATTGAAATCAACCCAGACTACAGTCATTTCTTCATAAGAGGGACGCATCAGGAACAATGCAGACAAAGAGAAAGAACCTTAAATAAGTCTTGGGGTTTTCCCTGTCAAACCACAGCCTGGGCCTGCATAAGGACACAATAAATTAGAAGGGACAAAGTATGCAACCTGGAGAAGTGGCTATACGATTGCTGTGTGTCTGAGATTCATTCTTGTTTCATTTCAGCTGAATTTGTTGATAGAAGTTAGACTATAAGTGATAATGTTTGCAGCCCTGTAACCTTAATGGCGACATTCGGTTAAAAGGGTTTTACTATTAAAGTTACATTATTTGGTGGGAAAGTCATTCAGGTTTTAGGAGATTGTATTGAGTGCTAAGGAAAACTGAGCTTTTCAAAATACATATGTAATATGAAAAACATTTGGAAGGAACCAATATTTGAAATAAAAGGGGAGGGAAGAGGAAACAACCTCCGCAGTAGCGGATTCTTCAAGTTAATCTCCACTGTTGAGTCAATCTGAATAAAATAACGCTAGAGATAAATACCTCACCAAAGAGGAAGGGGCACCTGAATGGCAAAATCCTATGGATCCCTGACGGATATTACCAGCTGATCATTAGCAAGGACCAGTAGTATTAATTGTAAGAAAGCTACTATGGTGAATTTAACCAGTACAAATTTAACCAAAAGTACTTCTTAAAAGGAAGAGTTTATTAAACAACACTGAGCATCTCCAGTTATTAACACACTGTGCTGTATTTTCTGTCTCTTGAATTACATCATATAAGATTTACAATACCTATCTATGCAGTGTTCATCTGGTGTATCACCAAAGTACAGGCGCACCTCACAACCTTTAATGCACTTATCCTCACTCACCCCTGTGAGGAGGGGAACTTTACTGCTCCCATTTCATAGTTAGGAATTGCAGAAGTGACAAAGAGTCCTGTGGCACCTTAAAGACTAAATAAAATTTTTTTAGAGCATAAGCTTTCGTGGGCTAATACCCACTTCGTCGGATGCATGCAGTGGAAGTATCCAGGGGCAGGTATAAATAGGTAGGCAAGAACCAGGTGGGAGATAACAAGGTTAGTCCAATGAGGCTGAACCAGCTTGTTATCTCTAATCAGGGAGGGTGAGGTGTTCCTCTAGCAGCTGAACCGGAGGTGTGAATAGCGAGAGAAGAGAAGCTGCTTTTGTAGTTAGCTAGCCATTCAAAATCTCCATTCAGTCCCAAATTGATTGTGTCAAATTTGCAAATGAATTGCAGCTCTGCAGTCTCTCTTTGCAGTCTGGACTTGAAGTTTTTTTGCTGCAAAATGCTGACCTTTAAATCTTCTATGGTGTGTCCGGTGAGGTTGAAGTGCTCTCCTACAGGTTTTTGAATATTGCCATTCCTGATATCTGATTTGTGTCCATTTATCCTTTTTCGTAGGGACTGTCCAGTTTGGCCGATGTACATAGCAGAGGGACACTGCTGGCACATAATGGCGTATATTACATTGGTAGATGTGCAGGTGAATGAACCAGTGATGGTGTGGCTGATCTGGTTTGGTCCTGTGATGGTGTTGCTGGTGTAGATGTGTGGGCAGAGTTGGCATCGAGGTTTGTTGCACGGATTGGTTCCTGAGTTAGAGTTATTATGGTGCGGTGTGCTGTTGCTGGTGAGAATATGCTTGAGGTTGGCAGGTTGTCTGTAGGCCAGGACTGGCCTGCCTCCCAAGGCCTGTGAAAGTGCGGGATTGTTGTCCAGGATGGGTTGTAGATCACTGATGATGCGTTGGAGAGGCTTTAACTGAGGACTGTAGGTGATGGCCAGTGGTGTTCTGTTATTTTCTTTCTTGGGTTTGTCTTGCAGCAGCAGGCTTCTGGGTACACACCTGGCTTTGTTGATCTGTGTCCTTATTTCCTTGTGTGGGTATTGTAGTTTTGAGAAAGCTTGGTGGAGATTTTGTAGGTGTTGGTCTCTGTCTGAGGGGTTGGAGCAAATACGATTGTACCTCAGCGCTTGGCTGTAGACAATGGATCGTGTGGTGTGCCCGGGATGGAAGCTAGTGGCATGAAGGTAGGCATAGCTGTCGGTAGGTTTTCGATATAGGGTGGTGCTGATGTGGCCGTCATTAATTTGCACCATGGTGTCCAGGAAGTGGACCTCCTGTGTAGACTGGTCCAGGCTGAGGTGAATGGTGGGGTGGAAGCTGTTGAAATCATGGTGGAATTCTTCCAGAGTTTCTTTCCCATGGGTCCAGATGATGAAGATGTCATCAATGTAGCGTAGATAGAGGACGGGTGTGAGTGAATGAGATTTGAGGAAGCGTTGTTCCAGGTCAGCCATAAAGATGTTGGCATACTGTGGGGCCATGCAGGTGCCCATAGCGGTGCCACTGGTCTGGAGGTATATATTGTCACCAAATTTGAAATAATTGTGTGTGAGGATAAAGTCACAGAGCTCAGCAACCACTTGTGCTATGGCATCATCAGGGATACTATTCCTGACAGCATGTATTCCATGTTTGTGTGGGATGTTTGTGTAGAGAGCCTCTACATCCATGGTGGCTAGGATGGTGTTTTCTGGAAGGTCACCAATGCATTGTAGTTTTCTCAGGAAGTCGGTGGTGTCACGGAGATAGCTGGGAGTGCTGGTGGCGTAGGGTCTGAGTACAGTGTCCACATACCCAGACAGTTAGTTAGGAATTGATACTCAGGGACTGCATCAACTGCTAAAGGGCATATCTGGGGCAGAGCTGAGAACTGACTTACTGAATCCCAGGGCACAGGATTATCTGCAAGACCGTCTTTTCTCCCTGTGGGGCAGTACCAGTGAAACAGCAATTCTTATGGAGACACAAGCCAGTTATTATTTGTACAGGCATGTTTCTATAGCACCCAGTCTGGGTGTTGTGGATCTAATGGAACATGGAGGCAGGTACAATCAAGCCCCCTTAATACCATCATCCATTTGCCACAAGGTATTTTCTGGTAAGCAATCCGATTTTCCTCAAGCTGAAAATGAAATTGCTAAAGCAGAAGCACATTTTACTCACTTTTTTAAACCCAGAAGAGTGAAATCATCAGCACGGTCTGGCCATATCTAGCAAGACGTTGCCTGGAAGAGTCAGGTCCTGCTTCTTGCTAATGGCTCTTGCTAGACAAGCAAAGGCAGAAAGTATTCCACAGTTTATATGCTCATGTAGTTAACTGACAAACTGAAAACTCACTTGCCCCACCTGCACTAATTGATTAAGATCTGTTTGGGACAGAAAACCAGGGATTTTCTATTGGCATTAATGGGTTCATTTGCACTAGCATAATGGGAAATGGTTTCACTCCTAGAAAGATCTGGTATACCTGCCTTGTAAAGAGACTTACAGAGTCCTCTTTATTTAGTTTATCCACAAGAAGGTTAAGCAGTGACTTAACCATGGTCTACAAATATCTGCAAGAGGAAGAGATTTCTGACAGTATATAGCGCTTTAGCCTAGCAGTCAAAAGTGAAACAACATCCAAGGACTGGAAGCTAAATCTAGACAAATTCAGACTAGACTAATGATGCACCTTTTTAAAGGTGAGTTGTTGAGCATTGCAATGAACACCACAGGGAATGGTGGATTTTCCAGCACTTCAGGTTTTCAAATCAAGATGGGAAATCCTTCTAAAGCGATGCTCTAGCTCAACCAGAAGTTATGGGCTTGACACAGAAATGATGGGGTGAGGATCTGCGGGCCTGTGCTTTGCAGGGGGCAGATTAGAAAATGATCATAGTAGTCCCGTCTAGCCTTATAATCTGTGAAAAACTGTGGGAAGAGATTTCCTGCTAAATGACTTGATGTTAAGAGAATTAAATTGCATTTCTAAAAATGACTGTGAGAAGTGGTGCTTTAATATAGATCAAGGGTAGGCAACCTATGGCACCTGTGCCGAAGGCGGCACACGAGCTGATTTTCAGTGGCACTCGCACTGTCTGGGTCCTGGCCACCAGTCTAGGGGGGTTCTACTTTTTAATTTAATTTTAATGAAGCTTCTTAAACATTTAAAAAATCTTATTTACTTTACATACAACTATAGTTTAGTTGTATATTAAAGACTTATAGAAAGAGACCTTCTAAAAACGTTAAAATGTATTGCTGGCACACGGAACCTTAAATTAGAGTGAATAAATGAAGACTCGGCACCCCACTTCTGATATAGATATTCATATTCAGTAAATGTTTAGTTAGCTATCTAAGGTATTGTAAATAACCAATGGAGTTTTCCCCATATATTTATTACATGTTTCAGAATAGGCTCATTGAAGTACTGAAAATATACAAAGGATATTTGGAATTTGGAAATTTGAAAACCTATGGATTATTGACCCAATTCTAAGGCGGCATTCTGGGGATTTGGTCTGATAGCTGCAGTCTATTAATCTGTCTCGTCATCCTCAGCTCTGGGAAAGGGGAAATTAGAGCGTCTCTCAGAGCCCAGAAGGTTTTAACCTATTGATACCCACTGATTAATTTTTAACTAATTTCTCCTAAGTTCAGGACTCTCAAGCCGCACAGACACACACCCCCTTTGTCTCTGGTGGTTGCACACACGTCCTTTGCGAATGTCTACAGGAAAGGAATACCGCACCTTCAACCTGAGCTTGAATGAGTAGAAAAAAGTCAAACGTGAAATTAGCTAGAGCTCCTGATCAAAGATATTCTGCCCTATATTGCATTGCATTTCATGCACACATATCACAAACTCCCCTAATTAACACACAGATGGAATTAGCAGCTCCAATCAACTCTTCATTCCCTGAAGTCAGACACAAGGCAGCCCATATCGTTATACTGCTCGGCTATGTCCTCACTTCCGGGGACAGACATCCAAAGGAGGTGGACATAGAAAGGTGGCTTGCGGAGCCTGTGTGCTGGAGCCAGGCTGGGCTGGCCCCTCGGGACCTAAAGGCTGTTCTCATTTGAACTAGCTGCCAATAGCCTCAAATGGCCATTACAGCTGGGGATTGCCAGAGCACATGGAAACCCTTGCCATGCCCCCTTTTCCCAGCTATGCCTTAGCATCATAGAATCCTAGACTCTCAGGTTGGAAGGGACGTCAGGAGGTATCTAGTCCAACCCCCTGCTCAAAGCAGGACCAACCCCAACTAAATCATCCAACTCTAATCAGCCACAGGGATAGGTGTGCCACAATCTAGTAACTGCTATGGTGTGTCTACAGCTTCCAAGGGCCCTCTTACGGAGGGGAACCCAGCACTATGCCACAAGCACAAAGCACAGGGTAGGATCTGGCCCTAACCCTCTCCATAACCAGTTCTTCAAACTGCCTCTGCCCCAGACCTGGACGTTTTTACACAATCTGTATTGTGATGTGGACTGACCACGCTCAGTCCATGCTGCAGCTCCTTCACCTTCACGCTCTCTAGGTCCTTTATGTCAACACCAGAGCAGTGAGAAATAAAGAACTAAAACCCAGTGCATTTCAGTTGTGAGAGACCCCTGGGCTAACACTCAGACTTAGGACCGCCAACACTGGATTTCAAAAACAAGGCTCAATTTTCTTAGTACCCCTCACCCCTTCGCCACATCATCATCATCATCAATAATACTAAGCAGGACTCACCTCCATAGCCCAGGGTATTTCTTGCTGCTTTTTGCAGCACTTGGCAACTCCCACTTTTGTTGCACAGAGATGAAAAAAGAAGGGACCAATGGCTACCCCATGGTCATACGGTAGCTCAACAGAGAGGCCTACAACTGCCCCGCTATAGATTTTCCCTTTTCTTCTAGAAATCAATTTGCATGCACCTGGCTACAAGAATCAGCACTGGGAAATCTGTTCTTATGAAACCTCCATAGATTGAATCGGAGGGACAGAAATGAAGTGAGATGGCTACAGACGCATCCGGAATGTGCTGCTGGAAGAAAGATAGGGCGTCCCAGATACAGCATGCAAAGCTACCTAGCAACCCTTGGGAACAAGTTACTACTAATCAGGAGGCCTGCGAAAAGCCTGGGTATCCAGCGCACGTGTAGAGCACCAGACGACCCAATTCCGAAGGGTTGACAGTCCTGCATCCTCAGGGATTCTAGCCAAGCTGGAAAGTTGTCCCTGTTCCATTAGCAGTGGCCACCTACCCACCTCCACACTATTCTTGAGCCCTGTGCCTGTTCTTGTGCTGGTCCTGTCTGTACTGTCTCTCTCCCTGCCAGCTGTGTTCTCAGTGAACCGGGCTCACAGGCATGTTATGGACTATGGGAAACAGTTGGGGATGCTCCATAATCCACCATGTGTTAACGGAGGAACAGCTAGGTTGAAATTGCCCTTGTGCAGAGGGCCAGCAGATGGCCTACGCACATATTTACAGGTGTAGGCCCTTGGCTGGTGTCTGCACAGCGGTGACATTCATCTGCAATGAGGAAGCAGTTAGTAAAGAGGAGCAGGAAATGGATACAGGAGCAGCGGCATGGGGGCCTAATTGTGTCAGGTGGATCTCATGGTTCTTTAAGGAGAAAGTTTGTGCATGTCTGCAGAGCAGGGAAGACAGCAGGACAAGGAGGAGCAGGCTACATGCTGGGAGAGAGGAAGACCACGTGGTTGCCTAAGAATCGGAGGGAAGCTGGAAAGCTGTGGGATAAGGAAAAGACACACACACCTTTCTCAGCCCTGTAGGCCCCCAGCTATAGTGACAGGTGTACCAGGCCTGAGGGAAAAGGAACCTGCTTGCTAACTCCATGTTTGACCCTGAAAAGTGCCAGCACTCTCAGCTCCCACCAACTCCAACTCAGCACCTCACAGAATTGGTCTTTTTATGAAGTATGAACTGTCTTAATGTCAGGAGTCCAAGGACCACCCTTGGACACACTAGTTCTGCATAAACAACATCATTCTGCCATCTTCCCTCACGGCCAGAACTACCCTCAATACCCGGGAATGAAGACACGCATTGCACAATGAAGGCCTAGGAACATTGGCTCTCCAGAGCTTTCCATCCTCTGCTCGTGTTTACATGTGTTTGTCTGAAGTTAGAGAGAGAGAATACGAGCCTTTTAATTTCCCAATAAAATCTATGCCACAGGATGAGTCATTGTTTGCTTTTTACACTGGTTGGGAAAGGCCTTCTGGTTTTAATAACTAATACTGCTGAGTTCAATAAAAAGCACTTAATTTAATTTAATGCAAACCTTGATTAATGCCAGCTTCCCCTGGAATTTTATCTTTGTTTTAATTTGAGTCACCATGTTAAGGGGTAGGGGGGAGAGACAGAAAGGGATAGAAGTCAATTAGTTCCTGTGCTTGTTTCTGGGCAAAAGACTGGGAAATGGAAGATTGACAGGTGAGCTCCAAGAGTCAATTTTTTCTTGTCTCTTGGACCAACTTCCCTCTAAGAATGTAATGTTTTCTTTAGTCTTAAAAAAAGAAACTGAACAGTTCACAGTTCAGTTTTGAAAATAAAATATTCCAGGGCCAATTAAGATCAGATTTCTTTGCTGGAAGTATATTGCTTTTAATGTGTTAATATTCCAGAGATACGCTACTGTTTAATTGGACACAGAGAGCCCTTAAAGCTAGAAAGTTTGAACATTAAAACAGGCAGTCTCCTTCAAGGACTCTAGAACAGACACAGAAGGAAACAATCTGGGGTAAATAAAAGATTTTTATCCTTTCCCTACATTGGTGTGGATGCAGGTGAGTTTGTGTATATATACTTTCCATACAAATAAACAATGTTGAAGACCCTTTAGGTTGAAAAGTCTGGCACTCCAAAGTTAGGAAAAGCCAGAATAAAGGTTGCCCATGCAAGCTAAATCCAACCTCTTCCTTTAGGGGCTCTGTGATAGTCTTGCCCAGCATCACGCAGGAAGTCTGTGACAGAACCATGATCAGAACCCACCTCTTCTAGGTACCACTCCAGAGCCTTAAACACACCAAAACATTCTTGCAACCCTGTCTCGTTCCATGCAAGGAATTGAGCAGGGTCCTGCAAAGCAAATGGCAAGTGATCATGTAATCAGACAGTACAGGCAAGTCTCATCTTACGTGTGGGGTCCGTTCCACGGTTAGCGCGTAAAGCGAAAACTGCATATAGTGAAACTCTCATTGAGTTGAATGGCGGGCGGAATCGCCCGCACTACAGATGGAGTTTTTAAATTTTTTTTTTTCTGTTTTCGCCGACCGCATAAAGCCAAATTTGCACATGTTAAATGCGCCTAAGATGCGACTCGCCTGTATCGCACTGCATGTGCACAAAGGACTGAATTAAAGTTGAACGGGAGTCCTGGTATTTTTAACTTTTGGTTGATTGACTTTGCATCCTTAATGTTCTTTTAATGTTGGTTTTTGTGCAGGTCCTAAGGTTTTTTCTTCTCTTCTTTTTCTTTTTTTTAAACATTGAAAACTGCAGACCCGGAAATGCTCGCTAGCGGACCCGTTTGACTGCTCATGCAGGTCATTAGCAGAGCATGAACTGAGAACCTTTAGAATCACAGCACAGCACAGAGCTCAGCAACTGGCCACAGCTGTTTGGGGCGGCCACCAATCAACTAACTAGTTGCCAAACTGCTGTTCAGCAAAGCCGCCCAACAGCTGATCAGCAGCCATTGCCAAACAGTAGTTTGGCAGCTCGGGGCCTTGGGGACGGGGTGGACAGGGACAGGAAGAGGCGGAGTGAGGGCGGTGCCTTGGGGAAGGTGACAGAGCAGAGGCAGGAAGAGGGAAAAGAGAGCAGGACCTCAGGGAAGGGGTGGAGCAGGATAGAAAGAAGCGGAGCAAGGTGCTTGGGGGAAGGGGTGGAGTGGTGGCATGGCCTGGGGGTGGAGCACTCCCAGAGAAAACTAGAAGTTGGCACCTATGCATGACTTACACAGTCTGCCTGTGACTTACACAGCTATTTGGCAGACTGATGGGGAATACTGGGGGTCAGGAGCCCTGAGTTCTAGTCTGTGCTGGGAAATGAAGACGCCACAACCAGTGACACAGACTTGGCACATTTACTCTCCCAGGAAGAGTGTCCAAGTGTCTGAGAGTTGAGTCTGCCATATTAGAAACCTGTAAAAATGGGGGGAAATAACTCTTTCCTGCCTCCTTTGGGCTCCCAGCTGAGCACACTCTCCCCTAAGCCACTGTGGCAGCACTGGCCCCCCATGTTTGAACTGTAGATCTGACCCTACCATGTGGGAAAGGCAGCAGGGCCCAGGAGCATGCTGAATGGGGCTGCACAAAGGAGGCTGTGGGGAACAGGAGCACACTCAAAGTAGGTGGAACGTTCCCAGATTTTAGCAGCAAGCTCTACTGCGCACGTACAAGCGGCGATTTTCTAAGACCTAGAACGTGTGTGCGCTCATATAGTGGAGGATGATTTAGCGAGGCCAAGTGTAATTACCCAAATTAGACCTTGGCTAGACTATAGATATTACTGTCTGACTGCTTACAAAAAGTTTTTTGAGATCTTTCGTGACCACAACTAATCAGGGCCTCAAATTTTACAACTCATGTGAAAGAGAGCCCCATAGTACCACAGAGCTCCTTGATCCTACACTGGGATCAGTACTGAGTTGGATGAAAAAGAACCACGAACAGCACTTGGGTTATTATCCCCAAGGGGTCCCTCCTGCATCCAAGAACTGATTCACCTTTGATTAGCTTGCGAGATCTGAGCAGGTGATAATTTTATTCGAACACACAGTTACTTTTTTTCCGTCCAAAGGAGCTACCAGAACCGCACATGCTCATGACTCTAAGCCCCATCTGTGATTTCCTCTTGCCCTTCCCTCCTCTCATCAATCCCTTGCCCTACTGAATCTATAAAAACAAACATTAGCTAACAAAGCAGAAAGGGATGATTTATGTCAATGAGGAAAGGGGTTAACAAAGTGGAGAAGGGAATTCAGTGGAGATCAAGGGGTTATTTTTCAGCCATGAAAGTTATATATGAGAAGTGAAATGCAGGCCCAGAAGGAAGGGGTCTAACAGGAGATGTTTCTGTGAAGTTGTCAGTTGGACTGCTGAAAGCTCAGAGGTCTTGGTGCCACAGAAATCAGGAAGAGGGAGCCCTTTATTCTTAGGTCTGCGGTGCTGGTGTCTGTAGGTGGGGATGAGAGGAAGAGAAGACTGTATTAGCCTGATTGCTCCAATCTAAAGCTGTAGCCATCTAGAACCTGCAGCATGTGGTTCCAAACCTTTCCACTCACCCCATCAATGACAGGGAAGGGCTTTTCAACGTTGCCTCTGAACCTCCTGGGAAATTCATCCCATAGGGCTGTTCGGCAACCTGACAAAGATTCCCTAATAAAGATTAAACCAATAAATGTGATAAATAGCTTTATTCAGAATAGAGGCCAATTTGCCATTAATGGAGGCATTTAGGTCCTAAAAGGGAATTGAGTTACACAGCAATAAAACCACAGAACACAACTCACAGCTTTAAAATAATTGCAGGTGCCAAAATTAAGGGCCAAATTACCAATATCTTTTAAATGATGGTCTGGGAATGCTCAACATGACAAGGGAAATGTAGGACAAATAATTCTGCTAAAATGCTAAGAAAAAGTTCTTAGAATTTATTAAAGGAAATTTGTTTCATTGTACAACTTCCAGCCTTAATACAGCTCAAAACCTAATTCTTCCAACCAGGCTTTAGATAGGGGGATTAAGCAGCAGAGATCCTGTGGAACAGAGAAAGCAGCTCATTTGTAATCAGAGCAGTTGCTTCCTGACTTGGTCAATGCCTGTGCTACTCAGGATGCACAAGGTCTTCAAACCAAACCAACTCACAAACATGCAAGCCACTGCAATGGCAGCCAAGTAAGATGAACACAGAATAAGACTTTCTGTCTGCTGACCTCCATGACAGACATATTCTGGCAGATACAGGACCTCTGTATCACAAGAACATACGAACAGCCAGACGGGGTCAGATCAAAGGTCCATCTAGCCCAGTGTCCTGTCTTCCAACAGTGGCCAATGCCAGGTGCCCCAGAGGGAATGAACAGAACAGGGAACCAGGAAGCGATCCATCCCCTTGTGATGAGCAGGGAGCAGGAGGTCTCAAGAGGGAATGTACCTGGACTGTAACCCGACCCCCTGCCCTGGGGTCAGGGGGAGGGGAGGCTTCCTGCCTGAGTGTGGATGTGAACAAAGGCTGGGGGAGCGGCCGGGGGGGAGGCAAGAGGAGCAGTTTTGGTCGGGGGGGGGGGGGGGAAGCTGGCTGGGGAAGAGGAGGGAGCCCAAAATCCAGGGTCTTCTCTCCCTGCCCCCCAGAAGGGCCTGATTTAGGGGTCCTGTTTGTACTGACAAGTGCTGAGCTGGATTGTGTTCCTGTCATCCATAATATACTTTCTGGTCTACTGGCTGGCTGAGAGTCACTGTGAATCCCTGAAAGGGGGTGGTTCAGGGCCTCGACTCCCCCACCCTCCGTGACAACTGGTGGCAGTGGTGGGATCTACGGCACCCCGTGAACGGCACTTCCTGCAGTAAGTGATTGGGGAGCAGTAGAACGAAGGGGGATTGACGGGAACCAGGTGTGCTGAAGATCCAGAGAGAAGCGGTTTCGGGGGGCGGAGGAGCTACACTTAACCCCTGAGAGTGTGTGACCAGCGAGAAGGTCTGTTGCAGCAGCGGGGTCCCCTTGGGCACTGCGGTGAGCAGTCTTAGGGGTGAAGAGTGGCAGCTCGACCCTGGGAGAGTGGTGGTGAGAACGGCTGGCACACAAGGGGGTTCCTCCTGGAAACCGTGGGAAGCTGGGAGCACAGGCCTGCGAGTGGCCAGCAGGAAGATGTATGCCAAGCGCCTTAAGAGAGACCTGGTGGAGCTGTGCCAGCAGCGGGGGCTGCGCATTGCAAGGCTGATCAAAGACCAGCTGGTTGCGCAGCTGGAGGAGAAGGATCGTGTGGATGCACCGAGCCCTGCCTCTGAGGGGAGCCGCCTGGCAGACGGAGCACCAGCCCCGGTGCCTGACCTGACGGGGAGGGGACGGACTGCTGCCGAGGACATCCCGATGCCCCTCTCACCTATGCCTAGGGGAGGGGTTGGGGGAAGCCCCGCAAATACCAAGGGCACCCAGACCCCGGCAGCCAGCAGGGGATCCTCCCGGCGGGGTTCCCCAGCCCTGGAGCGGAGGCACTTTGGATATGACCGAGAGATGAGACTGAGAGAGTTGGAAGACCGGGAGAAGGAGCAACAGGACCGAGAAAAACAGCGTCAGCATGAGATGGAGCTGGCCAGGCTGAGGAGCAGTGAGGCCCCGGCTGAGGTGAGTGACGGGGGATCCAAGACTGCGAGGAGGAGCTTTGATAAGGGCATCATGGCCCCGCGTAAGGAAGGGGAGGATATAGATGAATTCCTGACGGCCTTTGAGACGGCCTGTGAGGTGCGCAGGGTTGACCCTGCAGACAGGCTCTGGTATCTCATACCCTTACTAGACCCCAAAGCCGTGGCGGTGTACGGCCGAATGGAAGCAGCAGAGAAAGGGAACTAAGAACTGTTCAAAAAGGCCCTGCTACACGAGTTTGGGCTGACTCCCGAGATGTACCGGGAAAGATTCCGGAGGCAGGATAAAACCCCTGAGTGCACATATCTAGAACTGGCCGTTCTCATGGAGGGGTATGCCCACAGATGGGCAGATGCGGCCCGGACGAAGGAGGACCTGGTTAAAATGATTGTGCTGGAGCAACTGTATAAGTGGTGCCCGTCCAACCTAAGGCTGTGGTTGGAGGAACAAAAGCCAGAGAACCCGCGACACGCCGGACGGCTGGCCGACGAGTTTGTGAAGAGCCAGCCAAGAGGTGGCCGGAACGAATGCCAAAGGAACAGACCCACCACGATGCACCAAGAGAGTCACCATGGGACCTCCCAAAGAGGGAATATGGAGAACCCCCTCAAAAGGGGAACATCCAGCGTCAGGATCAACCGCCCCTCTCGAAGGGACCCATGGGACATGAGCTGCTATAACTGTGGCCGGAGAGGCCACATACGGACCCAGTGCCCCAAGCTCAAGGACAGACTGAGCAGACCGAACCCCCACAGGGTTAACTGGGTACGGACCCAGCCCACCGAGGGGCAGACTGCCCAGGCAAGGGGGGCTGGCAGCTTACCACCTTCTAAGGGGTGCCCCAGACCAGCTCCTCTAGGGGGCTGGACAATCAGGATTCAAGATTCTCAGTTTACAGGGTGGGCGCAGGGCTGTCCCTGCAGAGCGAGTGCCTTGTTCTCCTAGAGGTGGACGGGAGGAAGGTCTATGGATACTGGGATACGGGTGCTGAGATGACACTGGCCCGGCCCGAAGTGGTGGCCCAAGATCAGATGGTGCCCAACACCTACCTGACCCCAACGGGGGTGAGTGGGACCCCATTCAAGGTGCCCGTGGCAAGGGTACATCTGAAATGGGGGGACAAGGAGGGCCCCAAGGACGTGGGGGTGCACCCTCATTTGCCCATGGAGGTGTTGATTGGGGGGGACCTAGAGAAGTGGCCAAGCAAACCCCAGGGCACCCTGGTCATGACCCGTAGCCAGAGCCGGAGAGGGGCTCTGCACCCTGACCATGGAGAGGGTACCGTACCAGGGGTGCAGGATCCTGCCCCAGCTAGGAGAGGGTGTCCAGGGACCGGGATCAGAGAGTCTGCGGCCTCAGACTCAGCAAGCACGAGGAAGCCGGGCCCCGTCCCTTCCCCAGCCGCTGAGTTCCAGGCCGAGTTGCAGAGAGATCCCTCCTTGCAGACGTTCAGGGACCTGGACGACCTCAGTGAGGTACGGACCATGAGGAGAGGCTGCCAGGAGAGGTTCCTGTGGGAGAAGGGGTTCTTGTACCGAGAATGGGCTCCCCCCAGGGAAGTGGAGTCATGGGGGATCAGGAGACAGCTGGTGGTCCCCCAGAAGTATCGCCGCAAGTTACTGTACCTGGCCCATGACATCCCTCTCGCAGGGCACCAGGGAATCCGGCACACCGGGCAGAGGCTGCTACAGAACTTTTACTGGCCTGGGGTCTTTACAGCAGTCCGACAGTACTGCCGATCCTGTGACCCCTGCCAGCGGGTGGGGAAGGCCCGGGACAAGGGGAAAGCGGCTTTGAGGCCTTTGCCCATCATAGCAGAGCCTTTCCAGAAGGTGGCTATGGACATAGTGGGGCCTCTCAGCAAGACGACCCGGTCGGGGAAGAAATACATTCTGGTGGTGGTGGATTTTGCTACCCGGAGGCAGTGCCCTTATCCTCCATCGAAGCAGACACTGTGGCAGACGCGTTACTGACCATTTTCAGCCGAGTGGGGTTCCCCAAGGAAGTCTTGACAGACCAAGGGTCCAACTTCATGTCGGCCCTGCTCCGGGGCTTGTGGGAGAAATGTGGGGTCCAGCACCGCTGGACCACAACGTATCACCCCCAGTCCAACGGGCTGGTGGAGACGTTCAATGGGACGCTAAAGATGATGTTGAAAACCTTTATGAACCAGCACCCACAAGACTGGGACAAGTACTTACCTCACCTGCTGTTCGCATACCGGGAGGTGCCCCAGGAGTCTACCGGATTTTCACCTTTCGAACTGCTATATGAACGGAGGGTAAGGGGGCCCCTGGACCTGATGAGAGACGAATGGGAGGGGGGGGCCGCTCCCGAGGGAGAATCGGTGGTGGAGTATGTCCTGACCTTCCGAGAGAGACTTGCGGAGCTCATGGGCCTGGCCAGGGAAAATCTGGCCAGAGCCCAGAGGAAGCAGAAGGTCTGGTATGACCGCACGGCGCGGGCCCACGCCTACATCACCAGGGACCAGGTGATGGTTCTCATCCCCGTGAGGAAAAACAAGCTACAGGCCGCCTGGGAAGGCCCTTTTAAAGTTGTCAAGCAACTAAATGAGGTAAATTATTTGGTGCAGCTGTCTAACCGGGCGCACCATCGCCAGGTGTACCATGTGAATATGATGAAGCCATATTATGACAGAGGAAATATGGTGCTGGCCGTGTGTGGACATTGGGAGGAGCAGGGGGCTGACCCTCTTGTAGATCTATTCCCTGGGACAGGAGTGGGCTCCCCCCTGGGCATAATCCCTGTCTCGGATCGGCTAACCCCTGCCCAGCAAGCTGGGATCAGAGGGGTGCTACAACTGTACCAGCAGCTGTTTTCCAACCAGCCTGGACGCACTAATCTGACTGTCCACAGGGTGCAGACAGGATCGCACCCCCCTATAAGATGCTCCCCCTTCCGAGTCACAGGGAACACTGCCAAGGACCTGGAGAAGGAGGTCAATGACATGCTGGCCCTGGGGGTGATCCAGCCATCTTCCAGCCCTTGGGCCTCACCAGTGGTGCTGGTCCCCAAAAAGGACGGGTCGATCCGGTTTTGTGTGGACTATCAAAAGCTCAATGCCATCACTGTGTCTGATGCCTACCCCATGCCCAGGCCGGATGAGCTCCTAGACAAGCTGGGGGGAGCTCGGTTCCTTACCACTATGGATCTTACAAAGGGTTACTGGCAGGTGCCCCTGGATGCAGATGCCAGGCTGAAATCTGCCTTTATCACCCCTCTGGGGCTCTACGAGTTCCTGACCCTGCCTTTTGGCCTCAAAGGGGCGCCAGCCACCTTCCAGCGCCTGGTAGACCAGCTCCTGAAGGGGATGGAGAGTTTTGCCGTGGCGTATATTGATGACATCTGTGTCTTTAGCCATACCTGGGAGGACCATGTGGCCCCGGTTAGACAAGTGCTGGACCAACTCCAGAAGGCTGGGCTGACCATAAAGGCAGAGAAGTGCAAGGTGGGGATGGCTGAAGTGTCCTACCTGGGACACCGGGTGGGGAGCGGCCGCCTAAAGCCCGAACCAGCCAAGGTGGAGGCAGTCAGAGACTGGCCCGCACCCCAAACCAAAAAGCAGGTCCAAGCCTTCATCGGGATGGCGGGGTACTATCGAAGGTTTGTGCCCCACTTTAGTGCCATAGCTGCTCCCATCACTGAGCTATGCAAGAAGGGGAAACCAGACAAGGTGGTCTGGACCGAGCAGTGCCAGAGGGCTCTCTGTGTGCTGAAGGAGGCTCTCGTCAGCGGCCCGGTTCTGGCAAACCCGGACTTTGACAAGCCGTTTGTGATATTCACCGACGCCTCAGACGTGGGGCTGGGGGTGGTGTTAATGCAGGAGGATGAGAAGGGGGAGAGACACCCCATCGTGTACTTGAGCAAGAAGTTGCTCCCCCGGGAGCAGAACTACGTGGCCATCGAGAAGGAATGCCTGGCCATGGTGTGGGCCCTCAAGAAACTACAACCGTATCTATTTGGAAGACACTTCACCGTGTCCACCGACCACTCCCCCCTGACCTGGCTGCACCAGATGAAAGGGGCCAACGCCAAGCTCCTGAGGTGGAGTCTGCTCCTGCAGGATTATGACATGGACGTGGTCCATGTGAAGGGAAGTGCCAACATGATAGCGGATGCGTTGTCCCAGAGAGTGGGCCCTGAACTTCCCCAGGTCGCTGGTCAGAGCGACCCCGCTCAGTTCAGACTGGAAGGGGGGGGTGATGTGACAAGCAGGGAGGAGGAGGAGGAGGTCTCGGTACCTGGACTGTAACCCGACCCCCCTGCCCTGGGGTCAGGGGAGGGGAGGCTTTCTGCTGGTGTGTGAAGATGAACAAAGACTGGGGGAGTAGCCGGGGGGAAGGAGAGAGGCAGGGTTTGGAGGGGAGTAGAAGCTGGCTGGGGAAGAGGAGGGAGCCCGGATTTGGGGTCTTATCTCGCTGCCCCCCAGAAGGGCCTGACTAAGGGGTCCTGTTTGTACTGACAAGCTCTGAGTTGGATTGTGTTCCTGGTCATCCCTAATAAACCTTCTGATCCACTGGCTGGCTGAGAGTCACTGTGAATCCCTGAAAGGGTGGAGGGTTCAGGGCCTCGACTCCCCCACCCTCCGTGACACCCCTGTCACTGGTTTCCACCTTCTGGCAAACAGCGGCACCATCCCTGCCCACCCTGGCTAACAGCCATTGATGGACCGATCCTCCATTAACTTATCTAGTCTGACCATCTTCTCAATATTTCACCAAAAGGGGTCCTGTGGGGTCTCTACCAAAGGCTAAGACTAGACAGTTATTGTGGGGTGTTTGTAGGGGAAACGTTTAGAAATAAGTGACTTAGAAGATTGATTTCCAAATCTGTGTGGAGGTGAAACTTGTCATTTGAGGCAGGGTGGGTGGGTATGACCCTGGGCATCACCACAGTCCAACCCTCCACCTATCTAGCATCAGCTAGAACTGGGACTCCTTGAAGCCCAGCTCAGACAATGACACCTCTAGGCCCCAATCAGTGGAACACCAGATCTCCTGACTGGCCCACTCCCCCTTCTTAAGTCAGAAGGAGTAACAGGAAGTCATTCATACAACTAGGGTCCACCCTGCTTGGACTGCTCACCCAGACTACTTGCTCCTGACCTCCTGGTTTCCTGACTCAGCCTGATTCCTGGTATCTGACTCTCAGCTCTTGACTTCGTAGTTCTGAACCCCAGCTGCCATGAGGACTGGGACCCCACCCTGTGCTAACCCCTAGGCATGACTGCCTACGTCCTGACCCTCAGAGTTTGTACAGGTAAGAGGTAAGGAACCAGCAAATCAACTGCTATCTCCAGAGGCCCCAGACTCACACAAATGGGTTGCCCACCTCCAGGAAGAAAACCAAGCACTACAGATTCAAGTTGTGCAGCTCACCTGAGAGAATCGGCTGCTGCGGGATCAAGTAAGCCGGTTTCGTGCAGAGACCACCATGCTTCAGATATGGTACATAGTGTCCTTCCATAATGCTCCTACCAGAACGATGCTTTGGACTGCAGTTGGCCGCTGAGGCAAGTGGCGGAACTAAGGACTGTCGGAGTGGGGCACAGCTAGAGGACCATGCCCAGAGAGGCCACTGCAGTTTGGGGAGCAATGCAGGTCCAAAGAGTGTAGCAGGTGTGACATCCCTAGCTGCAGGTGGACTGGAAGGGATGAGAGCTAATTCCCAGGATGGCCCACAGGAGGCACCTCAGTAGTGAGTTCTGCTTTGTTACATTTGGCGCAGAACACGGGCAGCACGATCCTCCTGATACAATGGGAAGGGTGAGCACTGAGAGAACTGTGCCTGTTTGTGAGGCTCAAGAAAATGGCGATGGACTATTTGAGAGTCTGTGTATTTACCCAGTTAACGTTAATAAGCTGTGATGTACTGACTCCAACAGAGCAGTGAGCTTAGTATCTTCTGTCAATGCACCATGGCAGGGGCTGCGCATGGCAGAGAAACATCTGTGAGGAGCTTGAGAGCTGGAGTTCACAGACAGGTACCTGCTGGGTAAGGTTTGGGCTGAGAGAGCCTTAAGGACTTTGCTGGTGAGACAGACAGGTTTATGGGGCCAGGAACTGACACACAGCATAACTACCAGCAAAACTCACTCTTGCTGAGCAGAGAGGTAACACATGGGCTCACAGCTCTAGGTATCCCCAGCAGTGTGTTACAGCACTCTAAGACCCAACAGATGGCCCTGAATGTGACCCACAATGCAGTTATTTGTTACTTCCTCCAATATGTGTGCTCATGTCAAGACACCATTCCTGAAACACGGAGCTCTCCTCAGACCTCTGGAAACTCTCTCCCAGCTGTGGGTGGCTATTGCTGTGGAGTTCATTGTGGAACTACCAAAATCCAACAGATTCACAATGACTTTGAGAGTGATAGACACTTCCCCAAGATGGCCAACGTCAGTCCCTGCATTGGTCTACCCTCCGCCCAGCTATGGATAAACCGTCTCCATGGCTTCCCAGACTATATTACTTCCAACTGAGGGCCACAATTCATTTCCTGATTCTGGCATGACTAGACGCTTACTGGGGGTCCACACACACCTCCTCCGCCTACCATTCGCAGTTGAATGGCTGGACAGAGAAGGCGAATCAGATGCTTGAACTGTACCTGCAATGCTATATCAGTTATCACCAATGACTGGTCCTCATTTCTATCCTACACAGAATCTGCATATAATAATGCAGACCAGGCAAACTGCATAAATTCATGGAGGTTAAGTCCATTAACAGCTATTAGCCAGGATGGGTAAGGAATGGTGTCGCTAGCCTCTGTTTGTCAGCAGGTGGCAGGAGAGAGATCACTTGATCATTACCTGTTAGGTTCACTCACTCTGGGCACCTGCCATTGGCCACCGTTGGTAGACAGGATACTGGGCTGGATAGGCCTTTGGTCTGACCCAGGATGGCCTTTCTTATGTTCTTATTAGACCATGGGTCAAAGCTCTTCTTTTGCCAACTATAGGTAACACTCCCAATTTAATCTGAAACTACCCAAGACCTCCTCTAACCCAACTGCCTCAGACTGAGTCTAATAGATCAATCAAATCTCGGAGGACATGAGGGAACTTGTACAAAAGGAGAAAACAGATCACAGATCACATGCAGATCAGAATACTCAGCACAGCCTCACCTATTCAATGAGACAAGAAGTATGGCTCTTAACAGAGCACCTTTACACTGACACATCTCTAGTAAACTTGACTACCAACTCCTCAGTCTCTATCGAATTCAGTGACTATGGCCTGGTCTACACTATGACTTAAGGTCGACTTTAGCGCTGTTAAGTTGACCTAAACCTGCACCCGTCCTCACATGGCAGCCATTTAAATCGATTTAAAGGGCCCTTAGAATCGATTTCTGTACTCCTCCCTGACGAGAGGAGTAGCGCTGAAATCGACCTCTCTGGGTTGACTGTGGCTTAGTGAGGACGCATGTAGACTTTATTGGCCTCCGGGAGCTGTCCCACAGTGCTCCACTGTGACTGCTCTGGACAGCACTCTCAACTCGCTGCTCTGGCCAGCTAGACAGGAAAAGCCCTGGGAGCATTTGCAGACAGGAAAAGCCCTGGGAACATTTGCAGACAGGAAAAGCCCCGGGAATATTTGCAGGAAAAGCCCCGGGAACTTTCAGAACTTTGCAGACAGGAAAAGCCCCGGGAACATTTGCAGTTGCTTTCACAGTGGGAGGGGCAGGGGCGGGGTTAGGGGACGGAGAAAGCTACCCACAGTGCACAGCTCGAAATGGTGCCTGCTGAGGACTCCGGGAACTGTGAGATAGCTACCCACAGTGCACCACTCGCTATGTCAATGTTTTCCACAGTACTGTGGACGAACGCTGCCGACTTGCTGTGTTTTGTGGGGACACACAAAATCGACCTTATACTGTCTGCTTTAAAAAATCAACTGCAAGGCAATCGACCTAACTCTGTAGTGAAGACATATCCTAAGTAACCCAGTTACATTCAATCTCCAGCTATCCCAGTCTCTTGAATGCACCTGCTGTTCTATGTAGACCTCTGCAAACCATTCTTGGAGAACTCATTTCCTCACAGGGCCCAACTGCTCCCTTGCCAATGCATGGACAGAGCCACAAAGAATACACCATTCACAAGATCTTACACTCCAAACTGAACTGAGACAGGATCTGGTATCTAATTGCCTGCGAGGGCTACGGGCATGAGAAGCACAACTGGAAGCAGGTGGAATATGTTCACATATTGCACAAACCTTCCAGGACAGCCACGCAAAGAATCCACAATCAACATCACCCAGAGGGCACCTCTACAGGATGGAGTGATGTCATGACCCAGGGATCTCAATCCTGGATCCACAGGGTTCTTGGGCATCATCACACTCCAACCTTCCACCTGCAGGCAGGTAGAACCGGGACTCCATGAAGACCAGCTCAAATAAAGCATCACCCTTGGTCCCTGATTGGCCCATTCCCCCTACTTAAGCCAGAAAGAGGAACAGGAAGTTGTCCATAAAACTAAGGCTCCACCCTGCTTTGGACTGCTCATCCAGTGCCACCTTTTCTGTCTCCTGATCCTGACCTCCTACTTTCCTGACCCAACCTGATTCCTGGTATTTGACTCTTGGTCCCTGACCTCAGCTCCTGACCTGCTGGTGAGGGCACCTAGCCCCCCACACTATGCTAATCATTAGGCCCGGTCAGCTATGTTCTAGCCTTAACAGTGAGTCTCTGAACTCATACAATCAACACTGAGAACAAATCAACAGGGTTGGGCTGGGTCGAAGATCTGTTGACCCAGCCCAGCCCTGTGTTTACAGTCTGGGGCAGATGGTCAAATCTGTAAAGACAAGGGTTGGGGACTGTATAAGAGGAAGAAAGAGGATACAGATCGCATCCATTATGGCGGTGAAATTCTGCCAGTGGGAGTGCCTCAGGAGAAGTGGATTCCAGCTCTCTGGACTGCACGGGTATTGTACGGACTGACCACTGGATGACAGGAAGTCACTTGTTAATAAATATAGGCTAGAGATTGCATGTTATGTTCTTTATTTTCCCTATAACCTCATGTTTCCAATCATTTTACCTGAATCTTTAACTGAAGCTTTGTTAAGTAATCTTCAATTTGGCTTTACTAGAGACGTGTCTACACCCCTTGTGCTAAGGAGAGCGTTGAGATGAAGCTGGAAACTGGGGTACACTGTGGGTGTTCCACAGACAAGGAACTGGGCACTGGAGTGTAACCAAGTGGGTGTGTAACTCACAAGTCTGCACAGAGAAAGAACAGTGCTCGGAGCCCAGAGCAGAGCCTTTGAGCTGCCCGTGCCGCTGGGAGGATGTCTCCTGGGGGACAAAGGCAAGGCTCTTTCATGCTGTAAGCAGCTGGTAGTAATTCATGCTGGACACCTTGAGTAACCCAAAAAGTGTCACAGCTGCCAATCCCAGGTGCCAGGAAACAGACTTAACACACTGGTAACGTCCCCAATCAATCTGAAAGAGAAGGTTCCTTGTCTGAAACTGTCCCATGTGGGTGCAGCGTGTAAGGTTGCTTGCACCGTCATGTGATCTAGGATAATGACAGATGAGAGACAAGGTCAGATTTACTCAGGGTTGAAGAGGTGTCATCAAGAGCTGCATTTAACTTCAAGACGTGTCTTCAGAGACCACAAGCATCTCTCATACTGGACTCTGCTTCCTCTACTGGGAGTTTTAGAATACATGCCGGCTTTAGTAGATGCTACCAATCTGCACAGATGCACACGGGACTAATGTCCTTTCCCTGCCATGCCTTCTCTTAAAGAGGCAGAAGAAGTAAGCAAGCAGACTGGAGTACGCCTATGACAAAAGTAGACACTTTTCCCTTTTATACGTTTGGATACCATTGTGGGATGGCTGCTTTGTCTGTACATCCCACACATTACCTAACAGCAACTAAACCCCCTCCAAGTGATGCTCAACTCCCATATTGCCTGGGAAATCACCATCCTTTTGCTCCGCTCTCACTGCGGTTCTGGTTATGCTGTCAGGTTCTTGCTTACATTCAGTAGCAGCTGCAGCTCTCAGGGGAGGAATGGATTTTACAGTCAGTAAAGCTCAGTTACTCAGCTCAGTATCTCTAGCTCTTACAGGGTGGTTCTAAAGGTTGGAAATCTGTTTGGTTTCTGATGTATTAATTTTTTCCCTCACATCTGCATTTTTGTAGAATCATATATTAGGGTTGGAAGAGACCTCAGGAGGTATCTAGTCCAACCCTCTGCTCAATGCGGGAACAACACCCAGTAAATCATCCCAGACAGGGCTTTGTAAAGCCAGGTCTTAGAGATGGAGATTCCACTACCTCCCTAGATAACCCATCCCAGTGCTTCACCACCCTCCTAGTGAAATACATTTTCCTAATATCCAACCGAGACTTTGTAGCCAATAAGGCCTGTTTGCTAGCTTGCTATATTGCATAATGTGTTTTATTTCTTGGTTTGATTCATATTATTTTATCATATTCTATTATTAGTGAATCACAGTATTTTCTTGGGTTTTGTTTATGTTGAATCCCGGTTTATGGTATTCATAAGAGTTATTCATGGTTATTCATAATAGTTGGATGTAACACAAATAACATACAGGCCTGTATCCTGTATGATTAGCTAGAACAAGTCAATATGAATGTTTGTAATCTTTGGCATAGCTAAATGGCCTAGCAGTTGCCCCTCTTAACTTTGGGGAACTCGATGAGGAACCGAACAAAGAACTGAATCTCTTTACCTTAGGTCTGGAGCAGACTGTAACCGCAGGGCACATCACAGAACATGGACATCATGAGTAAGGCCAAGGGTAACAGTTTCGGGGATCGAGCCATTGATCACTATCTATTGAGCCCAATGATCTAGCCAGGCTTCTATCCACCCTATAGTCCATTCATCCAGCCCATACTTCTTTAACTTGTTGCGGGGGGACCATATCAAAAGCAGGGGCGGCTCTAAGGTTTTTGTCACCTCAAGCGCGGAAGTTCCACGGCACACCTGCGTGGGGTCCATGGCTGCTGCAGATTCGGCGGTGTTTCTGTGGGAGGTCCACGAGTCCTGCGGCCTTGTCGTCCCCGCCGCCAAAATGCCACCAAATCCGTGGCAGCCACGGACCTCCCGCCAAAATGCCACCAAAGACAGCCTGACTGCCGCCCTGACGATGAACGTCAGGTCACCCCCCGCGGCTTGCTGCCCCAAGCACATGCTTGGAGCGCTGGTGCCTGGGGCCAGCCCTGATCAAGAGCTTTCCTAAACTCAAGCTATATCACATCCACCGCTTTCCTCTCACCCACAGAGCCAGTTATCTCATCAGAGAACACAATCAGGTTGGTCAGGCATGACTTGCCCTTAGTGAATCCATGATAACTATTCCTGATCATCTTCCTCTCCTCAAAGTTCTACAGAATGGATTCCTTGAGGACCTGCTCCATGATTTTTCCAGGGACTGATGTGAGGCTGACTGGTGTGTAGTTCCCCAGATCATCCTCCTTCCATTTTCAAAAGATAAGCACTATATTTGCCTTTTTCCAACTGTTCAAGACCTCCCCTGACAGCCACAAGTTTTCAAAGATAATAGCCAATGGCTCTGCAATCTCATCAGCCAACTCCCTCAGCACCCTCGGATGCATTAGATCTGGACCCATGGACTTGTGCATGTCCAGCTTTTCTAAATAGTCCTTAACCTGTTCTTTCACCACTGAGGGCTGCTCACCTCCTCCCCGTACTGTGCTGCCCAGGATAGCAGTCTGGGAGTGACCTTGCCTGTGAAGACAGAGGCAAAAAAAGCATTGGAGTACTTCAGCTTTTTCCACATCCTCTGTGCCATCATCTGTCATTGTGGTCCCCCTACCCAGCAACTAAATTGCAAAATATTTCAAAAGCCCCCAATCTGTCTCCCTATTTCACAAAAACTTTTGCGTGCTTGTGGGATATCCATTTCTCTGGGATCACTGGTTTGTCACATAGGAGAAGGAACAATATTCTTGACCTAAGATTAAGCCCTTAGCTTCGATTTTAAGTGAATCAAACAGCACTTAACATAAGCTTGTCACACCAGGCCTCACATCAATCAAATAGGGTCTTATAGCAGAGCAAGCCTAACCATCCAGTCATCTGTTTTCTCTTACTTGCCCCCAGCATGTTTCAAGCTAATGCATTTCAAATCTATACGTATTAAATGCTCATAGTGTTATTACCAATGTCTGAGAGGGCCATAGGTGAACTTCTAGAATGGACCAGTAGCAGAATCATAAAGCCCTCTACAGACAGAGCCACACAGTCAGAAGCACCAAATACACCATGTTCCTTAGGAAAGACTGTTGCAAAGTGGGTGAGATTTTGCTCTGTGACCTTAGCAACCTGCTTTCAATTCCTAGCTGTTCTTGAAGCGACCTCGTGCAAGTGCTGCCTTCTCTAGGAAGAGGGGTGAATACCCTCCAAGGGAGCAGCATGAAGCCCTGGTTCGTACTAAAGGTTGTAAAGGACAACACAAGCACAGTCCGAAGGACGAGAACCCACGGCATCTGAGCTCACTGTTTAATGCACCTTCCCCAGGCTGTGGGGAGAAGCTGCTCATGTGAGATTTTGCACTCCCAAAATTGCACGACAGCCAAAGGTTTCCTCATCACCATGAGCTTGCCTGCCGCAGAGACCAAAATCACATTCCTGGCAATCAGCTGTCAAGAGTCAGCCACACAGTGATAGCTGCATCCTTGTGGCTGCTTTCTAAATGACTCTGTTGCTGGAAAGAAGGGCTGCCTGTCTGCGCTGCCAATTTGCCAACAGGGGAAGACATTATCTGGCCCTGAAGTTGGGGGGAAAAAAAACCATTGCTGTGAAGGTCTCATCTAAACCAGGTGCCTGGCAGAATGGTCTCCCGTCAGGTTTACAGAACACCAATTCATGCTGAATTCAGTGGAGCCACCTGGGCATTAAAGTCCATAACATAAACAAGAGTCCTCCACAGAGACCCAAGGCAAATGCTGTCAAAGGCAAGGCGCTGACCAAACCAGTGACTTGGGATGAGTAGGGAGAACCCGGTGTCACTCAGAACTGGGCTCTAATTGAAGCAGCCAGCCCTTTTTACCTGGTCTCTGGGCCCTGATTGGCCTATGCTTGCTCCTGGCCCTTCTAGGCATCAGAGGACCAATGCCCATTGGTTCTGTCTGCAGCTGATCATGGGAGACCTCTCTAGGCAATCCCTGGAGGTCTGAACTCACACTGCTTTTCTCTTCCTAGGGTGGGATGTACCAAGGCAGAGAGGTCTCTGGCTAGGGGCAGCAAAGACCTAGGTTACCCCATCACAGAGTCCAAGACTGGAAGAGACCATTTTGATCATCCAGTCTGATCTCCTGTATAGCATAGACCAGAGAATGTCCCCAACATAATTCCTAGAACAGAGATTTTAGAAAAAACTTACATTCTTGATTTAAAACTTGTCAGTGATGGAGACTCTATCACAGCCCTTGGTAAACTGTTCTTCTTTAAACATTGAGTTCACTAAAAAAAAAACATTTCATGTGTCACACAGAAGAGATCCCAATTGGAGAACAACCTCCCCCAGAAGGAGTAATTCTCCAGTACCTACACCAGCCAATACCCAGAGGCTGGATCACCTGGCAAGCCAGAGAGGGAAGACACAGGAAGTCTGGCTGGGCAGTCAGGTGGCAGCAAAGACCTGTACTAAGGACGAGTGATGATTCTGAGGCACTTGCTCCGTTTGCTCCTCATGCAAGTGTTTGAGTTCTGTAAGAAGGGGGTGGCTCTTGTCTCACCTGAGCCGGGGCAGGTCATCACAGGCCCTGATCCTAGATGGAGTGAGTGATGACCTGGAGGCAGGAGACGGAGTGTGAAAGAAAATTACCACTGGCTTACTTTGAACTCGACAGGAGGAGGAAATCTCTTAGTTCAAAGCAAGTGAATTGTCTGCAGAAAGCAGTTACACACACAACTCGCACTGAACTGCTAAGCGGTGACTATGCTGGTGGAATGTTAGCCCTCGGTCACTTGCTGTAGAGCCATGTTAATCGCACCGCATAGATCTGACTAGCATATAAACACCGTCCTCTTCACCACTGCCTGGCACATCATAAATACAAGAGTTTGAAGGTGACCGTTGGTCACTTGCCCAGTGGAGAGTGCTGTAAATTTCGAGAGCTGGAGAGAGGCTGCGCGGGAACAGCCCGGAGAGAGTAGGCGGCAGCTGTTTCATTTCCACATCTTACAGAACATTTTTCCATGAAGTGTAATGTTTGGAAAACGTCTAACAACCAAGTTCATTCTTTCTACAGATTATAAGGATTTAGCATTTCTGTTGTCTATATTGGGAGAGGTGGAGAGCGAGGGAGAAAAGGAGGCACAAACGTTTCAGACACTAGGACTGCTGGAGAATTTACAGAATGTGGAAAAAATGTCAGAAAAGCTAAATAAAAGAAATAAAGACAAAAGACATTTTCAAGGCAGTTGCTGGAGAAGCCAGCAGGGTCCCTGTTAAAAAGAAAGAATCACAAATCACAACCCAAGCAGTTGTTACTTGACTTTGTTTAACCTTGGACTTCACTGGAGAGTGAATGTGGACAGGAACTAATGTCAAAGGCAAATACGTTTTCCAGAAGAATAAAAGGGAATATCCCAGGAGCCCGGTCACCCCTGAGCAGGGCAAAGGAATAAAGACTTCTGAGCACGAGCAATGCCTGGACGGGCAGCCAAGCTCCTGCAGCTTCTAGAGGAAGCAGCAAAGAAAGGAAAGGACTTCCAGCAGCGCAACTGACTAGCTCCTAGAGAACAGGTGAGGAACCCGCCAGGGGCTACACACATTTATCAAAAGGGAGCCAAGCGAAGCAGTTTTGCTTCAGCAATGAGGGCCAAATATTGTGGTGCTGTAGCTGGCGAATGAGAAGTGCTGCGGAGGAAGTTTACACTGAATCTGCCTGCACTTTACCTGGCTCGAGGACAGTGCAATCAGCCATCCCACTCGAAGATGGAGACCCACCCGAAGAGCCAGGGACTCCATTTTGAGTCACGTGACCTCCAGTCAAGGGGAAGGGAAGGATGGTGACAAAAGCAGGTAAGTGAGCAGCAGTGTCAGGCACACGGCCTGTCAGTGCCATGCTCTGTCTCTAGGGTGGCCAGCCCTCCCGGATTGGCCAGAAGTCCCCTGGAATCAGCATCGATCTCCCGGTGACGAGTGAAAGCAGCCCGGGAGATCTGAATAGGATGTTTTAAGACAATATTACGTCAGGTTGGGGGTGAAAAATCTCCCCGAAAGTGTCAGTCAGAGTTGGAGCCCTCCAAATTTCAGGTGGTTTACTGTCCTCTCCTGAGAGGATGATTTGAGTGTTTAGGTCCTGCAGGGAGGCGGGAGGAGTGTCCGTCAGTGAGGACAGTGGGGGAATCAGTGGACAGGTTGGGGGCAGCCTTCCAGGCAGCGGATATATAAAAGGCCATGTCAAAGCCAGGCCATGGGGCTGAAGCTAACCTATGCTGCTGCCTGCCAACTGGATCTCCTGGACAATAGCACAGGTAAGAAGAAAAGGTATCGCCTGGGGCCTCATCACATGGACATAAGCAGAAGAAACTGGTGCTGTCCAAGATGAAAGTCAGAGACTATGAGGTATGCCGCCATTCCTGGGCCGTGTCCCAGGGCGGACCCAGCCCCCATGTCTCCTGAGGACAATCCCTACACCAGGGCAGGGGAGAGAAGGAAGAAAAGTGAGCCCAACTGCTTCCCCGCAAAACCTGCTGCAAATCAGGCCTGGCCCCCTCCTCCTGCTAAGGGGAAGGAAGGACACAGAACTGCCCCCACTCCCACAGTGGTACCATGGAAATAAAACAGAACATACCTATTGCCAGCTGGCTTCAAGGACAAACCCAGCTACAGAAACTATCTCCTGGAATATAACATTGCCGTGGTGTTGTCCATCGTGACTGATGCACATCATCCTGTTAAGTATGCCCAGGAGGTCTGGCCCACCAGGCGCACCGCTCTCAGCTCTCTGACGTGGATGTGGAGAGACGGATCTGCTGGAGACCAGAGACCCTGGGTCCTGAGGTGTCCTGGATGTGCTCGCCAGCCCAGGTCTGATGTGTTCGTCACATCAGATGGCTGCGGAGTGATGGAGGGGACCCCTGAGCACACCTCATGAGGGTCGAGCACCCCAGGAGGGAGTGGAGAACCGGGCAAGGCAGGGTAGTGATCCTGTCCAAGCTGTCCCTGGCCAGGCGATACACTGACACAAGCCACGCCTAGGAGGTCAAAGCCTGAGGCTGGCATGCTGCACCATGGAGGTACAGGCAGCCATGTGTCCGAGAAGTTTCAGACAGTGTCTTGCTGTGATGGTGGGAAATTGTCTGAGGCCTTGAATGATCCTGGCCAGGGTCTGGAACCTCACTTCCATGGCCCGACTGAGGTGCCACTGGGGGCTGGTCCCTGGATCTTGCCAAGGGAGACTGGCCTCTCCAACCTCTTTCTTCTGTGCCGGCAATTGGGACTGAAGCCAAAGGCCGGACTGACCCCGAGAGGCTCCATGACAGTGCCGAGCTTCCTTGCCAGCATCATTCTTCGGTGCCGGATCCTTCAAAGACACAGGTCCTGTCGCCCATTGGCTAATCTGCACCTGATTACACCCCACCAGTCTGCAGTTTCCCAGGCTCCAGCTCTCCACACTCCACTGGGCAGACCATCATCATAAAAAGAAGTGTGACCACGGGCCCTGAGCCATCTCCCGATGCCGCCACTGGCTCCCCAGCCAGTTCAGGAGGCAGATTTTCAAAAACATGGTCTAGTGGTTAGAGCAGTCAGAGTTCTCAGAAAAAAATCTGTAATGGCAGACAGAGCTAGTGGGTGTGGGGAGGGCAGCAGCTGGGACCTAGGCATGCGGGGCTGCAGCCAGAGCCCTGTGGCCAGTGGAGCTGGCAGCCCGAGTCCCGTGGAGCTGGCAGCCTGGATCCTGGGCACTGGACCAGTCTCCCAAGCCCCGTGGAGCGTGGGACCAGAAGCCTAAGCCCCATGGCAGACAGAGGAAGTTGGGCGGCATGAGGGGTAGAGTGGGAGGGGGAGCCGCGCTGTGCCTCGGGGGCTGTCCAGGCTAATTTGTCCCCGGCCCCACACCTCCTTGATGGCGGAAGAAAAAGTGTTTGCAAGCCAAGTCAGCCAGAACCAAGGCAACGTGGTGGTAACGACCCTCAGTTAGTCCATATCCATTCTTCAGATGCATGGAGTGAAAATTACAGATACAATGTTGGAGGCCAATTCAGTCAGGGTGGATGTGTTCCCCTCCTCATCAATTACTGGGAGTGGATCCACTCTCACTGAATTTGCCCTCCGCATTGGTTCTCCACTAGTAACGTAACTCCCTTCTCTTCATGTGCCAGTATATAGTTATGCCTATATCTATAATTTTCACTCCATGCATCTGAAGCAGTGGGCTTTTTTACCCCCAGAGGCTTTTGCCCAAATAAACCTATCAGTCTTTAAGATGTCTCCGGACTCCTCGTTGTTTTTGAGGAAAAAGAGAAATTGATTGAGATCTCCTGTGATGATATTGAACTGAAAAGTCATTGATTAACTTTTGGCTGAGTTTAAGAAATGAGTACCCCCTTCTGGCAGAGAAAAAAGCTACTATAGTTTTGTTACGATTTTCAACAACATACTTATGCGAGAAAGAATTTTCCTTGTATTCACATCTGAAAACCAAATACAGAAGCAGACTCAATGCTGAACCAGATCTGAGACTCTAGATCTTTCTCCAATAGTTCTGGACTTCCAAGAGCTATGCAGATCAAAGCAAGTGCATCCATCACGCTGAGGAGATTTAAACTTCAAAACTCCTTATGAGAAATGGAAGGGGGGGATATCTGTTGCTGTTTCTAAAATTAAATAGGCTGCTAGTGTTTTTAAAATTATTACAAAGAACAAGTTTGAGCTTTGTTGTAGTTGTGTGTTGTTTGCTGATGATCACGATGCTAGGGGGAGGAACTCTTGAGTTGGCTTCTTAAATACCTTTATGCTGGTTCACATCTGGTACTCCTTGATGAAACATGCAGGAGACTTATCCTATAACAGGTTTAATCGAAGTGCTATGAGCTACAAAAGTTAAATCTTGGAAGAGTGTTGCCATTTTCATAATGTAATAAAATTAACAATGTAATGATAAATAATGTAATAATAAATAGTGTGTAATAAGGTGTCATAAAAAAAACAAATTATTTCCAAGATCACTGATTTTATAATTTATGTTCAGGTAAGGGAAAAAATCTCTGGAAATATTCATTTTTAGGAGGGGGTTTGTGAGATTTGATATTTTCATAAAGGGGGTTCGCAGTTTGTTAAAGTTTAGGAACCACTGGGTTAGAGCACTGAGCTGGTCCAGACCCAAGTTCTCCTCTCTGCTCTGTGACCAGCTCACGCTGTGACCCTGACCTGGTCATTTCACTGCTCTATGTCGCACGCTCTCGCACGGGAGTTGTGAGTGTTATTCAATGTCTGGACAGTACTTTGAGACCCGTACACGAAACACATTACCGAAATGCAAGGTACTGTTCTAAATGAAACATGGTTTAGCTGGCTTCCTGGACTTTAGCTCTGCTCTGCTCCCTCTCCCTCCACTCTTCCAGCACAGACCTGCGTCTCTTCTTGTCCACACAGTCCCCCTGCCTCTGCAGCTCTTGCTGTCGACAGCAGCCTCCATGGAGTTCTCACTTTCATTACATAACTAATGCAGACATATTTTCTCCCATGCCCACAGCTCTCAGTTTCTCTCTTATACCACAAATTCATATACACAAGGATACTATCCAATTCTGGGATTCCCAGTGTATATTAAAGATATTACACAAAAAATTCTATATATGGGAAATATTTTTCCATTAGGGTTAGTACAAAGGAGACATGTTCAGCAGAGCTGAGACAGGCTGCATGTAAATGGCTGAGGAACAAAGCTTTTGAAAAGGAATGGTAAACTCAAAAATGAACAAGATGAGTCTTTACAGTACAGTCCGTATTCTGTGTAATTAGTGGCTGCAGCCCCGAGCGAGGTAGCAGAGTTAAAATCAAAGGGCTCCCAGCCTGCTCTGGGTTCATAAAGTTCTTATCTTTCTCTGTCACACCCTATTAAACACAGATCAGAAACAGGATCTGGGATTATGGAACATACTGAATTCAGGACATTAGAAGGCTCGTCTCCTATTAATAGGAACCACTTACCAATTCAGAATACCACACATCCATTTTGGCAACATATTGGCCTATAAAATCAGACAGTCCAACTTGAGGATTATCCTATTACTATAATTTTCAATACAGAACAGTGAATGCTATTGTCCCAGAATTTAACCTCTCAGTTCCTATACTCTTCTTTCCTAGGGCTGCACTGTGTCTGACTGAAAATAAACCTCCCTGAAACCAGCTGTTTTCTGTTCCCTGAACCGATCACTATTTCTGTACCATGAACCCTCTGCTTTCTATTGGACAGTCCTGAGGGTCAGAGCCGATCTCTCGGAGAACAGCCTTTTCCTGTGCACTGAAACCTCTTGCTTGGCAATCCTGCCTCGGTTTTGTTGGCCCAACCGACAGAGCTGTCATGGAAATGGCACCCTAGAAAGACTCCAGTCAGCCAGAATAGATTTTGCACAGAATTGCAAGGTAGGTTTCTAGTTAGTTGACACTCAGGTTTCTAGGAAAAATTAACAAAAACACTTGCAACAACAATCTATACAAGAGAAAACCGTGAAGAGTTGCTTCCAAACAGGTGCAGCCGATTATCTGAGGCAACTCTGTGCCTGAAAAAACGTTACTTTTTTCACAAATTTTAAGAGCACTAAAAACTTCCAGATAATGGGAAGTCCCTGAAGCTTTTAGAAAGTGTTTTCTCATACTCCATACCTGGTATGGACAGCTGCTGCTTTGCCGCTATAGGGAGTTGCGGTTTTCCATTTGTGAACGTTCAAGTGAAATCTATCATTTTTTGGAAAGAGTCTAAGTCCTGGGGTTCTCAAATATCTTTACAGGTTGAATATTTGGACAGGACTCAAGACTCCAATCAGCGCTTGGATATGTGGAAATATTTAACTCTCTAAGAAACAGTATATAAAATAAGCTGTTTCTCGGCTTGATGACTATTTCAGGATTGACTAATGACTTGTCCTTGTGCCAGACACCTCGGAGATGGCTCGAGAGGCTAATTTCTAAAACTCAAATTCGTAGCATTCTATCAAATGAAAACTCTTTCTGTATAAAAACTCTAGATCTGGGAATTTGCAAACAGTATGATCATAAAATGAACTTTTGGACACTGGTTGCACAAGTACCTGTATTAAATTCATTATTATTTATATTATTCTAGTGCCTGGGAGCTCTAGCCACAGACTAAAACCACACTATGCTAGGCACTGTACAAACACAGAACAAAAGGATGCTCCCTGCCCCAAAGATCTTACAATCTAAGTGTGAGACAAGAGACAACGGACGGCAACAAACAGATCATAAGATTAGGGTTGGAAGGGACCTCAGGAGGTATCTAGTCCAAACACCCTACTCAAAGCAGTACCAACCCCAACTAAATCATCCCAGCCAAGGCTTTGTCAAATCGGGTCTTAAAAATTCTACCACCTCCCTAGGGAACCCATTCCAGTGCTTCACCACCCTCCTAGGGAAATAGTGTTTCCACATATCAAACCTAGACCTCCCGCACTGCAATTTGATATCATTACTCCTTGTTCTGTCATCTGCCACCACTGAGAACAGCCGAGCTCCATCCTTTTTGGAATCCCCCTTCAGGTAATTGAAGTTTGCTATCAAATCCTGTCTCACTCTTCTCTTCTGCAGACTAAACAAGCCCAATTCCCTCAGCCTCTCCTTGTAAGTCACGTGTCCCAGCCCCCTAATCATCTTCATTGCCCTCTGCAGGACTCTCTCCAATTTGTCCACATCCTTTCTGTAGCAGGGGGGACCAAAACTGGATGCAATACACCAGATGTGGCCTCATAGTGCTGAATCGAGGGGAATAATCATTTCCCTTGATCAGCTGGCAATGCTCCTACTAATACAGCCCAATATGCCATTGGCCTTCTTGGCAACAAGGGCAACTGTTGACTCGTATCCAGCTTCTGGTCCACTGTAAAGATGGGGAAGCACGAGGAGACAGCATGCTAGGCTGTGGTCTCTGCACACGAGCAGCCTAACTGCTGTCAGGATTTGTGTAGGCAATGCAGCAGAGAAGTGTTTTGAGGAGGGATTTAATAAGGCAGCTTGTGGTAGTATGTGTGGAGCACCCCACAGAGGTGCCTGTTTGAAAATGGGCACAATAGAGGCTGCCATCTGAGCCCACGAGATACAGGCATCAACAGGTCAGTTGTGAATGAGAGATGATATAGGGTGGAGATGGACTATGAAGGGCCTTGAAAGTGAAGACCAGCAGTTTCGTTGACTGTAAAGAGAAGGGGAAGCGAATGGAGGGATGCCAAGAGAGGGGTGACAAGGTCAAAATGACAGGCTAGGAGAATGATCTTTGCAGCAGCATTCTGAATGAATCTGAGCAGGGCAAGGCTGCGCTTGTCAAGGCCAGAGAGAAGGGTATTGAAGTAATGGAGCCATGGATGAGAGTTTTAGCTGTGGGGGTGGATGGAAAAGGCCGCATCTTAGAGACGTTCTGCAGAAAGAATCAGCATGATTTAGACAAACCCTGGGTGTGAGGACACACAAAGAGATCTGAATCAAAGAGGATACCCAGATTACGTGCCTGGATGACAGGCAGGATGGCAGTGTTACTCTGGCTTTGTTCCAAACCTGCTCTTGACTCTCAAGTCCAGCTCCAACCTTTGGCTCCAGTTCTTGGCCTGGCTGCCACCACACTCACCACTAGGCACAACTACCACTGCACCACTAGACCAGATGCTCCATGTCTCAGTGTCTGACAGCTGCCAGAGGATGTTGCAAAGGCCAAAAGTACAACTGGGTTAAAGAGAGATTTAGATAAGTTCACGGAGAACGAGTCCATCAGTGACAATAGACCAAGATGGTCAGAGACGCAACCCCATGCTCCACCTGTCCCTAAACCTCCCAATGACAGAAGCTGGGACTGGATAACAGGGGATGGATCACTTGATAATTGCCCTGTTTGGTTCATTCCTTCTGAAGCCCCTGGCACTCTCCACTGTCAGAGGACAGGAGACTGGGCTAGATGGACCTTTGGTCTGACCCAGCATTGCTGTTCTTAGGACTATTCAGTCTGACCTCCTGCATAAGACAGGCCAAAGAACCTCACCCCGCAATGCCTGCACCAAGCCCATGGCTTCTGTTTAGCTTGAGCGTACCTTTTAGAAAGATACCGGGTCTTGACTTAAAGTCTGCCAATGATCAAGGGACACAGTAAATTTGCCATAAGTTGTTCCAATGGTTAATTACCCCCTCTGTTATAATTTGCATCTTATTCTTAGTCAGAACTTGTCTAGCATCCAATGAGCTATTAGATCTCATTCTGCCTTTTTCTGTTAGACCAAAGGGCTGTCTACTATGAGAAGTCTCGTTTCCGTATAGGTACTTTTAGGCTGTGATCAAGTCACCTCTTAACCTTCTCTTGGCCAAATTAGATCAAGCTTCTTAAGACTGTTATTCTGAGGCATCTTTTCCAGATCTCAGATCATTGTTATAGCTACTTTCTGAATCCTTTCAATTTGTCAACACTCTTTTTGCAGTATGGACACCAGAACTGGACAGAGTCTTCAGTAATGGTCTTGCTGATGCTTCAGACTTCAGAGGTAATATTACCTCCCTCTTTATATTGCCAAGAATGACATTCACCCTCACAGTTTCAGGAGCACACTGGGATGTTCAGCTGGTTATCTCCCCTGACCACCCTTTTCAGAGTCACTGCTTTTGGGATACAATCCCTCATCCTATAAGTGTAACCTACATTCTTTGCTCCTAGGTGTATGACCTTGCATTCTGCAGTATTAAAATGCATGTTGTTCAAGCAGCCCACCTTCCCAAGTGATTAACTGCCAATGGTGCACTCCGAGCGATACAGGAGTCTGCCCCGAGGAGACAAACTGCAGATTCTTTGCTCAGTGGCAATAGTGTGAACCCAAAAGATTCCCTGTGAGCTGGCATTAGAGTAACTGAAGAATCTGGCCCGGACAGGACAAGATGTACTGGGAGACCAGCAGGGACGTCAGTTTGCGACACTATGCTGTTTAAATCTCCATCATTTCTCTCACAGCTGTACCGGGCTGGCAGGGAGAGGCACTAGGTGAGGGGGTCAGTGTTGTTCGTCACAGAGAGGAGGTGAGTCTCTGGGACTTTTAGAATGAGAAGAGGTGGAGGCCAGGAGTACAAGGCCTGGGAGGAGGAAGAGGAAGAGGGAGCAGTGAGGCTGGCCTCGTTAGCACAGTGAAGAGAGGGGAAGGGGGAATACAGTAGGAAATGAAATCCAAGGTTTATGCTGGGACAGAACTGTGTAGGGCTGGAGCATGTAGACAAGGAATTTAAACCGGATAGTGAAGGAAACCAGGGAGGGAACAGAACAGGGACTGATAAAGTCGAGAACGAGGACGACTTACTGGATGAGGAAGATCATTTCAGCAGATTCAGTTCTGATGAACTGGAGGGGAAAGATGTGAGAAAGGAGGCAGCCAGAGAAGAGACGGTTGCAGCAGTCAAGGCAGGACGTGACTAGACCACAGACAAGTGTTTGGGTTGCCAGAACAGAAAGGAAGAGACTGAATTCCTGGATGATGTGGAGGAGTAAGGGGCAGACATAGCAATTGCTTGGATGTTTGGGGGAGTGGCGCTGGCAGAGTCAAGGGTAACTCTATTATGAGCCTGCATGATATGGAGGACGGGGTGTTGCCCGCAGTGGAGAGAGGCAGAAGTGGCATAGCTTGGGAGACAAAATAAGGACTTCAGTTTTGGCCATGTTGAGTTGGTGGCAGCTCATCCAGGCAGTTGTGTCAGAGACAACTGTGTGCAGCTGTGCAAGCCTGGAGCTTAGAGTGCAGAAACAGATCTGTAGTGAGTCACCAGTCCGGAGTAGGGAGGGCTGAATCCATGCCAACACAGAGTCGCTCAAGGATAAGGTGGGGAGAAAGGAGAGGCCTGAGTACAGAATGCTACGGGACTCCTATAAAGAGGAAAAAAGGAGAAATTAAAAGACTGGCCAGAAAGCTAGGAGAACTGAGAGCACAAAGGCCATGAAAGCCAATGGAAGGGGAGATGCTAAGGAGGAGAATGATGCTTTGTCCTGGACATTGACGCAGTAAGCACAGAATTATCAGACACAGAGATGAACACAATATGTTGGGGAAGAGTCAACAGAGCTTTTTGCAAGGGAAATCATACTTCACCAATCTATTAGAATGCTTTGAGGGAGTCAACAAACGTGGCCAAGGGTGAGCCAATGGATATAGCGTACGTGGAACTTTGAGAAGGTCTTTGACAAGGTCCCTCACCGAAAGCCCTCAAGCAAAGTAGACAGTCATGGGATATGAGGGAAGGTCCTCTCATGGATCAGTAACTGGTTCAAAGATAGGAAACAAAAGGTAGGAAAACATGATCAATTTTCACTGTGCAGAGAGATAAATAACAGGGTCCCCCAACATGGAAAAAGGGGTAAAACAGTGAAGTGGCAACATTTGCAAATGATACAAAACTACTCAAGATAATGCAGCCCAAAGCAGACTGTGAAGAGTTACAAAGGGATCTCACAAAACTGAGTGACCGGGAAACAAAACGACAGGTAAATGTTGATAAGTGCAGAGTAATGCACGTTGGAAAATATAATCCCAAGTATACATGCAAAATGATCGGGTCTTAATTAGCTGTTACCTCTCAGAAAGATCTTGACATTACTGTGGATAGTTCTCCAAAAATATATGCTCAGTGTGCAGAGGCAGACAAAAAGGTGAACAGAGGGTTGGGAATCATTAGGAAAGAGATAGATAAGTCAGAAAATGTCATAATGCCACTATATAAATCCATGGTTCTGGTCACCCCATCTCAAAAGATATTAGAATTGGAAAAAGTACAGAGAAGGGCAACAAAAATTATCAGGGTACGGAACAGCTTCCATAGGAGGAGAGATTAAAATGACTGGGACAGTTCAGCCTCGATAAGAGACGACTAAGGGGGGATATGATAGAGGCTGGGCAGAGAGTTGTATGGGCCCGTGGTGGAGGGGGTCCTGCAAATTCAGGGACCAGGAGGCCCAGCTCACCAATGTTTGGGGCCGGATTTCTCCCCTGGCCCCACCTGCTGCCCCTGTGCGCCTCCCCTGAGCATCCCTGCCTTCTTGGGCAGTGGGTGGCTTCCCCCTGCAGCTCCGCACAGCGCTCCCTCCCCAGCCACCGCTGGCTACAAGGGACCGGTGCCGGGGGCAGGCTGAGGCAGCTGCGGTGCCTGTGGAGGGAGTAGGGGAGGAGGTGCATGGCAGCCCCAAGCCCCCTGCCCCATCCCCAGCAGGTGACTCCAAGGGGGCGAGGGGCTTATCTTGGCTGGACCTCCTGAGCAGTAGCATGGGGGGGGGGGTTGGGTGAGTGTTGTGCCGGGGGAGGGGAGGGAGAGGCTTCTCCTCCCCCAGAGCTTGCTGCTGCTGGCGGGGAGAGGGTTAGGGGGAGTTCTCCTCCTTGGCCCCCCAGCGCAGTCCCAGGGCAGCCTGCCTGCTACGCCCCAAACTCTCTCCCAGAGCCTCAGGCAGGTCGGGGAGAGGGGCTAGACTTGGACCTGTTCTGGGCACCACCAAAAATTATGCAAACCTGCCGCCCCTGGCTAGAGGTCTGTAAAATCATGAACGGTGTGGAGAAAGTAAGGGGTATTTACCTCTTCATCTAACACAAAACTAGGAGTCATGCAATGAAATGAATAGGCAGGAGGGTTAGAACAAACATAAGGAAGTTATTCTTCAGACAACACACAGTCAACCTGGATCACTCAAGACATTTCCCTGGTCCGTTCCTTTTCTCTGAAGCACCTGGTACCAGCCACTGTCAGAAGACAAGATATTGGGCTAGATGGGCCATTGGTCTGACCCAGTATTGCTCTTCTTCTGACTCCTAACATCCTCCATGCTGTCTCACAGATCACTGGACTTAACAGATGACCTATGACTAATGAAACATTTGGGAAGTAGGTTAGTGCATCACTGCCGGGAATCAATTAGGGCAGAGATAATTTTGCACATCCAAGTGATAGGGGAGAAGCATCCTTTCCTTCCATCACTGCATTCACCCAGCATGAGGGGGCTCACAGCGAGTAAATGCTGGCTGCCTTGGCTCAGAAACAGACAGACTGTTCATGCTGGGAGGAGCTCTCCTTCACCAGTCGGATTCCAGCTGAGTCGGCCATGTTAAATGAAAACCAAATCACATCTGGGGGAAATGATTCATCTTCTCCCCCTGAGGTTTTAAGGCATTTTATCCCGTGTCTTGAGAATTGGACCTGCAACAGGGGATCTATAAAGCCAGAGCAGGTACTTTAGGAGGCCCGTTATTCCATTCCATGTGTCCAGGGAAAGCAGCGAAAGTCTGGAAAACTAATTTAAGCAGTCATTGGTCCCAGGGAGCAGCCAGCATGAGGGAAAGAGAAGGTCTAGGGCCATCCCAGACCATTGTTCCTTTAAGACAAGCTGGGGATCCATCAAGAGACCTAATGAGCATCACAGCACCTAACTGTTAGCTGCCTAGAAAATCCCAGAACGGCACTGTGATCCACAAAGCAGAGTTAGGCATGTAGGCTTCTTATATAATGTAGGGGAAGAGACAATGCCTACCAGTGCGATCCACAAAAGCCAGCGATAGGCTGAGATGGGCACCAAGGTCCAGGCGTCAGGGTAGTACCTAGCTCTGCTAGCAAATAGGAACCTGCTGCCTGGAGTCAGGTGGCTTTGGTGGCTCCAGTGTTTCTTGCAGGAATGAGTCAGATGCCTGACTTGCTCCACGCAAAATGGCTGAGGAAGTGGCTGATGCTACCACCCACCTTATAACTTCTAGCTCCCTAGGTTAGAGCACTTGCCTGGGAGGAGAAAGGATTTGAACTAGGCCTGTCAAGCAATTAAAAAAATTAACTGTGATTAATCATGCGATTAAACAATAGAATGCCATTTATTTTAAATATTTGTGGATTTTTTATACATTTTCAAATATATTAATTTCAATTACAACACAGAACACAAAGTGTACAGTGCTCACTTTATATTTATTTTTTATTACAAATATTTGCATTGTAAAAAATGAATAAAGGTATTCTTCAATTCACCTAATACAAGCACTGTGGTGCAATGTCTTTATCATGAAAGTTGAACTTACAAATATAGAATTATGTACAAAAAAACCTCATTCAAAAATAAAACAGTGTAAAACTTTAGAGAGCTACAAGTCTACTCAGTCCTACTTCTTGGTCAGCCAATTGCTCAGGCAAAACAAGTTTGGTTACAATTTTCAGGAGATAATGTGGCCTGCTTGTTGTCTACAATGTCACCTGAAAATGAGAACAGGCATTTGCATGGCACTGTTGTAGCTGGTGTTATAGCTGGCAAGATATTTACATGCCAGATGCACTAAAGATTCAAATGGCCCTTTGTGCTTCAACCACCATTCCAGGGGACATGCATCCATGCTGCTGACGGGTTCTGCTTTACAACGATCCAAAACAGCGCAGACTGACGGATGTTCATTTTCATCATCTGAGTCAGACGCCACCAGCAGAAGGTTGATTTTCTTTTTTGGTAGTTCGGGTTCTGCAGTTTCCGCATCAGAGTGTTGCACTTTTAAGACTTCTGAAAGCACGCTCCACACCTCGACCCTCTCCGTTTTTGGACGGCACTTCAGATTTTTAAACCTTGGGTTGAGTGCTATAGCTATTTTTAGAAATCTGACATTGGTACCTTCTTTGCATTTTGTCAAATCCGCTGTGAAAGTGTTCTTAAAACAAACACGTGCTGGGCCATCATCCGAAACGGCTATAACATGAAATATATGCAGAATGTAGGTAAAACAGAGCAGGAGACATACAATTCTTCCCCCAAGGACTACAGTCACAAATTTAAATGATGCATTATTTTTTAAAGATCATCATTAGCATGGAAGCATGTCCTCTGGAATGGTGGCCAAAGCATGAAGGACACACGAATGTTTAGCATATGTGGCATGTAAATGCCTTCCAAAGCCAGATACAACAATGCCATGTGAACACCTGTTCTCACTTTCATGTAACATTGTAAATAAGAAGCAGGCAGCAGTATCTCCCATCAATGTAAACAAACTTGGTTGTCTTACAAATTGGCGGAATAAGAAGTAGTACTGAGTGGACTTGTGGACTCTAAAGTTTTACACTGTTTTGGTTTTGAGTGCAGTTATGTAACCACAAAAAATTTGCATTTGTACGTTACACTTTCACTGATAAAGAGATTTCACTTCAGTACTTATATGAGGTGAATTGAAAAATACAATTTCTTTTATCATTTTTACAGTGCCTATATTTGTAATACAAAATAATAATATAAAGTGAACACTGCATTTTGTGGTGTAATTGAAATCAATACTGCAAATGTAGAAAAATATCCAGAATATTTAATACATTTCAATTGGTATTCTATTTCATGTGTGATTAATCACAATTCATTTTTTTGAGTTAACTGCAATTAACTGACAGCCCTAATTTGAAGAGTCTTCTTCTCTACTAAAGGGTGAGTTTCTGAGTCTCCCGCACCCCAGGTGACTGCTTTAACCACTGAGCTATGGGGTTCCCTCACGGCCACGTTGAAGCTGCTCCACTGTGGCTACATAACAAAAGTGTCATTGGCTCTGGACTCTGGGAGCTGGACCCAAGGTCTCCCCCATCCTACATCATGCCCAAACCGGTGGGCTGCAGAGGCATTTCTACTCTCTTTGGCCGAATGGAACAGCTATTGGGAGACAAAGCAACTGAGCGTCTGCCTAGACAGTGGTCAGGGCACCCACTGGGGAGTCACAGACCACAAAGCCCGTCCCCCTGCTCCACTCTTTCATTAGGCAGACACAATAAAACAGCTGCTGTGGGAGACTCTGTGGGAGCCCCACTCCAGATGAGCTCATAGCCCAATGGTTACAGCTCTTGCCTTGGGGAGAGGAGACCCCTGCTCAAAGCCTTTCCCACCCTCTGCAGGGAGGAGGGAATTGAATCTGCCCACATCCCAGACAAGTGACCTGGGCACAGCCAGCAGCTCTCATTCTTCTTCTGGCCTTGGAATCATTCAGAATCCAGAAGGGACCATTGTGATCATCTCTGACCTCCTGTCTAACACAGACCAGAGAACGGCCCCGCAAGAATTCCTAGAGCAGAGCTTTTAGGAACACATCCCCTCTTGATTTAAACATGGTCAGCAATGGAAAATCCACCACAACCGTCGGTAAATTGTTCCAGTTGTTAATTAGTCTCACCATTCAAATGTACACCTTATTTCAGTCGGAATTTGTCTAGCTTCAGCTTCCAGTCCTTGGATCCTGTTGCCATTGGGGCTGAGCCATTCAGACGGAGGAACCTCCAGAGCAGCCCAGCCTGAACTTTCTCTTATTGTTAATTTCCTCGTTAAAAAAGGCTAAACCTCAGGAGAGGGGTGAGGTTCTAACCCTAGAGAATGTGAGAAAAGCGCCTGTTCACAGAGCCCCATCCAGCCTTATTTGCCCTGACAGTACTTTAATATAATCAGTACATATAAAAATATCCACCTAGCCCCACACAACAAACTCATCTAGTGATTAAAATTAAAACTATGCCACAGCTCTGCCCACAGCCTGAGCAGACAGATGACCTGAAGGGTGTGCTGCAAAGCTACAAAGTTCAGTATCCTTGGGAGCAAGGATGGACGGGAGTGAATCCCAAAACCAAGGGGTCCTTGACTTGCTGGCAGCTTCCTCTCAATCTGATCTCTGCAGTTGACATTTCTGGTAATGAGATGCCCAGAACTATACAAGACAGTGCGAGTGTGACCTCGCCATGGCCCTTTCCCTGACGCCAGCTGTAAGACCTCTGCAGACACAGCCTAAAAATCACACTGATTTTTGGTTGCCATAATGCATTGCAAGTACATACCCCTATTTGATGCCATCTATCAGCCCTCAGGACCGCCATTGTTTTCCAAGTATCTGACCGGCATGCCCTTAAATATATCTGTGTGAACCCACAGCCCCTTCCAAGAAAAGGATGGGCCATATAGAATCAGTAATGGGAGATTAAAGAGTTTCCTATCCAGACAGAAGAACCCTCTGCAGATGGTATGACTGCTCCTTTGTCAGGAGAAGGCATCTACCCAGCCTATCGGATTCTTTGCCATTTTTGCATATCAGCATTTTTAAAAGTGACCCCAGAGCTGAATACATTTCCTCCACCCAGAGATTCTAGTCAGAGCACTCGTCTCTATCTCTCTGTCTATTGCACACGTGCATAAATAGTCACATCGTCAGAGGAGACAAGTGAAGACTGAATCTTATGGGTAAAAACCAGATGTTTCCCAACCTTCCTTAACAAAATTATACTTTATATATGGCTCTTCAATGGATTTATAGCCAATGAAGGGATGTTACTATATTAACTCATGGAGGGGGTGGATGATAAAAACTGGAAAGGAGAAGCTATCCAGAGGGCTGCAATTGGAGAAGCATGACGAATGGGCAGCACTGTTTCAGAGGGTTCCAACAGAAAGGCAGATTGCTTAGCTGGGAGTGATTGTCCGCAGCTGGAGCATCGCACAAAGACCATCTGGTATTCCTTAAACGTGCTTTCCCCAGGTGATCTGATTCTTGGAATGCCCCAGCAGAGAGAAGAAATAGAGGAACTGTGAGACTCGGCCTTTTTTCCAGCATTCCCCTAATTAGTTAATGGAATCTTGTTTGAATCAGTTTCAGTTTCTCCTCCGAATTCGCTGCTCTTGCTACCTTTTCAACAGAGAACTGTCGACTCAATTCCTAATGGTTTTTGTTTGTTCTAAGCAATTCAGTAATGGTGCCTCTCAGCAAAAACAACGAGGAGTCCTTGTGGCTCCTTAGAGACTAACAATTTGATTTGGGCATCAGCTTTTGTGGGCTAGAACCTTTACTGATACCGACTAACACGGCTACCACTCTGAACCTGTGCCTCTTAGCAGAGTGGCCCAACAGTGCTGACTGGTCAAAAATGTCCCAAAATTCAAAGTCAACTTCCCTTTGATTGTCATTCCACTTCAGTCTTTCCCAGGCCACTTTCAGCCACAGCCTCGCGTATATTTCCTCAGAGATTCTATTCTCAGCCCCAACTAGTTTGTCACAATGCAGACAAGTCTATAACCACCTGGTTATTATGACTGAGATCCAGTGTGAAACTGGCATGTAAGATCTGAGAGCTTCTGAAAGAGCAGAGAGTGTGGAATACATGCGAGTCTTTGATCAGGAATCTAATTTCCAGGATTATTATCCTTTCTTGGATGAAGTTCTTTTGAGCTCTCTGGGCTAATTGCTCCAGACACACAACTGGTCTTGTGCTGGAAACAGAGAACATTGCCATGTCACTAGCGCAAGGACAGTCATTGTGGTTCAGAGCTCACCAATCAGATTGTTCCTCTGACTAACTTAGTAGGATCAGAATCATGCCAATGAAGAGAGGACCAACCGAAAGCTGCAAATAATAAATGAACAGATGGAAAAATGGTTTAGAGTCAGTAGAAGGAGAACAAATCTTTGGAACCAAACTGCGTTCCCACCAGCAGGCAGTGCCCCCACAGAGCAGCAGAGCTTAGAAGGAAGCTCCATCATCCAGACTGAAAGATGATCCAGATCACTCCTGCCAAACCAAACTCACCAACTGTTGCTTCTTCCCTTTCTTGTCTGTTTTTTACTATGCAACAAGCTCAGCCATAAAACATGGCTGTCATCAGACATGTATCCCTCAGGCCACAGATGAGGGAATGAGCCCCACATTCACAGACTCATTGGGCTCCCAGGAGGTTTCAAGCAGCAAATGAAAACTGTTCTTGCTATTTTTCCATAGTGATGTTGGTTTCTACCACTTTAGAACATGCTGGCATATGGGTTTGGAACAACTGTCGCCATTCTTGGAGCAAGTAACAGCTACTAAAGACTTGTGTGTTCTGGAAGTGAGTGCAACACTCAAACCAGCAGCAGGCATTCACACCTCTCAATCCCAAAAGAAAAGTCAAATCAGAAAGTCCAGCATAGGCATCTTTGGCCCTGGCCTCAGCACAGAGCTAACTCTGCAAACATCACTGAGATCGATGCACTCAGCTTTCCATAAACTCTCCCAAAATGGAACAGCTCCAAACGGCATCACCTCCTGCAGAAGTCCTTGCCCTTGCATGGTAGGTGCATTCCATACTCCAGGACTCTTACATAGAAACTTACTAAAAAGATAACATTTTATTCTGGCTGCCACTAAAAACAATGATCCATCCTCTGCATAAGACATGAAAGCAGTGCTTCATTTGTAATGAAAGAGGTGCCAGGGCTCCAGCAATTAAGTACTGGGGCTCATAACTGATGAGCAAGTTCAAAGATGTCAGGGCTCTGACCGGCCAGGCCCAGAGGGGCCGGGGCTCTGAACTGCAGGGCCCGGAGGTGTTGGGGATTGGCCCTGGCAAGCCCTGACACAAATTAAGCACCACATAAAAGCAAAGGGATGCAGCCAAGAGCTGTGAAACACACCTGCACCCTCAGTGTTATGAATGCACCTCAGTCCTGACCTGCAACAGGCTCTGCTCTTCTAGACTTCTCCTGCTCAGAGATAACTAAGGAATATTCTACATCTAGGCAGCAAATTTATTTATATTCACTACCTGCACACAATATTAATAGCACAAGAACTAAAAACATTTCCTTTAAATGCTAATGTCAGTGAGTTAATGTGTTTGGCCCAGGAGGCTGTCTCCTCTGAACTATATTTGCTGTACAGGTGATGGTGAATTTACTCTATACCAGGGGTCGGCAGCCTTTCAGAAGTGGGGTGCCGAGTCTTCATTTATTCACTCTAATTTAAGGTTTTGCGTGCCAGTAATACATGTTAACATTCTTAGAAGGTCTCTTTCCATAAGTCTATAATATAGAACTAAACTGTTGTTGTATGTAAAGTAAATAAGGTTTTTAAAATATTTAAGCAGCTTCATTTAAAATTAAATTAAAATGCAGAGCCCCCAAGACCGGTGGCCAGGACCCGGGCAGTGTGAGTGCCACTGAAAATCAGCTTGTGTGCCGCCTTCGGCACCCGTGCCATAGGTTGCAAGTATCAAAGTGTTACTGGTATGGGAGAGATTATTAACTAGCTGCATGCAAGAGGTTTGTGCATTCACCTGAAAAGGCTCACCCCCTCCATATGATTAAAGGAATCCTTTGGAATGGCCCAACCTACTAGGTAGGCCCCTGCGTGCAACTCTTGAGAAATGTAATGGTGGTGTGGACCATGGCACGGGGCAAGGCACGAAGCTCCTCAGCTCCTGTCAAGCGCGGCATGAGTTCATGGGACTGTACAGCGATCATTTAAAATATGTAACAAATGATAACGGAGTCAGGAGAATGTCACCACATGCAGCACATGAACCATCGCTCCGGACAGCATGGCAATGGCCCCTTGATGTTAGGCATGTTCTAGCTCAGACCCCTTCTCCCCAGTTGAGCCAGGGGAGGGCGGAGTTGCCTCTGTTGCCAGGAGGAATTGTTTGGAGATTCCCTGACACAAGCAGTAAATCACCCGTAGAGCTTCTCACAATTTTAGATGATAACTTTATGTGACAGAGGCTAGTTGCAGCACCCTGGTCACTGAAGTTGCTGCAGCACCAAAAAGGCTGCAGGCTTAATTGGAGCCAATCAACATATTTCTAGTGGGCAAAATGTTCTGGTCTGTGACATAGAGGAGCTGATTTATACGAACATAAGAATGGCCGTACTGAGTCAGACCAAAGGTCTGGTCTGTGATGTACAGGAGCTGATCTATAACATAAGAACATAAGGACAGGTTTCAGAGTAGCAGTCGTGTTAATCTATATCCGTAAAAAGAACAGGAGTACTTGTGGCACCTTAGAGACTAACAAATGTATTTCAGCATAAGCTTTCGTAGGTTACAGCCCGCTTCATCGGATGCATAGAATGGAACACACAATAGGTAAGATATATATACACACAGAGAGAAAATATGTAAAGGTGGAAGTTGCCATGCCCATTCTAAAAGGCTATTTAATTTAGATGGGCTGTTATCAGCAGGAGAAAAAAACCTTTTGTAGTGAAAATCAAGATGGTCAATATCAGATAGTTGACAAGAAGGTGTGAGGATACTTAACATAGATTCAATTAGTGAAATGACCCAGTCATTCCAGTCTCTGTTAAACCCTAATTTGATAGTGTCCAATTTGCAAATTAATTCCAGTTCAGCAGCTTCTCGTTGGAGTCTGTTTTTGAAGTTTTTCTGTTTTAAAATTGTCACCTTCAGATCTGCTAGAGAGTGACCAGGGAGATGGAATCAGATAGCCTGGAGCACAATGTCTCTAACTTCTTGGTCTGAGGCTTAAACCACTTGCAAACCTTGCAGCGCTCACTGAGATGGGTTCCCCCAAACAGCGTAAACAGTCTGTGTGCAGATCACTCACTGGCATAGGTCGCCTACAAGTGTCGCACAACGGAAAACCTGGGGCGCAGGGCATGCCCCGGCCTGGGCGCGCTAGCTAAACTAATCAACTAACTAACTACAGGTCCCACACACTGAACAAGCAAGCAATTCTGGGGACGAGCTACAGCAAAGCTGGAGCAGAGCAGTTCTGAAGCACCTTCACTGGCAGCAAGAAGGAACTGAGGATAGGGGAGCACACAGCTTCAGAGGCCACTTGGGGCACTCCCCTACAGGTATTGCTAGGGGAAAAACATCCGGCACTGGTGCATGTGGCGAGCATGCACACCTAATGGGGAATACATGTGAGCAATCACTCAAAGAACGGCTATAGATGAAAGATGTATTTTATGTGATGCCCACAAGAAGCTAGTGGTCAATATTAATCACCATATTTTTTAAGTCCTAGCCTTCCCCATCTTCTCCCTGTGTGTCTCAGTGTGTCCAGTTTGCTCTCTCTCTCTAATTTAGTTTCTAGACAATCCTATCAGCACACCATCAGCAGCAAACACACACACACCCCACTCATCTGTACATAACATTTCTGCCCATAACCCTCCAAAGCAGGTTCTTCTTTTTCCAGAATGTGGCTGCCACACATCTGGCTGTCATTAATAAGCTTGTATACAGGTCATGTCCTTTCAAGTCATAAATTCCTAGTAGTGGCAGCCCGAACAGTAGCGCCACACGGTCCATCAGTTCCACTGACCTGTCACCTTCAAGGTGAGCAGAGAAGTTTTCATTTCATTTTTTAAAGGAACCAATTAGTGAACACAGCATGAAGATTCCAAACAGGCAGCAGATTCCCCCCTCTGGGAGCATGACACGGACTCAAAGCAAATCCATCGACTCTCCTATTGCCCAGCTACGGCTGAAGCGCCAGGCTCTCCTTTGTTCCTAGGAGAGGAGCATGAAGTGGTGGAGGGAGGTGCTAACCTCTTCCTTCCTGAGGAAGTGCCAGACAAGGAATCCCAGCCTCCTAGTCCCCAAGACAGGCACATACCTTTCACAAGAAACCCCCCACTACCACCAGTACAATCGGCAAAGAACATTCCCTCTCCTGAGATGCAAGCTCAGCCCTGGAAGGGCACAGGATAGGGAAGGCCATGTCCTGCCCTTGCCCCAGGACAGCACGTCCCGGATCCACAGGATTGGTGCTATGGCCCTACCTTCTCCTCGTTCATCTCCCTTAGGAAACCCAGGCCCCCAAGCAGAGATCTGTAGAACTTGCTTTGAAAACAGAAATCATGGGGCACTCTTCTCACTTCCCAGCAGCCCCGTCACCTCTGCCCCGTGGCCTAGAACACACTTGGCAATGGCAGGGTAGCAGTTCTGCTGCGAGCTTGCCTGGGACCAGAATGGGGATGGAGAACACAGGACAGACAGTCTCCTCGCGCCCAGTTCTGTTATTTGTTCTAGAAATGCCTCGCCAACCTCTTTCTGATTTCCTGGTCTACAGCAGACCCCAACCAGGACATCATCCCTATTTACCCTCTTTCTTCTTTACCCAGAGACTTTCAACTGGTCTGCCTCCTACCTCCGTCTGGCCCTCAGAACAGGCGTATATATTCTGGATGTATAGTACACCGCTTCCTCCCTTTTCCCCGGCTCTCCTTCCTGAACAAGCTGTAGCCCTCTATAACAATATTCCAGACAGCAGAGTTATACCAGTGTGTAAGTTAAATGACTTAACTGGCATCATAAATACTTCCAGTTCTTCCTGGTTGTTCCCCATACTCCTTCCAGTTGTGTATACACTTGGGCAGATTACTCATCCACTTCCTTCTGGTTACTGTTATGATTCTACTGGAATTTTCAGTGTCCCACCCAGACATCAGCCCTCAATTAAGGCTGTCTTTTTTCATGGGCTTTTGTCACATGACCTGTGGAGCCCTAATTTAATGCCCTCCTCACGAGATTGCTCCCCCGTTTCAGCCATGGAAATGAAAGACCTTGGGCATCTTTGAAAGGGCTTCTTCCTCTAGACACCGGAAGCTGGAACTCTGAGTGCCACCAAGGAGAGGAGCTCTTCCTCAGCAGAGCATGCAGGGTCTTTGCATACAATCCGGGAAGGTGAACAGTCTGATGAAGGGGAAATTCCGAAGGGACCTTAGGGGTGAATCTGGGATTCAGTCACAAAGACACTTCATCCTTCTGAAAAATGGTGTACAGCAGGTCTGCCAGGAGGGCCCCAACCTCCCCCACCCTTCCAGGGGAGGGAGACATCCATCATGCAGCTGTGCAGAAGGGAGCAGGAAGCCAAAGGTAAGTGGTGCTCTCACACCACAGGGAAAGCTGCTTCCACTTAGCAGACTAGCATTAAGCATTAGCATGCAGAGAGTTGAATTGAACGGAGTGGGAGCAGGCTCTTTCTCAATTGGATATCCATCCAAAAGCCAGGCTGCCAGGTTGGGAAGCTGGACTGGGGTGGTTTGTCTTGCTCTTATTCAGAGAGCGTAGGCCTGGGAACAGCTGTAGGTAGATGCATGGGCAGGATGCCAGCTGCAGAACAAGGGTGAACCAGAACTGCCTCAGTCACAAGGAAGGTCTGAGGATCACTGTGGCCCTGCCAAGCTTGATTTTCCTAAGAACATGGGGCAGGAGGGGAGAGGAGCTGAGCTGCCCACTGCACCAGGAAGGCGTCCCCTCCAGACTGGAGACCTGGCCAGCTTGGGAGCCGTACGTCAGGCACTTTGTGTTCCAAAGAGATCTCACAGTGGGATCCCCATTTGGTGAAAAGAACAGGAGTCCTTGTGGCACCTTAGAAACTAACACATTGATTTGGGCATAAGCTTTCATGGGCTAAAACTCACTTCATCAGATGCATGGAGTGGAACATACAGTAGGAAGATATATACACACACAGAGAACATGAAAAGGTGGAACTTGCCACACCAGCTCTAAGAGGCTAATTAATTAAGATGAGCTATTATCAGCAGGAGTGATAATCAGGATGGCCCATTTCAAACAGTTGACAAGAAGGTGTGAGTAACAACAGGGGAAAATTAACATGGGGAAATAGATGTCAGCGTATATAATGACCCAGCCATCCCCAGTCTTTATTCAGGCCTAATTTAATGGTATCCAGCTTGCAAATTAATTCCACTTCTGCAATTTCTCATTGAAGTTTATTTTTGAAGGTTTTTGTTGAAGAATTGCCCCTTTTAGGTCTGTTACTGAGTGGCCAGAGGGACTGAAGTGTTCTCCTACTGGTTTTTGAATGTTATGATTCCTGATGTCAGATTTGTGTCCATTTACTCTTTTGCGTAGAGACTGTCTGGTTTGGCCAGTGTACATGGCAGAGGGGCATTGCTGGCACATGATGACATATATCACATTGGCAGATGTGCAGGTGAACGAGCCCCTGATGGTGTGGCTGATGTGGTTAGGTCCTATGAAGATGTCACTTGAATAGATATGTGGACAGCGTGGGCACCGGGCTTTGTTACAAGGATAGGTTCCTGGGTTGGTGTTTCTGTTGTGTGGTTGCTGGTGAGTATTCAGGTTAGGGAGCTGTCTATGAGCGAGGAATGGCCTCTCTCCCAAGATCTGTGAGAGTGAGGGATCATCCTCCAGGACAGGTTGTAGATCTTTGATGATACGCGGAGAGGATTTAGTTGGGGTCTGAAGGTGACGGCTAGTGGCGTTCTGTTACTTTCTTTGTTGGGCCTGTCCTGTAGTAGACGACTTCTGGATACTCTTCTGGCTCTGTCAATCTGTTTTTTCACTTCAGCAGGTGGCTATTGGAGTTTTAAGAATGCTTGATACAGATCTTGTAGGTGTTTGTCTCTGTCTGAAGGACTGGAGCAAATGCGGCTGTATTTCCCTTTGGTGAAAGATTTGCTGCACTGTCAACCAGTGGCGTCCCCCCTGTAATCCCTGTGCAAGCACCTGCAGCGGCTGCTACTAGGGAGTTCATTATCTATGGAACATGAACTTCCGAAATGTGCTCTGACTCTGGATGCACCAGTTCCGGAGCTGGCCCATCTTTCTGCAGAATGGAGTGGATCTCACTTCTCCCTGCTTGTTTAGACACTAGACAGAGACCATGTCATCTGATCTGACCTGAATGTGCATGGACCAGGCAAAGGGTAAAATTATCTTTCATGCCTTGTGGACTGCACAAAGCTCAAGCAGGTTGATGTGCATCCTGGATTCCTCCAGGGACCAGGAGCCTCGGGCTGTCTGGTCATGTAGATGCACTCCCTATCCCATCGAGGGGCATCCTTGATGAGTGTTCTTGGAGGGAGGGAGAAAATGAAGGGATCACTGTGGCACCTTCATCCACAGCAGACTGTCCGTTTATGGACAGATGGCTGGCAAAATCAGATCACCCTGGAATTGAACTTATGTGGGCAGGGCACCCACTGGATATTCCATATCTAGAGGCTAGCCCATCTAACCATCCCTGCCAGAGTCCAATCTGCGTCCAATTCAATCTTGCTTGGTGACCAAGCCCCTAACACAAAGCTGTGCAAAGCAAAGAATCCCCCTCAAACAAATTAACGTGTTTGGATTCCAAAGGTAAGGAAGGTCTCTCTACAGCAGATGTCCGACCCCCGCAGCCCACTCCAAAAAGACAAAATCTATCGCAGAGAAGGGAAATATTTACACCCATTAGTCTAGCTCCAGTTAAATATTATGCTTAGCTGTCTAGAGTCTGTGTTCTCAGGCTATGGCTATGAAATCAAAGAGTAAACTTCATAACAATTATGAAGCTGCGCTGCTCAAATTCAAAGGGAGTTAAAGGCCATTAAAATACTTTTACTGCTGGTATTAAAATGAAATTACTCTGTCTTCTCCAGGACACCTGGAGCCGAAACCTTCTGAACTCTCCTATCAACACACGGAAAGGCTGAGCAGAACTGATAACCAAGGCAGGACTTCTGTGAAAGCGGGTGAGCAATGCCGGAGAGCACTTTGAAGCAGCCTGGGAAGGAGGGAGAGCCTCTTCTCTCAGGGGAAAGTACGCAAGCTGTCAGGGGAAAAGCTGACAATGTTGATTCCAACAGTTGTATGGGAACAAACAGCCAAGCAGATTAGGTTACCGAGAACGAGACATGCTGGGCTTTCAGGGACAATGTGTTCTTCAGCCACATCCACAGCTTCGTGCCATGGGCCCTAGGGGCAAAAGTCACTGCCAGTGCCCACAGCCCCTTTGCATGGGGTTCCCTGTGCACTCCCAGCTCCATTACAGCCCGTACTAGGGGGCTCAGAGCTCACTTCCAGCTCCAAAACCTCCAACTATCTGGCCTAGAGTTACGGGGCTGGGAACGAAGAGGGATGGCAACAAAGAGGGGACTGTGCTCGGGGTCTCTTTACGGCGCCTCTCCTTTTCTGGGGGAATTTTATTTTTTGCAGGGGACAGGGCATTCAGGCTGGGAATACATGAGGGGGCACAGACAGCACCAGTCTCCTCAGCTCCCTTTTCTCTCTCCCCTCCAAGCCCACCACAGCCAGGTGTCATCCTCAGTTACCCCACTGGGGCCTGTAACATCCCAACAGTTGAGTGGCCTCCTTCACCCTCCCGAATAACAGGGGTGGGAGGGGAAGGGTTCTGCAGCCCTGGCTTGATTTAATTAATTCCTTGCTCCTTCTTGATGTGTCTGTGGTTTATTCCGCTGCGGTGATAGAGAGATCACCGTGGGATTCCTCTCCTCTGCCCCCTCACTGCCTGGAGACCTGAGCCCTTCCTAAGCACTTTGAATGTGTGTCCATAACATGGCCACCCCTCCTGTCTCTCAGGTTCTACTCCCAAGCTAATGCAAACATTACCAGGAATAGAGCACTGTCTCGGCTCCCGCTGGGCCATTATCATTTTATATTTACTGGGTTCATGCAAAGTGCAGGCTCTGAGGAAAAAAAAAAAGGAGCTGCAGCTTAGATCCAAATTTAGTAATTGCTGCAGCCCCATCTGACATGGATGGTTCGCAGGGAGATCTCTACAACGCTTCACTTTCCACTGCATTCTGGGTAGCGACCTGGCCCCTGGGTACCAGACACCCTGGAGCTGCCACCTACAAGACTCTTCACAGCCCCTCCATCACATTTAGCAAATCCCATACACCCAAACACTCAACCTTGCTGGTAGAACCAGAGACACGGTCAGGCTACAGCAATCGGCACGTTGACTCAGTATGGTGTCCGAGCTGCTCCATATTGGCTCTGAATATGGGCTATTGGTAACACCAGAGTTTATCAAAGCCAAAAGAATCTGAAAAATTGAATTTACGTGTCACTACTGATGCTGCTTGTTTGCCTTTTTCTTGAGTTGTTCCCATTTAATGGAAACCGTTGTGCTGGCTTTTGGTTTTGCAAACCCTGTTTTTTGGGACACTTCCGTGTCAGTCCACTGTGACCGGACTATGTTTCTTCAGTCAAAGAGAGGAGGCACTTCTCAGACTTCTCTTTCCAGGGAGACACTCTTTGGCACAGTCCAGAGTGTCAGCTGGCTTCTGAATACCTCCCAGATAGCAGCGGACCAGCCATGGCGCCCAGGGCCAGACCTGACCTTGCAGCCTTACCTGTTAACGTGAGGTTGCTGTACGTGTTTGAGAACTGCTCCTTTAACAAAACCAAATGCATCTGAGCTGCCTTTTCTCGCTGCAGTTCCAACATAATGTCTGGGTGCTGGGCAATCTTACAGCCTTTCTGCTTATCCAGGGCAATGTCGCTGCGGACAATGTCTAGAGGGAAAGGAAAGAGAAAAAGGGAGACGGACAAACCTTAGCTTTCAGTTCCACCCAAAAGGAGCCAGATGCTTGACTCTGAACCAGCCAACACCACAATCAACAAACATTACCCGAGCATACACAATACAAGCCATGGGGCAGCTCCCCTGGGGCCCGTCCACCCCATTTCCCTTCTCAGCTCAAGCCCTAGATCATCTGCAGACCTCACTCCTTATCTCCCGCTACAATGTCAAGCCCCTCTCTCTAAGGCAGCAGCTTACCCCACCCCCTTGGAGTGGCTGGCCCCCGGCAGTTTATCACTCTAACTCACAATTATTACCTTTCCTTCCCTGGAAAGTTTTGTCTAACGTCTCCCAATGTTTATATCATGTCTCCTTGTTTCTGGTTTCTTTGCCAGCGATAACTACAGTGAGCTAAATGCCTCCCTGGTGTAAGGCCTCTGCTTCCCCATTCCACCAAAGACACCAGGGAGGGATTCAGCTCAAAGTCGCTGCTCCAGCACTATTAATCCTTACTGCAACTGTCAACCTTGGATTAAATCTGTGCGGATTACAGCCTTGGGAACAGCTCCCTTGGCACCTTCCCACCCTTGCTCCCCCCACATCAAGAATGTGGTGCTGATACTTCGTTAGCAGTTTGTTTCTCTCCATATCAGTATTGTATGGGTCATATTGGTGATCATGACATAGCCTTCCCATCACACCCCTGCACAAAACTACTTGCCTGCTGTGGACACTTGGGAGCAAAGGGGAAGGAAAAAGAAGAAACAAGCTGTAGCTTCCCCTATGTGCCTCCAGACAGGGGGAGAGAGTGAAAATGCCAATCTCTGGGTGGACCACTTGCCCGGCTGAGTTAATTCCGAATGCACTCCGATACCACAGGGTCACCCCAACTAGCTAGTTGGCCATCGCAATAAGCAAGGGAAGGGGGAGCATTCTCTGAGTGTTACAGAAGGCTGTTTTACACCCCGTCTATTTTATAATCTTATCAGATGCACTTTCCTTTCCAAAAATAACCCCCCAAGAGCTTGTGTTCTGTTCCACTTGTTGGTCTAGCAGAATGTGTCCCCTCCTCCCGCTTATTCTGCGATTCCAGCCCAGCATTACAGATTGCATATCAGAAGCACCAGGTGGTCAGAGCTAAGAGCCTCCCCTGCAAACATGCCCTTATCTTGCAGGGCTAGATACCATTGTTTGCTCAGTGCCCTAGCGTTTCCGGTAGGGTCATTACATGTAGACTCTGCCCAGGCTGCAGCCATCCCATTTTGTAATGGGCAGGACTGCAGGCCTTGGACAGGTAACCACGCAGCTTTGGGATCCATCTTATTGGCATTTGGCCCAGTTGCACCCCTGAGAGCTGCACTGATCTTCCCTGCCAACTGCAGACGAACAAGGATAGGGGATGGCTGCCTTTGTAGCCCCATTCCCCTGTGCCAGGACCCTGTGGCAGGCCACCCAGGGGGTGGCATCAGAGTGCAGGAGTGGGCTGGCTGGGGGCACACCTTGGCCCTTCAGTGCCCATCAGGAATGAAGGTGGTGGGGTGGGGTGTCCTGATAGTTTGGGGATCTCTCAGGTTTCCTGTGGCTCACTCCACAGAAGTGCAAACTTTGCCCCAGTTACACAATGTGGGGAACTTGAGAGTTTTACCCTCCCCCTCTGCTCACCTGTAGCCCCGGCCTGCAGGAGCCGATTGCTCTTCAACCCCTCTTTTGAAGAGCTAATCTAACCTGCTGCTCTTCATGTTGATGGTCTCCAGCTAGAGTTCACCTGTGAGCACTGGGCCACCACCAATATCAGGAGGTGAACCCAGCAGTGCAGAGACCCCTCTGGGGCCCCAAGACTTCTTGTCCTCTGACCATCCGATCTCCCAGGCTAACGTGAGCCCCAGCCTGCTTAGCACTTGGATGGAGGTTGACCAGGGACACTGGGGTGCTGAAGGGAGTGGTGCTGGTCATTCATGTAAGGGGCCATTTTCCCTCCAAATCAGCACTGAGTGCCCGGCAGTGGCATGGTGCTAGGAGGTGCCGTCTCTGGACAGAGCTCTAGTTCACTTTCGGTCACTGAGATGCGTCCCCACTCCCTCTCTAAGCTTCCTAGGCACAGGGAGGATGCAGAGTGCGACAACACATCAGCTCCCTCAGGGCCGGCAGGATGCCTGCACGCTTCCGGGTCCCTGGCAGCTTTTCTTGCCTGAAGGAGACACGGAGGATCTCCATTAGCACAGCGTCAGGTGCCCCTCCGGAGACCTTGTCTGCCAGGGGCAGGGATCAGTTCTGGAGATGGCGGATTGGAATTGCTCCCCCAGGACTCTTGAGCTGTGGCCCCACAGAGGAAACTCTGGAGAGCCAAGTAGCAGTCAGGTCCTGGCATAGACCCCGCTAGTGGCCAGGCAAACACCATAGGCACCTTAGCTGCCAGGCACAAAGACTCCTCCACTACCAGCCTGCACCCTGCCCTAAGGGCCCCGACCCCTGCTGTTATGACCCCCAAACTGTCTTCTGTTCCCTAACTCTTCATAGGAACCCCATGATCCCCCAGGGACCCCATCCCCTGCCTGTGACTCCCCACCCCCAACTTTCTCCTACTCCTAAACTCCCCACAGGGATCCCCACACACACACAATCTCCCAGGAACCCCACCCCGGCCTGTGACTCTCCATCCCCAACTGTCTCCTATCCCTAAATTCCTCACAGGGACCCCCACCCACTGCATGTAACCACCCCACACACTCTCCTAGTCCCTCCTCCCCCTCCCCAGCACACATAGACACACTCTGCCTGTAGCCACCATGGTCTTCCATGGACCCTCCCGCCCCACCTGTGAGCCCCACGCCCAACTGTCCCATTCCCTCTCTCTACTCAGAAACCTCCATTCCCTGCTAATATCACCCCCTTCTTGTTAACGGTTTGAAATGAGCCACCCCGATTACCACTACAGAAGTGATTTCTCATCCTGTTGATAATAGCCCAGTTTAATGGATTTGTCTTGACTCTCCCCACACTGGGTAAGGCAACTCCCATCTTTTCATGTACTGCTATATACATCATCTCCCGCCTGTATTCTTCTCTCCAGGCATCTGATGAAGTGGGGTTTGGCCCATGAAACATCACGCCCAAATCAATGTGCTAGTCTCTAAGGTGCCACAAGGATTTCTCGTGGGTTTTGCTGACACAGACTAACTTGGCTGCCACTCTGTGCCCTAACGGGAATAGCTTTCTAGAGAGGAGATACTTATTACTTCTAGGACAGCAGCACCTAAAGGCCTCCATCAGGTTTTGGACCCCTTTGTGCGAAGTGCTGTACAAATTCAAACCAGCAGTGCCCACTTCAAACTGGTTCAAATTTGAGTAGGTCAGTAACATGGGGGATTGAAGGATGAGGGAGGCTGCTCAAGGTACTAACATACTCTACATGAACCGCAGGGCAGTGGATGTTTCTGTCCCTTTTTTACGATAAAAAGGCTGCGTTGAACCTGCACAAACGTGGGGTTTTGCATTTAAACACACGTTAAAGGATCTGATTTCTATTACACCAAATGCATAAAAGTTAGCGAGATCAGTCAAAGATTAGGATTAGGGTTAGCAGCCTCCTGGGCATGAGCAGCCTTGGGGTGTGTGGGGGAGAGGGGGTTTGGTATACTCACTGTCCATTCACTGGACAGTCCCTTTGCTCCAGTTACAAAACCCAGCTTGCCCCAGTGTGGCTTGAAAGCTTGTCTCTCTCATCAGCAGAAATTGGGCCAATAAAAGATTCTCTCACCTACCCTACCTCCCTACCAAGAAAGTCATTTGAAATGCCTTAGGCTTTTTATATTCAAACAAAACCATTCCCTTTGAAGGTGGTTCTCTTTCACCAGTGCCCCTGGGCAGTCCCCAGCACTGGAACTGGCAGGCACCAACTATATTTGATTATGCAGCTCATGCGGTGCTGTGTGTCCTCTGTACAGTCGAGTCTCTCATGTAACAGCAGCACAAATGCAGTATGAAGGGAGCACACCCGTGTGGCAGGTCAGGTGAGCTGCGGCTGATTCTGGGACAAAACTATCCATAGGATTGGGGGGTCACACAAATGAAGGGGAAATCCAAAGATGGACTGTGGCCAGAGTGCCAAAGAAAGCAAGAGGGGCTCCCCACAGGCAGTATGTCTTCTCGCCCCAAGGTGGTCCTGTTCCTAGCTCGGTTCCACCAAGAGAGAGTCATGTCCCTCAGGAGAAGGTAACTCCTGCTAGTTGAGCCCAGCCGGATTCCCCACATGCCTGGTGCATTCCCTGCACTGAGGGCAACAGATGATGCAGTATCACTGCTCAGCAAATAGCCTCCCTGTTCCCTAGGCCCTGGAAGGGCCTTTGCACCCAAACACACCCTACAGAGAGTTACTTCTCAGGGAGGAATTCCAACACCCTGCAGCTACCGACGGATAGACTGTGACTACACCATGCTGGGGGGCTAATGAGATGATTGGGTCTCTCTGATTAACAATCTAAAGCAGAGAGTTACCACCCTGCACCAGGCAACAGAAAACCACACCAGACAAAACAGTGACACAGCTCCTCAGCCATTCTGCCCTACAGCCAGCCTAACAGACCACAGGATGCTGGTGGTGTGGAGCAGGCTAGAGGCTTCTACTGCACCATCCTTTCTGCAGCCTACCTAGGAGCAAAGGAGCATGGCCAGGAGGTCCCCACATCCCACCTGCTGGAATGGCTTCTTGGGGTCATTGGTCTCTGCTGTAAAACAGAACATCCTTCCGGCTCCTCTAACGTCCTTGAGGGGGCCAGACCAGCACACAAGCAGCCCTTGGACCATAAAGAAACTGAAAGAAACCCTTGTGCAAATGCTGGTTTTGAATTGTTCTATGTATTCCTTGGCTGCACCTGGTGATATGGGCCAACACATCTCTACAAGACTAAATATTCACAGATAAGTGTCTGCATTAAGCATTATCCACAAAACACCTGCTGTACACTTTCAGTCTTACAACGTGATTTTTAAAGAAAACCGTATAACGTTGTGACACTTTGTACACCGGGGCAAGAGCCAGCATTCCAGTGTTCATCCTCATAATAGGATTGTGTGGCATCCAATGTAAAGTTTGTCATGTAGGTGTCTTCGGAAGGCTCGTGATCCACTGAGCATTGCTGTTACAGTAATGTTATAGGTTATAATTTCACGCATATCATTATGAGGCTGAAAATGTGTCCTCGTGGCTTAAAACAAGCCCAAGCAAAAACTCTCCGAGAGCAGAGGGTCAGTTCACACCTCATTAGGGCATGGATGGGACAAACCCAGCCCACTCACAGGAATAAAGGACGCTGGCCTAGGCAGCAAGGACAGGATGTGTGGGACTCTCCAGTGAGTCACCCCCCTTCCCTGGGTCAGTTGGGGTCTGCGATGAGGTGATGCTCACCTGCCTCTGAAGGGCGGAGGAGGGGCAAAGCGAAGACGGAAGAAAGAACATGATAAAAGGAGAGACGTTTGCCCTGCTCTTCCTCTCTCTTCCACCCCCACCTACAGACACCACCACCAAGTGGCTGAAGTGCTGATCAAAAGAGAGAGCCTGGCTGACGGGCAACCAGCCAGCCTGCGGTGAGAAGCGTCTGAGCTTGTAAGGGCACTGAAAGGGTTAAGATCAGCTTAGAATGTGTTTTGCTTTTATTTCGTTTGACCAAATCTGACTTGTTGTGCTTTGACTTAGAATCACTAAATCTCTCTTTTCTAGTCAATACATCTGTGGGTTTCTTCTACCCGGAGCAGTGTGTTTGGTGTGAAGTGTGTCAGACTCCCCTTGGGATAACAAGCCTGGTGTATATCAATTTCTTTGTTAAATTGATGAACTCATCTAAGCTTGCAGCGTCCAGCGGGTATAACTGGGCACTGCAGGATGGTGATTCCTAGGGTCGTGTCTGGGACCGGAGATATTGGCTAGTGTCATTCGTTTGCACAATCCTAGCAGCGGCTGACCAAAAGTGCTCACTCATGTACCTGAGAGCTAGAGGCTGTGTGTGAACAGCCCGGGAGTGGGGGCTCTCACAGCTGAGCAGGGCAAGACTGGCTTCCAGAGTCAAGGATTGGAGCGACCTAGCAGATCACCGGTCCAGATAACACAGTGGAGAACATCATAAGCATATTAGTTAGAAATGAACATCCCTGTTTATGGAATGAGTAAGATAGGGCAACGGAAAGTAAAACTCCCTTCAGGGATCAAACTCGTATTTGACTGGTCACCAGAGAAACATATCAGTAAACTGCAAGTTGTAAAATATATAAACTATCTAGGTTAAAAAAAGCTCACCGCAATTAAAAATGTTTAAACAATTTCTCTAATCTATCTGTCCAGGATTTTATAAAGTGCCCGGTGACTGTACTGTCTACACACTGGTATAAAATTAGGATCACAAGCAGTTTAAGCTGAGTACAGCATGAGACAAGTGTTACGTGGGTGGATTTAGATTTTAGTTTGCGTGTGTTGTGTTCGTATTTGTTTAAATCTCTGAGCAGAGGATGAGGCTCTCCTCCATAGAAAGATGTATGTAACATGTAAAAAAGTAAATTTTTCTAAGAGAATGTTAGCATACACACTAGCACTGGCCAAATACATCCACATAAAATTCTGCTGTCTCACTCCTCAACCAGTAAATGACTAACAAACCAGGAGGTACCATTCCTTCTGGTCACAGAGCAATTTCTGCTGATATTTGTAATGAGATAGTTTCGAATTGAAAAAACTAGAGATAAGAAATAAGAGCAGCCCATCCTTAGGGTGAGTAACACCCTCTATGTACACAGCGCCCTCCCCACCCCCATTAGACAGATGGTGGGTGCTGACATGACAAAAACAAGTGAAACACAATTTGCTAATGAATGAAATTGCTCAGGACATTTCAAATAGAACATCGAACCACGTCGTATGAAGGAGGGGTCATTCCTGCACTGGCCCTAGCACGTGGTCGACCTAATGGGTCTTTCCCATCTCCAACTTCTATAGCCCACATCACCCTGGAGGAACCATGGGGAGACTTTTCACACTCTGCTCTCTCCTACCCACACCGAAAAGCAGCGTCTGCAGCACTGTCCCCTCTCTCCCCAGGCCGCGGGGCACGTCGACCAGGGCAGCCCTGCTTGCTGGGAACAAAGAAAATCAGAATCTCTGCAAGGGGAGCAATCGCTTTTTCAAACGTAACTGAGCGCGGCTTGATGTTCCTAGCAACTGGAGCCCCTGTTTATCTCCAGAAGACCGGAGGCAGCCTGGGATTGCTGACTCGGGGGACAGAAGACATGGAACAGCCTCCACTTTCCATTACCCGTTTCTGTTCCCTCAGCCACCTCACACCTGTCCAGTCCCCTGCACCTGCTCCACTATTGGCCCACACCCTCAGCAGTCACCCCTCTTAGCATGCCCCCTCCTGTCCCAGCCTCCTTCCCTCCTTCCCCTGAGCCTGTCCCATGCCCTTTCCTGCCTGCCCTTGCCCCGCCTCACCAGTCTGACCCTGCCTGCCACCAGCCCCTGGAGAGAGACAGCCAGCAGCTCCCTCCTCCCTGGGCCCAGCCCAGCAAGCATTAAGACGAGACCAGTCACCCTGCTACCAGTGCAGGCACAACTGCAGCCCCAGCACCAGGAGTCGTTGATGGAAGGTCTGTCCCTCTACAGATGCCAGCAGGCACCGTGGGGCTGCTTAGTGTGAGAGTGCCATCCTGCCCAATACAAGCAGCCCTCCATGTCCCCAGTGCTCTGTGACTTGCACTCTCTGCTTGTGGGCTTCCAGGTGGAGTGCAGGGTGTTGGGTTTAGCCTGCTGTATAAAGCCCTAAAGTTTGGGGCCGTTCCACCCAAGAGATGCTTCCTCCCATACCCGCTGCAATACTTCTACAGCTACAATCAGCAGAGATATGCCAGCTAGACCTCAGCTCAAACAGGACGGTGCTCTGAGCAGGAGTGTTCTCGTCCCAGGGTATCCCTAACCGTGAAACTCTGTCCTCCAAAAGGTGCTGACACTTTGGTGTTGTGAATACTCAAGATTTTATCACAAGTCTGGCAATATTTGGTGCTTTTCTTAAAGCTCCAGCTGCTGGAGTCAAGAGAATCTCAATTTGCATTTTAAAAATAAGTTTCTAGCCTTTAGGGTTGTGGAGAATGTGAAGCGAATGCTCCCTAAGGCAAATAAAAAGAGCACAAAGCTAATTACTTTTTTAAAAATCATGATTTTGGCGGGCCAGGCTCATGAATATTAATTGCAGCGGGTTAACAATACTGCCTTCCAGAACCAAACATTCCGGTTTCCTTCCAAACACCTACTTTCTGACACAAAAGATTTTATGTGAATAATCTAACTTGTCTATTTTCAAATGATTTGCATACAGCCATAAATTTCATCTTTAAAAAAATCATATGCAGATTTTGTGCTGGTGAAAGACATTTGTTAGAAAATTCTAGAATTAAGATTGACTGTACAACCTTAATTCTATCCCCATGTGAGTATGCATTACCATACAGTCTTTAATTACACAATCAATCACATACTATTTTTTCCCTGCATGGATCAGCAGCAGGGTTTGAACTTGAGACCTTCAGCACAGATCTCCTCTGTCAGAGTTACAGGTATTGGAATCAGGCTGTTAGACTGTATGTGTAACAGCCACAGAGGGGTGTGAAAGACACACTTTGCAAGATAGTAGGAGAATGTTGGGTACAAAGGTTTTTGGGTTCCGCTCCTGGTGCTGAGACAGGCGTGTGATCTAGAAGTTAGAACAGAAGCTACAAACAGAATAGTCAAGGACATAGACTTGGTGCATTTTTTCTGAAAGGCTGCAAAGGAGTTGTGAGGTGCACAGAAATATTAACCACAGTTAGTGGGAGAGATGGGATTAAAAAAGGGCTTAGCACAACAAATTTCTGGTGGCCTCAGAGTGCGGCCACCAATTCTTGCTGGTGGCTGCTCTGACAATTTTTCCTTAAGCATTTTAGGTAAAATAAATATGCATACATAAATGTCCAAATCATTGCAATATATTTATGTAAGGTTTTTTGCAATAATAAAAATCATGTACAGTTGTTTCTATTCTTTACTGGACCTAAATAGACTCGAAACACGAATAAAGTGCTTTGCACATTCTTGTCTTTTTGTTGTTGTTGTTGTTTTAAAGACTTGCTGGCTAGTAAGTTGCTGCTGTGAAAAGTGATACTTGTATGTTAAAATCACTTTTCACAGCCTCCCGGCTAGCTACTAAGGCCATGTCTATATTACAGACCTTACAGCAGCATAGCTGCACCGCTGTAAGGTCTTCCATGTAGCTGCTCCATGCCGATGAAAGAGAGCTCTCCCGTCGTCAGTATAATTAATCCATCCCTAATGAGTGGCAGTGGCTATGCTGGCAGGAGAGCGTCTCCCACTGACATACCACTGTCCACTTAGGTGCTTCTGTCTGTGAAACTTTTGTTCACGCCCCAACTGAAAAGTGCTGGTGTAGACACGGCCTTAGTCTGCTGTGAAAAGTGATATTAACAAACATACAAATATCCCTGTTCACAGCAGACTTACTCAGCCCTGGTGTGCCAGGATACAAATGAAGCCCTGAGTGGTGAGGTGGGTAAGGAGGCAGCGGGGACAGGGGTGATCGGGGGAATGGATAGGGATCTGGGAGAGGCTGAGGGGGCCAAGACCCACTGCCACATGCACAGAGGCTGGAGCCCACCGCTGCGCAGCTAGGAAATAGAGCTCAAAGCCCTGAGTTCAGGGACAGACCCCAGAGCCTGGAGATGGAGCCTGAAGCCCTGCAGCGGGGGCCTGCCACCCAACACCTTAGGGCTGAAGCCTGCCCCACCACCATTAGAAGGTGGGGAACTCACTGGCTGCTTGTATCTCCCCACAACCTCTGCTGGATGCCCTGAGGAAGGGGCCACTGCTTCTCCCCCCACCACCCCGCCATCACTCAGTGGGCTATGGACACAAGACAAGTCCCTGGTGGCCGCAGTTGAGAAACACTGGATTAGAGCTAGCAGCTATAAGCTAAAGGGTATTTTGTAGGGAAAGGTGCCTTCCCACCACTGAAAAGCAGGGTTTAGCCTGTGCCAAAGCTCCAGAAGGCAGGACAGTCCCAATTCCATTCAGATGGCAACCCTAACCAAAGCCCAGTTTTGTTACCCTTCCTGCCAGGGGCACATCAGAGGAGGCGCTCCGCTGAGAGGTAAGCAGTTGTTGCACCTGCGAAAGCTGAAGTTACAACGGCAGCTCAATGTACAAGTTGCACTGGGTTTGGTTGTGTGCGTGGTTTGGGTTTGTGTGGCTGCACTGGGTTCAGGTTGTGTGCGTGGTTTGGGTTGTGTGTATGCGGCTGCACTGGGTTCGGGTTGTGTGTGTGGTTTGGCTTCTGTGTGTGGCTGCACTGGGTTTGGGTTGTGTGTGTTATTCGGGTTGTGTGTGTGGTTGCACTGAGTTCAGGTTGTGTGTGTGGTTC